>CM035158.1:36310945-36910945 GCA_020205615.1 Panax quinquefolius | reverse complement strand
GGGGTGTGTAGGCTATTTGTGCCGTGTTGATGATACCCAGAGAGTGGGAGCAACAATGGAACAAATACATATTGTTAAAGAATTCATGGATGTATTTCCAAGTGAATTGTCGGGTCTTCCTCTGGATAGGGAGATTGAATTTGTAATAGACATTATGCTAGGAGCGACACCAGTCTTAAGGGCACCGTATTGTATGGCGCCAGTGGAGATGGATGAGTTAATGGTTCAGTTATAAGAACTGTTGGACAGAAAGTAAATTCAACCAAGTGTTTCACCGTGGGGAACACCAGTACTGTTTGTCAAGAAGAAGGACAGATCGTTACGACTTTGTATCGACTATCGAGAGTTGAACAAGTTAACAATAAAGAATAAATACACATTGCCCAGGATCGATGATCTCTTTGATTAGTTGAAAGGGGCAAAGTATTTTTCTAAAATAGATTTGTGAACGGGGTATCATCAGTTAAAGGTTAAGAAGGAGGATATACCAAAGACGGCATTCAGGACTCGTTATGGTCATTACGAGTTTTTGGTGATGTTATTTGGGTTAACTAATGCACCAGCTGCATTTATGGATATGATGAACAAAGTGCTCAAATAGTATTTAGACAAGTTCATTGTAGTGTTTATCGATGTTATTCTAGTCTATTCTAAGATGCTAGAAGATCATGCTGAACACCTAAGAATAGTGTTAGAGACACTAAGGAAGGAGAAGTTGTATGCAAAATTCACTAAGGGTGAATTTTAGTTGGAAATGGTACAATTTTTAGGTCATGTTATTGACCATGAGGGGATTTTAGTAGATCCAGCGAAGGTGGAAGCCGTGATGAATTGGGAACAACCGAAAACACCAACTGAGGTGCGGAGTTTTCTAGGGTTAACGGGATACTATCGAAGATTCATCCAATATTTTTCTAAGATAGTTACTCCGTTGACTAATTTGACAAGGAAGATGGTGAAGTACGTGTGGACAGAGAAGTATGAAGAAAGTTTCCAAGAACTGAAGAAAAGATAAAGTGAAGCATCTGTATTGTCATTACCCGATGATACAGGAAATTTTGTAGTTTATAGCGATGCTTCGCATAGAGGACTTGGTTGCGTGCTCATGCAGCATAACGAGGTCATTGTGTATGCATCACGACAGTTGAAGGATTATGAGAACGTTTACCCTACTCACAATCTGGAACTGGCCGCGGTAGTGTTTGCCTTAATGATATGGAGACATTATCTTTACGGAGAGAAATGTGAGATATACACGAACCATAAGAATCTAAAATATATCTTCACACATAAGGAGTTGAATATGAGACAAAGGAGATGACTGGAGTTGATAAAGGATTATGACTGTGAAATCCTGTATCATTTGGGAAAAGCCAATGTAGTGGTCGATGCCTTAAGTAGGAAGGGTCAGGAAAAGTTGTCTATGTTAATGGCTTAAACTGAGATAATAACAGAGATGGCTAGGATGGAGATAGAGGTGAAGTTGCCGAGTGAATCGGGATAAAGACTATTTATAACGGAGATTCAATCTACCATTGTAGAGAGAGTCAATGAGGTACAACTCAGAAACAATGAATGTGACCAAATGAAGAAGCTGTTAGCAGATGAAAAAGATTTAAAGTATAGTCTTGATAATGAGGGATTATTAAGATTTAAAGGAAGAATTTGGGTTCTGAATGAGATGAAATTAAAGGAGAAAGTGTTACAAAAGGCTCATAGTTCGAGGTACTCGAATCATCTTGGTAGTACTAAGATGTATCAAGACCTTCGACAGAGTTTTTGGTGGCCAAACATGAAGAGAGAAATAGCCGAGTATGTGAGTAGGTGATTGACTTGTCAAAAGGTTAAGGCCGGACATAAACGACCAAGTGGCTTGTTACAGTCATTGGAGATTCCAGAATGGAAGTGGGAACATATCACGATGGACTTTGTGGTGGGACTTCAAATTACTCAAAAGGGGTATGGCGCGATTTGGGTAATAGTGGACCGATTGACGAAGTCGACTCACTTTTTACCGATTAGGGTCAAGTATAACTTAGATTAGTTAGCTAAACTTTATGTTAAGGAAGTTATTTCCAAACATAGAGTACCAATTTCGATAGTGTCAGATCGTGATCCACGATTCACATCGAACTTCTGGAGGAGTCTTCAAGAACATATGGGGACGTAGTTGAAGTTGAGTACGACTTATCATCCACAAACTGATGGCCAGAGCGAGAGAACAATTCAGACGTTAGAAGATATGCTGAGATCTTGCGTCATGGATTTTAAGGGTAGTTGGGATGATCATCTACCTTTGGTAGAGTTTGCGTATAACAATAGTTATCATACATACATAGGCATACCGCCTTACGAAGCCTTATACGGAAGGAAGTGCAGAACACCATTGTGTTGGGATAAAATGGGAGAATGCCAAATGCTAGGACCTGAATTCGTGCAACAGACAGCGGATGTAGTGAAGTTGATACAGATGCATCTCATAGTAGCTCAAGACAGACAGAAAAAGTAAGCGGACTCGCATCGAGTAAATAGAGAGTTTGAAGTAGGCTCGTATGTATTTCTAAAGGTATCTCCCTAGAAAGGAAAGATACCCTTTGGAAAGAAGGGAAAGTTAAGTCCAAGGTTTATAGGACCTTTTGATATATTAAAAAGGGTAGGAGAGGTAGCTTACATGATAGCATTACTTCCCGACTTAGAACGAATACATAATATATTTCATGTATCTATGTTACGTCCTTATAAGCCAGATTATAAGCACGTAATAGAGTATGGGCCTATTCATATTGAGAAGGACTTAACGTACGAAGAGATGCCAATTCAAATCATCGATAGAAAAGAGAAAGTTCTGCGGAACAAAGTTATACCTTCAGTAAAGGTGTTATGGAAGAACCACGATGCCGAAGAAGCAACGTGGGTGTCGACGTCGGGATTTTTATTTGTCCCTTTTTGTTACTTATTCTTTGGTGTTCTCATTGTTATGCGAGATTTATTTGAAAAAACAAGTGAAAAACGTCCGACATGTGTAATGTCAATGATTTAACTTTAAGAGTCACCAGTTGGTGTTTTTAACTGGTTGCACCAATGCAACCGAAAAGGTTTCCACATTGACCCAGTGATGTGACACTGCTAAACGGGTCTGTGAAACCTAGATTCATTATGAGTTCGAGGGCTTGATTATGCGGAGGGAATGTGTTAGGCACCCCCTGACATCCATGTTAACACTGTGACCACCACGTCTCAAAGAAACTGTTATATGAATGTGTGTGTGTGTGGATCAATGTGCAATAATTTGAAAGTAGTACGAGGCCTCGTTCACACATATATACACCGGGTTTAAATTTGTAGAAAAATTCAGTTTTAACAAGATATAGCAGTGAAGTTTTGTAAAAGAGGTTTTTCAAACCCTGTGCTCAATAGGAATTGAGACCTTTTCATACTTCCATTTTATTGTTAAATGTTCGGCTGGTTTGCTTTTATTTTTTGAGATGCGAGGCATCTTTGAAAAAATAATATACAGCAGTGCCGAACCCCTTATGGGCATGAAAGCCATCCAAGGGAATTCGTACACTATAAATCAAGTACAAGCTGCTTACAGCTGGAAAAAGTCCATCACGGGAATCGAATCTAGATTCAGTGGACTGAATCTGTGATCACATGATTCTTAGGCTCACATGATACTGCAATTTGTATGGAAAGCAGTAAGCAGTTATATATATATATATATATGTGTGTGTGTGTGTGTGTGTGTGCATGATCAGCTACCAGGAAGCAACTCCATGTGGGATCAGAAATGTAATTAAAGTAGTAAATGCCATCAACCGCCATGAAGTAAACTTCAGGTGGGACTTGAATGTAAATAAAGCTGTAAAAGCTATCAACTGCCATGAAGTAAACTCCAGGCAAGACGAAATGTAAAGAAAGTCAGTAAAAGCATAATAAGTAAACTCCGAACTGATGAAATATAAATATATATATATATAAGCAGTAAATGCACCGAATATAAAATCCAGGCTCATCGGATATGTCTGAAAACAATTATATATAAGTATATATATAAAAGCAATTAAACGCACTGGATATAAAATCTAGGCTCATCAGATATGTCTGACAATAATTATATATATAAGTATATATATATATATATATTTATATATATGTATATATGTATATATGTATATATATATATATATATATATGTTCTTGTGTATATGTGTATATATGTATATATGAAAACCACGTACCGAAGTCCGGGCATACGCACAGAACACGACTCTCAATATATGAAGAGAAAGGCTTTATAAAGTGTAAGAAGGCTTACAGTGGGATGCCAATGCAGACTTCTATGACGCTATATGGATAAACACTTAGCTCACGAGGGTAAATTTATAACTGTATGTGGGTTAACACGTGTTTAAAAAGAGCAATCACTCAATATAGGGTGTGTATAAAACAAATTGGATAGGGCTTCCTCGCCTTTCTTTTTTCAAAATGGCTAGCCCAAGCTCTATATTTATAGAGCTACTAGTAGTGGTGTGCTGGCGTGACGCAGCTTGCACCTCGGTGGCCGCAAAATTTGCCCGGGGTTCTGCGGGTCCCGTCATCTCGAAGTACATGCACTCGTGCACTATAATGTTTGCTCAAACTTGCAGAACTTCAATTCGAGCATCCGAATGAGGTATATATGACCTTCTTCGGACTGTTTGTGTCGAGAGTTACACAATGACATGGAATAGAGGTTGTACGAAGTCAGGAAGAGGGGACCATGCCCGTGGTCTTCAAGCTTCAAAGTCTATTCGATGTGCTACCACGCGTAATAGTCACTCGGGATTGAAACTCCTGGTTCTTGAAGGACATTGTTGTATGTATGTATGTACGAAGTGTTGAGATGATGCACATGTGTTGAGGTGGCAAGATGATGTTTGACTCCTCATCGGGGTTATCGCCGATTTGAGTTGAAAGTAGACGTTGCTCAGGGTTATATCTGAGATTGGACTGCTGCAAGTGTTGAATGTCACAATATCATTTTGTGGATGCCTGTCTGCCCAATGATAGCTCCGGGTCTAAGGTATGAGTGCCTCGGCAGGAGGTTTGATTTAAGCTGATCCCATGTATTTTAAACAAGCATTTTCGGGGTTATCGCCGGAACTACAACAACATTCCATGGGGTTATCGTCAAGGATGAAACTCGGGGTTATCTCCGAGGTTGAAAATGATGTTCCGGTGTGTGGTTCAGGGTTGAGACTGATACTCCCGGTGTGTGGTCCGGGGTTGAAACTGATACTCCCGGTGTGTGGTCCGGGGTTGAAATTGACCCTCCCGGTGTGTGGTCCAGGATTAAAACTGACCCTCCCGGTGTGTGGTCCGGGATTGAAACTTAACTTCCGATAGTATCCGGAATTGATCTGAGCTGTCTTATAGGGTTATCTCTGAAAGATGATTCTGCCCTCCTATAATGTTAGTAACAGTTGTGCATAAAATTTCGAGTGTCTACAGATGCCCCTCTTTATCATATTCATGCAATGCAAGGCATGGATAGGATAAAGTATCCCAGACACTTGAAATGCAAAAGATAAACATGATGCTATGTGCAGCATCAGGATGCAAATGTATGATGCATGATTGTCAGTTAATCCTATTGGGATGACAATCGCGGATGCCTTGGACATACGATCCAAGTCTTCAAGGATGTTGACGTTGGGGCTATCACCAAAGTCGTGAATCCTAGACACAGACTTCATTCTCCATAGAGGTGCCTCTTGTGTATAAGAGATCTGTGGGGATAAAGCTTTGTCTATTTGAGGATGTGTATAATATATCCCATCATCCTGTCGGAGTTACTTCCAACAGTATGAACTTGTCACGGGTGCCAGACCTTCGCTGATGTGTGTATCACAGGATAGATCCCTGTTGGGAAAATTGTCAAGGCTGCTTGACCTTCATTGATGTGTGTATCATTGATTGCATTGAGTTATAACCCTCGCTGGGACGTATGTCAAGGATAAGTTACTTCGATGGGTTTACCTGCCACAAGCTGAAGTAACGTCAAGGTTGCTTGACCCTCATTGATTTGTGTATCAATGGTTGCATTGCGTTGTAACCCCCGCCGGGGACGTATGTTAAGGATAAGTTTCTTCGATGGGTTTACCTGCCACTGACTGAAGTAACATCAAGGTTTCTTGACCCTTAATGATTTGTGTATCAATGGTTGCATTGCGTTGTAACCCCCGTCGGGGATACGTCTTTAATTCGTAGCTTCATAGAGTCATGCATTTTTAACTCTACTGTAGATGTATGTTAAAACAATGCAAGCATGCATGTAATCATAAGATGCATTTTGAAAAGCTCCAGGTAAGAATTTACCACACCCTTTCTAAGGTGATTTGGAGACTTGTTTTCCAGATATTATGGATCCGGATCAGCCGAGTAATTCCCGCACAACCACTTCTGGTGTACGGAGAAGGGCTTCTGAAGTACCTCGACCCCGTTCTATTAGACAGCCGCATCATTTGGTGGAGGCGGTGATTCATCCTATCCTAGTTGAAGTGTTGGATGTCGAGGATGAGGAGGAGGATGTACCAATTGAGGTTCCTGCTCCTACTGCACGTGTTCCCCGTAGGGAGTTGCCAGGAATTCAAGTGGCAAACCTAGATCTTCTAGGTGACTTGAGTCGGCATCCTTCAGTACACTTGCACGCAAACGAGGTATGAAGTTAGATCTTAATCTTCCCTGTTTCCTATTTATGAGGAGTAAAGGGTTCTGATGTTGATCTGCATTTGATGTAGGTTCCTAACTTTACACAGCCTCGAGGGAACTGGTTCAGAATCCACTCTATTTATCAGGCCCTGCATGATGACTATAGAGAGATTGTCCATGGCTGGGGATTCGGGACATTCTTTTCCATCCTTCCCCGTCATTGTCCCACAGGGTTACCTCGGGGCATTGTCTCGCAATATTTGGTTTCACGGACTCAATCACTCCATTTGCTGGACCGTGAGGTGATGATGACGCCGATGGATTGGCAATTTATCACAGGTATGGAGTTTGGAGGGGATCCAGTGCCTTACATGGTGGATATTACCCCTACTACCGTCAGATCCTTATTAGGAGTTCCGGCGGAGGCACTTTCGAGGGTAGGGACCGCACGTCTGAGTCCTTTGAACATAGATGCTATGAGCGGGCTGTTGAGTGAGCCAATACCCGATGATGTGAGAGTCAGGGACCGCATTCTTCGGCGATTGTTCCTAATAATCATTAGGGGCTGCTTCATAGCAGATAACTCTTCTATGTTGTCCTTTACTTTGATCAGCGCCACTCGACACGTGGACCATATAGGAGACTATGAATAGGGTTCCTATACCTTTGCCTACTTCCTCAGAGGAATGTGCATGCGATCGCAGGGATTGACCGAGGCTTGGTTAGGTTTCTACCCATTTTTGTTGGTGAATATTTCTCTTATCTTTTCCCGTGTACAGGTTAAGAGTGTTGACTGACAGCAGATGTTTGCCTTTGTGTTGGCAATTTTGGGCCTATGAGAGGCTTCCATGTTTGCGTCCTATGAGCATGTTAGGTTTAGATACCTATCCACGAGGACGGAGATGGCATCATTCCATACTGGCGGAGGTCCCTATTGCTGAGGGTTTCACCCATTGTCGCCTACAGCTGGAGTTGTTGACAACGGATGTCATCACATGGGTTCCCTATTCTAGGGGGCACTTGAGTGTTGGGTTTGAGGACAGATACCCGACTGGAGTTAAGTATGTTATGTCCACCCGCAGGATTCCTCTATTCATAGATGGAGGATGGGAGCTCTATTTAGGAGAGCATGTTATCAGGAGCACTATAAGAGAGATTCGCATGCCGATCTTGCCTCCTGCCAGGCATTATTGGCCTATTTTGCAGTCACCCTTCACTGATATCCCATTGTTGGGGATTGACGGTTACACATTATCAGAGGGCCCCCTGCACTTAGGAGATGTTCCAGTGATGGTGGTTCCCTCGTACCATTGGAGCTCGACCACCAGCAACCACGGTTTATGGGGATATGGTTCCGAGGATCCATGATAATGACGGATTGGCTAAGGCGTGTCGAGATCCGACTCATGTGACACTGATTAGACATTTGACTTCGGCGATTAGGAAGGCACATTTCTTTATCTGACATTTGGGTAGAGATCCTTCAGAGGCAGATACTTTTGATCCTTCCAGCTCTGGCGCTGGCCCCTCAGGTGACCCATATGGCTTTGCCAGTGCAGATTCTCCCTTGTATAGGCCCGACATCCCTGTAGATAGAGATCCAGTGACTCAGGAGGAGTTACATCAGATGGACAGGATAGACGATGTGGACATCGATACCATTGACTTCTTCTGATGTATATTTTTTGTTATCTCTTTTGATAGGCCTTTGTTAGCTGCTGGGTAGCTTTGCCCCATTCTCGCTATATCTTTTGATAGGCCTCTATTGAGATGTTGGGTAGGTTCGCCCCATTTCCCTGTATTTTAGCTATACAGAGATATATTAGATGATTATATGCTTAGGAATGTATGTACATTTTCCATTCCCTATATCATATTGCCATCTATTGTATTATGCATGTTATTGTGTTATGCATATGTATATATGTCCAGAGATATTCAGCATTGATCCCTGGATGGTCTTATAACACGCCTGTACAGATGTCTTATTCGATAGTTAGCCGTATTGATCATACCCCACCATTTTTGGTGGCATCTGGTATGCGCTCATGGTATGATAGTATGTCACCACCAGACAGGGTGACTATAGATCATTTGCTATAGCATACTATGACCTTGTTGATGTTTCAGGTTCCCATAGGGTTCATAGATGGTATGCTAGAACACTGGGTATCAGACATACATGTTTTTTGGTTTGGGACCTTAGAGTTGACTCCTACTTTGGAGGAGTATGCACGGTTGACGATGCTGCCGTTGGACAGACCTTGCATGCAGATGGCGATTGGGGACATGAGTAGGCAGTTCAAGACCCAAACCTGCTTGAGGCGTAGAGTGGTACAAGATGATATTACATCCAGCCACGTGATATCCCAGCATTTTTTGTTTGACAATTTTGGCTTTGAGGATAGTTATGCATGGCATTCCGGGGATTTCACCACACCGGAGGATCAATGGCGTTTAGCCAGAGTGGATGTATTGCTGTTGTACGTATTGTCATACGTCTACATGCCACGGTACATGGATGAGCTGGACATCGGGGTCATTATGGAAATGAGAGCTCTTAGGTAGGGTCATACCATCGTACTGATGATTATCGCAAAGACACTGAGGTCAGCTACATACTGTTACACTTGTCCGGTAGGAGTATTTATAGGTAGCTCGGTCATGCTGTACGTGTGGTTTATGTTACACTTGGGACCGATTGGCAAATTCAAACGGCATGGATATTCTTTCACCCATGATATAGCAATGTCGTACTCCTTTCAGCCTACGGAGTGTACAAATGTTACGTCTTGGTCAGTTTTTCTAGCAGGGATTGGATATCCATTCACTATATTGTCGTGTACAGGGCTTAGCTCACCCTACAACTTCATTACTCATGCTCCGGGCATGTATTATCTACATTTAGCTGGTTTGAGAGGGATGATCACCTACCACCCACTGGTCGTGATGTGTCAGTTTGACCAGTTTCAGGATTTTCACCTATATGAGGGGGCAGTTATTCAGCGTTTCACTTCTCGCTAATTATCATCAGCGGACAGATCTAGGTTGTATGCCTGTTGTGATCAGCGAGAGCTAGCTGAGTTTTTCGTCAGCCATCCAAGTTATTCTGCAGAGTATTCAACATGGATGGAGAAAAAGACTGCATAGGCTACGGTGGTATCCACAGTGCAGGATATTGAGTCCGACGATGAGGAGCCTATGGAGGAGGCTACCATTTTCATTGATGGGGACTTGATTGTTGGGCTGCCAGCATTTGTGATGGATTCTTCCACCCCGAGTGCCACTGTTACTCAGTATTCGACACAACATTTGAAGCAGAGCTTACATCTGATGACCTATGAGAGAGATCAGGCTAGGGCCGCGATGTTGACAACTCTTGATGTTTGAGACGCCGCTCTATTAGAAAAGGGATAAGACTAGATCAGCCAGGGATGCATTGATCGTGGAGCGGGATGCCGCCCTATCTGCTAGGGATGTGGCTATTGCAGATAGTACCTCCGTGAGATCCCAGACGACTGGCATTTTTGCTGATATGAGTGCATACATTGATGAGCATTAGGCCATCTTGCAGTTAGCCTCAGATCTACTAGCTCGTGTAGATACCATTGTGCAGGAGCTTGCAGCTTTACCTCCGTCTTCAGAGAGGGATGTTATGTTAGATCTGATAGTTCGTATACACACAGATCAGTAGATAGCTTTGTATTTTCCTGCACAAACTAGCTTAGCCATTTTATCATGTACATCACAGATGTATATATCAAACAGTAGTATATATGGCAGAGAAATATATTTTGATTTACTTCCCTTTTAGTTGTGCTATGATATTTGCTTGATATTTGCCTGTTTCTTTAGGGCCTTGTGATCTTGATGCATTCTGAACTTATCCTTAACATATGGACATTGAGCCATCGCAGGATCTCTCAAAATAGATCATTGATCTGTATGTATCCCTACCATCTTTTTGGTGTCTTGGGACTGGTATCTATATGGAAAAATAGAGAGGAGTGTGGCTTTTCCTCTCTAAGATTGACCGCACCACAGATGGTTGACAGTACTTCTATTTATGAGAAGCCTAGTTAATTCCATCTTTTATGGATTGGTATTGCTCTTTGAGGCACAACCGCAACTTAGATGGTCACAGAATCTCCTATTTGGGAGGTGAGGTTGGGTAATTCCATCCCCTTGGTTTGAAACCGATGAAATGTGGTGGATTGAAGATTGATCCCAGTACCATGTGACGAGTATTTTTGTTCTGGTAGGGGTTAGACTGAACCATAAATGGCTGCTTACGTATTCCTATTGAAGAGGAGATCAAGTCTGCGTAGTTCGAACTTGGTGTAAGATGTTCAATGCTGAATGTAAAGGCAGAGAGGTGTATAAATTCTTTTGTTGTTTTTGTTATTTTTTTAGAAGAAGGGCAGAAATGTTTTTGTTATTTTTTGTTTATTATGACCGAGCCATATAGAATATGGTTGCCTACGTACTCCCGGGTATCAGGGAGATCAGGTCGACGTAGTTCACCCCTCAAGACGAATTGCAGCCAAAGAGAAGTGTGAATCTCGTGCACAGGCTATACTACGGGGAGAAGAAAGTTTGATCCCATAATGGGGACAAACTGCAGATGTGAAAAAAGTTTAATCCTATTTTTAGGATAAACTGCAAGCGTAGAAAAGTTTAATCACTACAAGCATAGAAAAGTTTAATCCCGTATTTGGGATAAACTGCAGGTGTGAAAGGTTCAATCCCGTTTGTAGGATAACCGAAATTTTATGAAGGTTTGAAACGAAGTGGAACCAGGCTGCTGATTCCAAGTGAGGTAAAACCAGGCAGCTGGTTTGAAGTGTATGTTTCCCTAAGGGGCAGAAGAGTTTGTGAAAAGAGGGTTAAAAACTAGAATGACTGGTAATTGGATGATCAATACCAGGATGTTTGCTTGATGGTAACTTCAGACATAGTACCTTTTCACAGTGTCCGAGTTGATAAGCTTTGGAAATTCATCGCCATCCACTTCCTGTAGTTTGAGAGCACCTCCTGTCAATACTTCCTTGACAATAAACGGGCCTTCCCAGTTAGGAGTGAATTTTCTCTTAGATTGATCTTGGTTATCAATGATCTTCTTCAAGACCAAGTCATGTTGCTTGAATTGCCGTAGTCGGACTTTGTTATAGAATCGTGCGATCCTTTGCTGATATAATTGACCATGGAAGATTGTCGTGGTTCGCCTTTCGTCTATCAGAGATAATTGGTGATACTTGTCTTGTACCCATTGGTCTTCATCCAACTGAGCATCTAACAATACTCTGAGGGATTCCATTTCCACCTCTATGGGGAGCACTGCTTCCATCCCATAGGCTAACGAGTAGGGGGTTACCCCAGTGGAAGTTCGCATAGAAGTTCTGTAGGCTAATAAATTCAGAGGCAAGAGGTAAGGCCACCCTTTATGATTGGCGAACATTTTCTGCATGATCTTCTTGATATTTTTATTAGCTGCTTCAACAACACCATTTATCTTTGGACGATAGATGACGGAGTTAAGGTGTTTGATGTGGAATTTTCTGCATAACTCCTCCATCATTTTTTTGTTGAGGTTCTTAGCATTGTCTGACACAATGACCTCTGGTTTTCCATATCAATAGACGACATTGTTTCTGATGAAAGCAATGATGACTTCTTTGGTAACCTTGGGGAAGAAGGCTGCTTCTACCCACTTGGTGAAGTAGTCGATTATGGTGAATATGAATAGATGTCCATTACTGGATTTGGGCTCGATGGGCCCGATCACGTCCATCCCCCACATTGAGAAGGACCATGGAGAACTCATATTGTGGAGTTCCCTTGGAGGGGCGTGGATAGAATTCCCATGAATTTGGCATTGACAACACCTCTTGACGTTATCATCACAGTCAGCTTTGAGTGTAAGCCAATAATGTCCTGTTCTGAGAATTTTCTTGACAAGTAAGGGCCCGCTCATGTATGGGCCACATACTCCACCATGGATCTCATCCATGAGCCTCTAAGCTTGGTCTTTGTCTAGACATATGGGGAGACCTAATCCTGATCTCTCTTGTAGAGTTCATCTCCGCTCAGGTAAAATTTCATAGCATGTCGATGAATCTGCCTTTTCTTAGTTAGGCTCGCCTCAGCGGGTGTAGATCTATCTCGCAGATACTCCTTGATATGTTGATACCAAGGGTGGTGGATGGGAGGTAGCTCATCCGGTACTTCTCCAATGTAGTTCCCATAAGTTGGGGCCTTTTGCATAGCAAATGTGACGATTGGCATGTTTTCCTTGTCAGGTATGTGCACCAAGGAGGCCAACGTTGCTAGTGCATTCGCAAAATCATTCCTATTGCGAGGAATGTGTAGAAAGGAGATTTCTTTGAACTCCAAAGCCATCTGTAAAACTTGCCGATGGTAAGGCAGCAAATGTAATTCTTTGGTTTGATAGAATCTCGTGGATTGTTTAATCACCAATTCAGAATCCCCAAACACAGTTAACCGCTTGATGCCCATTGAACATGAAAGTTTTAGCCCCATGATACAGCCTTCATACTCAGCTGTGTTGTTGGTGCTGACAAACTACAATTTGACGGCAATGGGATCGCTCCCCATCTGGGATATTAGAAGCTGCTCAGATTTAGAGCCTTCAGATTAATGACTCCATCAAAATACATTTTCCATGTGTGGCATGCATCGTACTGATGGGGTTGCTGAACTGTCATTACCCCTTCATTAGGGATGTATGTTTCCAAGGGTTTGTAGTCCCTTACAGGTGAAGTGGTCAGTTGATCTGTAATTCCTTGATCTTTGACAAACTTTTGTGTCACACAGACGATGTCAAATTGATATAGGATCAACTACCATCTGGACAGTCGACAATTCAGTATGGGCTTACTGAACACATACTTGAGAAGATCAACGTGGGATATAAGATGGGTTGTGTGACCATGGAGATAATGTTGTAATCTCATGGAGGCCCATGCCAAAGCAAAACAAGTCTTCTCAATAAGAGTGTACTTGTGTTCACTGGTGCTGAATCTTTTACTGAGATAATAGATATCTTGTTCTTAGCCTCTATCATCTTTTTGCCCCAGCATGCAGCCCATGGTGTTGTCATTAATGGACAGGTACATAAATAGGGGAACATCATCCTTGGGAGGTACCAAAATAGGAGCATTAACCAACTGCTCTTTAATGGTAAGGAAGGCTTTCTGACACTCATCATTCCATTTCATAGAGGAGTTCTTCCTTAACAACTTGAAGATGGGCTCACAGGTTGCTGTGAGTTGAGAGATAAACCTACTAATGAAGTTGATTCTTCCCAAAAATCCCCGTATTTCCTTCTCTGTCTGAGGAATGGGCAATTCCTTGATGGCCTGGATTTTGGTAGGATCCAGTTCAATCCCTTTGTGGCTGACTAAGAAACCTAGGAACTTGCCTGATTTAACACCAAAGGCGCACTTGGATGGATTCAACTTCAAGTTGTACTTACACAACATGTTGAATAACTTTTTGAGATGGTCTAGGCGGTCTTCCTCCTTTCCGGACATGACAATGATGTCATCCACGTAGATCTCTATCTCATTGTGCATTAAATCGTGGAAAAGAGCCATCATAGCTCGCTGGTAGGTTGCCCCGGCATTGATGAGGCCGAATGACCACCATCTGTAGCAAAAAGTTCCCCAAGGCGTGATGAAAACAATTTTCTCACGGTCTTCCTTAGCAACCATAATTTGATGGTACCCCGTGAAGCAATCCGCAAAGGAGTACATGTCGTACTGAGCAGTATTGTCAATGAGAATGTGGATAAAGGGCACGAGAAAGCTATCTTTTAGGCAAGCTTTGTTCAAGTCCCAGTAATTCATGCAAACTCGCACCTTTCGTCTAGGTTTAGACACATGAACAATGTTGGGTATCCACTCCGGATATATAGACACCGTGATAACGCTAGCTTGAAATTGTTTCACAATTTCTTCTTTGACTTTTAAACTCCA
This sequence comes from Panax quinquefolius, assembly GCA_020205615.1. Classification (NCBI taxonomy): domain Eukaryota; kingdom Viridiplantae; phylum Streptophyta; class Magnoliopsida; order Apiales; family Araliaceae; genus Panax; species Panax quinquefolius. Next base: position 36,896,255 of record CM035158.1, on the reverse strand, counting down.
CTCAGGTTTCAATCGCCTGAGCTTCTGCCTAACTGGCTTGAATCCTTCTTTAATGGGAAGGCGATGAAGAACAATGTCAGTTGACAAACCCACCATGTCTGCATGAGACCATGCAAACACATCCTAGAATTGGGTTAATAGCACAATCATGTCATTCCGTTGGTTTGGAGTGAGGTCTGAACCAATCTGGATTAGCTTAGGGTTTTCTAAGGTTCCAAGATTGAAAGGAGTGGTTTGGTCAAGGTTGGGTTTAGGCTTATCTGTGACCCATTCCTTAATCTCCTAAGGTGTCTCAATGTCCCCTTATATTTCCATCAAGTCTGAGTCTAACTTTGCATCAAAGTTAAAGCCCTTGTGGAGAGAAGGCAGATCACCAACAAGTACAGGCACATCTAAATTCAGAGTCCTAAAATCAAAAGATGCTTTCACTGAATATATGAAACTGTTTAATCATACAAAGTGTTAGCATGTACTGATAAAATAACTTGCTAATCATCTTGTATAGAAAAGTAAGTAATTAAAAGTTATCTCTGAGGCGTAGGGATTTTACTTGCTTTTACCATCGTCGACCAATGCATGGAGTGTTGCTCCAATTGTCGAGGGCAAAGTCCTGAGTGATAGAAGGGTTGTCATTTCCCTCCCTCTCCCAAATGATAACCATGATATCTGGGCAATCATCGTCTGGGGTATATTGGTTTATATGTTTATCATGATCAATGACGCGTATGCCGGACATCATCAAAGCGATGTCATGTTTGTGTTTCCGCTCCCTTTCCTCCACTTCGGGATCAGGAATCAACACCTCTTTTGCTTTGAATGGTACTGGTTTGGAAAACAACATAGTCATAACATGTGTTGGCACCTTAACTGGAGACTGTATCAGCTCATGCGGTGCAGATGGAAAACAACGCCGTGTGGCGGAAGTTTTAGGAACCGGCCTGTGTTTATGCGGATTCTGTAACAACCCGGGTCAAATCCTGAGCCCGGAACAAATCTTGGGTCAAATCTCAAGTCCGAATCGAATCAAATCCATCAAAATAAGGCCTCAAACTACTGGCCCAATAGTATCTTCTTGGGTCAACTTAGCCCACCACAGACTCACCCAAAAGGTCATGACTTGAAGGTACTATTGGTAGTAACTTATTTCCTTATATGCAGACAAATTTTTCCCCTATCTTCCCATCTGGGACAGGGGTGTTACAAACTCCCCCACTTAAATTTCTGATGTCCTCATCAGAACTGATCACACAAGGCCCAGCGCCACTATCTCGCGCCTCAGCACTGGAAAAGTGGTCTGGGTCGGATAGTTTTGACCTCTTGTAGAAAAAGGGCCATAACGTTTTCATTAGAACTACGATTGAGGTGATTCAAGATGATTCAGAAAGAGTACGAATAGGACTATAACTTTTATAATTTATGGTTTTCAATTTGAAATCGTTATGAAGGGTCAAAATGGCCATCTTTAGGACTATTGTGTATTTTGAGCCAATCGGAGGGCGTCGGGATGCCCGAATGTAAGTGCAATCCTTTGTGTGTTCGTATAACTTAATGATAACATGTTGGACATGTAATAGGATGTTGTATCAAGTTGTTAATGTGTATGTGGTGCAATGACATGATCACTTAAGTAGTTGTAAAAAAGTTAAAAAGTAATGTTCATGAAAAGATGCGATGTTGTTTAAACTTAAACTTAGTTAGTAGCTTTACTAAAAGTAAGAAAGCATCTCATAAAGATAATGTTAGTGTAACTAATGTGTATTGTCAATACATATGGTATGTGTAGGACTTGGGGTGAACGTGAGTAGTGATTGTTTAACTTATTTGACGAGGCAAGTTCCCTAACCTTTGCTACTTTATTATTAATGAGGTTAATTTTCACTGTTATGTTATACTTATGAAAATTCTCTATTTCTAATCTCTTGTTTAATGATTTATTATCATGCAAGTTCTTTAACCCTCATTTATTGTTGAGCAAGTTAGTTAATCTTTGTTTATTTATTCCAATCGAGATTACCTTGGTTATTCAAATTCTGTACTCATTTATTGTTGAGCAAGTTAGTTAATCTTTATCTCTTTATTCAAAGTCTGTATTATTATTGTAGGAAGTGTGTTTACTCAGCTACTAATAACTGTTGTTTGATCTTCGTTCTTCAATATCATTGTACTATCTCACGTTATTGTACCGAACTCTAAGTTGCTTAGCGATTCTTTACCAATTCAACTAATCCTTAGTTGATGAATGTTCTAAACTCTAAATTACCCTTAAAGTCTACCCAAACCAAACTTCCTTTGGTTTGTTTATGTATTCATACAACTTTGAAATCATGTTGTCAATGATAACATTTGTTCAATGTAGAAATTGTTAATACTCTAGCCCTTATTGATTCATCGATATACCTTGTTCATGAAGATATTATAATCAAACCCTTGAATAGTTATTGGTTCCTATTTGATTCAACCGAAGACTTGGTTGATGAAGCGTTCTAAAATCTAGACTTCCTTTGAAGTTAATTCCCAACCAAACTTCCTTTGGTTCGGAACCTGATAATCTAAGCAGAGATGAACAACCCTATATCAAGGGATTATTTTAGAGCTACGCAATAATGTTAAAATGTTTGCGCAATACATAGTACAAAGAGGCGATCACAGAGTGCGGAATGATGGTCCATATAGTCGTTTAGATCGTTAAAGATTCTGATGAGAAACACATGTGAACCTAGGACATAGATGATGATTATAGTCTTTTAGACTGTTAAAGGTTAAAGTAGAAATACTTGTAAACCTAGAATAGAGTTCGTGGTCTTGTGACCCTCAGTATATTCTTTAATGTTGTTATCTATTGTTAACTTAAACGTTCATTATTCCTTTGAACTCATAGTTGTTGAATTAATTTTCTTGTTCCGGTAACAATACTTTACCATTGAAAGCTCTGTTAATTGTCATTCATAAAACGTTATTGTATATTATCATTCTTGTGGGCAATTGTTTGCTCACTCTTGCACAAAACAATGCAGATGAAGTTACGAAGTTTGAAAAGCTTTATACAAGCAAGGTCAAGGACAAAGTGCTTGATTAGACTACAACATTTAATTTATATTTTATTTATGAAGCTTATGTAATGGATTTAGTTATAATCATGTTTTAGTTTTCCACTGATGATTGTAATAAAGGTTAGATGACCTGGGATTTATTTGAGATTATGTAACCCTTTGGTGGGAGATTTATTGTTTAAGCTTTTGAGTTTAATTATATCCTTTTTTTATGGGTAGTTAGTTATGATTTAATTGGACAGTGAACACCAAATCTGTGGGATTGAGGTGCCCGTATTTGGGGGTGTCATAGATTCCTATGATTGGAACTGGCAGAATAGCCTAGTTCAGCTGTCCCAGTTTGACTAGACACTTGAATAGGGTGCTTAATACCCTGCTAATTTTTTCCAAGCCCTTATCCAGGCTGATGACCCAATGACATAATTTCTTGAGTAGCCGACATAACCTTGACATATATCTTGGGCACACGAAGTGGAATTCCAATAGGACGATATTGAGTGTTACTCACTTCCAAAGTATGAAAACTGACCGGCTCAACTTCAGAGTTGAAACTAATGATTGGCAGATCTCCTTGTTCACGATACTCCGGCTCAACATTGACTGTGACTAGACTGTTGTTCAATATGTATTGGAGTTGTTGATGTAATGTGGAGGGAACAACTCCAGCCATATGTATCCATGGTCTCCCTAATAACAAGTTGTATCCTGAGTCTATCTTGAGGACGTGGAAGGATACATTGAATGTATTTGGACCAATCTCAATTGGCAGCTCAATCTTTTCGTCGGGATCCATTGAGAGCTTTGATCACCGTATGGCTGCTTTAGATCCGCTTGAGATTGACATTCATCTTCACCAAGGTGGCATAAGGACAAATATTCAGAGATGAACCTCCATCTATCAAAACTCCAGCTAACATGTACCCGTAGGATAACACTGCGATGTGCAGTGGTTTGCAATAATCGGTCCCTTCAGGAGGTATATCGTCATCAGTGAAGGATATCACATAGTTGTTGAAAATGTGATCCACCATATGTTGAAATTTTTCCACATCCACTGATTTCGGTAAGTAGTCTTCTTCCAAAACCTTGAGTAAAATCTTTTGATGATCTTCGGAAAAGCAAACCAAGTCCAGAATTGATACCTGATGTGGAGCTTCTCTTAAGCTTGGAACCACCTTGGCCCATAGTGCGGAGGAATTTTTCAATCTTCTCTATGGGAATCTTCCCCTTTGCTTTTAGGGTAGGCTTGATAACCCTTTGAGGAAGATACAGTGGATTATCCTTCGACACAGTAGCAGTAGTATGAGACGTGGATCCTTTAGCTTCTCCATAATTCAATGGAACTTTATGTAAGCTAACAACAGGATATTGTGGTCTATAATGTAAATAAATTGGCTCGGGTGCGGCCACTTTCAAAGGATTGTCAGCTCCTTTGAGTTGAATTTCTTGAATGGAAAATGCTTTGACAGTCTTATCATCCTCGTCGGATATAACTGCTACTGATCCCTTCCATGTAATCCCACTTTCAAGTTTCACAGTGTTATCATCTGCCAGCTGCAGGACACCGCTATCAATGAGATTTTGAATGAGATGGCGGAGTGCCCAACATTCGTCTGTGCTGTGACCGCGAGAATAGGAATGATACTAACACACTCCATCAGGGTTAAACCGTACTGCACGGGGATTAATTAGAGGCAGAAGGAATGTAATTCTTCCTTCATTGATCAACATTTAAAATATTTCCTCCATAGGTTGGCCCAGATAGGTGAACTCCATCTGATTGGCAAAATCCCGACGGGCTTTAGCATTTGCTCGCTTCGCAACCTTATCCTCCATAGCTTCGCTTTGTGAAGGTGAGGGTGAAGTATTTACAACAAAAGGAAGGAGATAGGCATGTTCCTGCCTGATTAATTGGCGTGTGACTGGATGCTGATGGGTCACCACTTCTGCCAATTGCTCAATTTGTTTGTAAAGAGCTTTCATCTTTCGTTCCATAGTAAACTAGAACTTTGCATAATCCCATCTATCAACACCGTCTTTTATGGTCTGAGATGGCTTGCCATTAAAATTGGAAATTTGCTCAGTGCTCCAACTGATTATGTTAACCTTTTCTTCTTTGTGTTGTGGAAGAGGGTTATCTTGCACATGAGGTGGATCTGGTTTGGTGACTATAATCTCACCATTGTCTATCAAGTCTTGGATCTTGTGTGTCAAGGCCCAACAAACTTGAGTATCATGTCCAGGTGCTCCAGCATGATAAGCACACTTCCAAGTAGCATCAAAACCCTTGCCATTAGGGTTGGTTGGTGGAAGAAGGCGTGTGATTTTCTTCTGAGTGGTCAGAAGAACAAGAATATTCTCGAGCGAGTCCCCTAAGGGTGTGAACATTCGAAGTCGCTTTACTTCTCCACTTTTAGGAAATGGAGGGTTTGAAGACTGTGCTTGAAAAGGGGAGTAGTTTCTCCTCTGTATAGGCATGTTTTGATTGACTTTCTATCCTTGTAGTATCAAGGAAACATCCTCCTCTTTCTTTTTACGGACCCTCTGGGGGTTGTTTCCATAAGATCTGGACTAGATGTGCTCAGTAACTGCTTTGAGAGCGGCTAGGTCTTGAATCTTACATGACTTCAATCCCATCTCAGCTATTTCTCTGTGTTTGATCATTTCAGAGAATGGTTTGCCAATACCAGCTAGAACTCTTTCATAGAAAGGAGCTTCCTGTACATCTATGAAAGTCATGACCATTTCTGATTCTATCATGGAAGGAATTACTTGAGCAGGCAGACGCCTCCACCTTTGAGCATACTCTCTGAAAGACTCATTAGATTGTTTCTTGACCTTGGTAATTTGGTACCGGTCAGGAGCCATTTGAGATTGAAAACTGTATTGAGTGAAGAAGGCTTGAACTAGTTCTTCCCAACTATGGATCTTTGAATTGTCTAATCTGGTATACCATGAACGGGCTTCTCAATGGACTCTTTGGAGCAATTTGCATTCGAGATTCTCATCTTCCGCATAAGATCCAAGTTCTCCAATGAACACTTTTAAATGTGTATAAGGATACCCTAATCTATCATACTTTTCAAAATTAGGGGTTTTGAATTTCTCTGGATAATGAACACCAGGAAATATGCAAAGGTTAGCATATGAAACACTTCCATGTGTTCCAATCCATTTGAGAACACGGATAGTTTCCTCCATTTAGAGGACCTTCTGCCTAATGTCACCGGTGTCTGGATCTCCGTTGAGATGGGTGTTTTCAAGATCTTTGTTGGTTGTATCCAACTGAGGTTCTGGAATTGTTTTTTCCAAACCTTGGGCTCCCCCTTGTGTAGAGGATTCTGTATGTGTAGGTATCTTTGTACCACGAGTAGGATCGATGTAGTTCTTTCGGTGAGTAATGACCAAGTCTGTGATTTGTTTACTCAATCCGTCAAATTCTTCTCGGGAAACAAGATTAGACTGGTCAGAAAAAGACATGATTGGCTGTAGGCTCGTGGCTTTTTTGGATTTTGAGGGGGTAACAGGCCCAATTGCTTCCCTACAAAAGACTTATGTAGTTTAGTCTTAAGGATAATGTAAATGTTATCAAAACGTGTCCATTTTAGGAATAAGGTCCTGCAAAAACGGTTGTTAATTGATAACATGTCATGCATGCACATATATTCTTCATATTTTCCATTACATATAAATGATCATGGAATGAAATTACAAGTACATGCTTTTACAAGTAATTGAAAAATGGAAAGCATGAAGAGACTTTCCTCCGCGTTTGGATTATCAGAGGTTGACCTATCTTAGGTTACTCTCACGGCTTTTTGGTATGAAGGTTCCCAGATCATCGCAATCTACTTGACGGGAAGTTAATCCGATCTTTCAACTGGAGCGAATCTGGGTGGTGCCTTTCCTGAGCCTCGTTGGAATTAGTCTTCCTACGAGTCCAGTAATCAAACACCAACAGGATAGCCTCCTGGTGGAGGAACCACACAACATACATTCACATACAACGTGTCTCACCGTTTATGCAAAATGATGACATGTGTGAAGCACTAATATCAAAGATAGATATTTAGCAGTGCAGTAAGTAAGATGCATTAGTACACATTTATCATAAATGTAAATGCAACATTCACACACAAGCATATAACAGTTTTGAAAAGCTTGTAATAGCGGCTTAAGCCCTCTTACTGGAGTCCCTAGCGGAGTCGCCACCTGTCAACGTCAGGATTTTTATTTGTCCCTTTTCGTTACTTGTTCTTTGGTGTTCTCATTGTTATGTGAGATTTGTTTGAAAAAACAAGTGAAAAAGGTCCGACATGTGTAATGTCGACGATTTAACTTTAAGAGTCGCCGGTTGGTGTTTTTAAATTGGTTGCACTAACTTGAATCAAAAAGGTTTTGCACATTGACCCAGTGATGTGACACTGCTAAACGGGTCTGTGAAACCGAGATTCATTATGGGTTCGGGGGCTTGATTATGCGAAGGGAAGGTGTTAGGCACACCCGACATCCGTGTTACCATGGTGACCGCCACTTCTCAAAGAAACTGTTATATGAATGTGTGTGTGTGTGTGTGTGGATCAATGTGCAATTATTTAAAAGTAGTGCGAGGCCTCGTTTGTACCTATATACATCGGGTTTGAATTTTTAGAAAAATTTAGTTTTAACCAGATATAGCAATGAAGTTTTGTAAAAGAGGTTTTTCAAACTCTGTGCTCAATAGGAATTAAGACCTTTTCATACTTCCATTTTATTGTTAAATGTTTGGCTGGTTTGCTTTTATTTTTCGAGATGCGAGACATCTTCGAGAAAATAATATACAGCAGTACCGAACCCCTTATGGGCATGAAAGCCATCCAAGGGAATTCGTACACTATAAATAATGTACAAGCTGCTTACAGCTGGAAAAAGTCCATCACGGGAACCGAATCTAGATTCAGTGGACTGAATCTGTGATCACATGATTCCTAGGCTCACATGATACTGCAATTTGTATGGAAAGCAGTAAGCAGTTATATATATATATATATATGCATGATCAGCCACCACGAAGCAACTCCATGGGGGATCAAAAATGTAAATAAAGCAATAAATGCCATCAACCGCCACGAAGTAAACTCCAGGCGGGACTTGAATGTAAATAAAGCTGTAAAAGCTATCAACTGCCACGAAGTAAACTCCAGGCCTGACAGAAATATAAATATATATATATGTACATATATATATATATAAAAGCAGTAAATGCATCGGATATAAAATCTAGGCTCATCGGATATGTCCGACAATAATTATATATAAGTATATATATATATAAGCAATTAAACGCACCGGATATAAATCCAGGCTCATTAGATATGTCTGACAACAATTATATATATAAGTATATATATATAAAAGCAAGTAAACGCTCTAGAATGTAAAAATCAAAGCTTATCGGGACATGAGTCGACAGCGATTATATATATATATATATATATATATATATATATATATATATATATATATATATATAGAAAAGCAAATAAACGCTCCAGACATAAGTCTAGGCTCAATCGAGGTATAACTCGATATTGTTAGTCCATATAAAAATATATACATATATATAAGTATATATATACAAATAGAAATGAAAAACCATGCATAGAAAGTAGGGCATACGCACACAACACGACTCTCAATGTGTAGAACAGTGTGTGCAAATATGAAGAGAAAGGCATTAAAGAGTGTAAGAAGGCTTACAGTGGGCTGCCAATGCAGACTTCTATAACTCTATACGGACAAACACTTAGCTCACGATGGTAAATTTATAACTGTATGTGGGCTAACAGGTGTTTAAAAAGAGCAAGCACTCAATACAGGGTTTGTATAAAGCAAATTGGACAGGGCTTCCTCGCCTTTCCTTTTTCAAAATGGCTAGCCCAAGCTCTATATTTATAGAGTCGCTAGTCATAGTAGTGTACTATCTGGGCATAGATTGCACTACTGCATGACTACACGGGGTTCCATGGGTCCCATCGTCTCGAAGTACGTGCACTCGTGCACTGTAATATTCGCTCGAACTTGCAGAACTTTAATCGGAGCATCTTAACGAGGTATATATAACCTTCTTTGGACTGCTTGTGTCGAGAGTTACGCAATGACATGGAATAGAGGTTGTACAAAGTCAGGAAGAGGGGACCATGCGCATGGTCTTCAAGCTTCAAATTCTATCCGGTGTGCTGCCACACGTAATAGTCACTCGGGATTGGAACTCCTGGTACTTGAAGGACATTGTTGTATGTATGTATGTATAAAGTGTTGAGACGATGCGCAGGTGTTGAGGTGTCAAGATGACGTTTGCTCAGGGTTATATCTGAGATTGGACTACTACAAGTGTTGAATGCTACAATGTCATCTTGTGGATGCTTATCTTCCCAGTGATAGCTCCGGGTCTGAGGTATGAGTGCCTCGGAAGGAGGTTTGATTGAAGCTAATCACATATATTTGAAACAAGCATTTTCGGGGTTATCGCCAGAACTACAACAGCATTCCTTGGGGTTATCGCCAAGGACAAAACTCGGGGTTATCTCCGAGGTTAAAAATGATGTTCCCGGTGTGTGGTTCGGGGTTGAGACTGATACTCCCGGTGTGTGGTCCAAGGTTGAAACTGACCCTCCCGGTGTGTTGTCCGGGATTGAAACTGAACTTCTGGTAGTATCCAAAATTGATATGAGCTGTCGTTCAAGGTTATCTCTGAAAGATGATTCTGCCCTCCTGTAATGTTAGTAACAGTTGTGCAGAAAATTTTGAGTGTCTACAGTGGGAACTTAAAGAAAAGATGAGGAAGGATTACCCTCAGTTATTTGTTTAATGTAAGACGGGATTCTGGGGACAGAATCCTTATAAGGGGGAAAGAATGTAACAACCGAGAAATTCGAATTTATTGTAAAATAATTTTATTTAATTAAATAATGAATAAAATTATATTATATGTTATTATTATGTGTTAGTAAGATGAAGGTTGTTCTATAACCTAGATATGTCAGAATATCGTAGTATTTTAACTATGTGGTAGAATTAAAGTGTTTGAATTTCTAAGACGAAAATAAAAGTTTTCCGAGAAATTTTTTGAAAAACATTATTCACTGATTTCTGCTCGGGGATTATTTTTGAACTTCTGAGAAATACGTAATGATAGAATATAAAGAGAAGATGGATTATGTAATAATAATTCACGTATGACAAATGCAATTTTTCGCTTGTGGACTAAATTCGAGAACGTTAGAGAAAGTAAATCGTTAATGAGTAAACGATGATTGTATGATACGTAAGTATTATACGAGGTAATGAATACGAGTATGATAGGAGGTATTATACAAGTTTGTATGAATAATGGTATGTCGTATATGATGAATAAGTATACGAGCTAGTATACGAGAATAATACATAGATTATATGTTATATGGTATTAAGCAAGTGTATTGGACTTGTAGGATTGTGTAGAAGTTGTACAAGCCCAATGTTTGTTAATGTTAAGCCCAAAGGTTAAGTTAAGGTTATTAAAACCTAAAGCCCAAATTAAGAACCGGATCCGTGGATCGATCCAATGGGTAAAAATGACCCATAGGGAAACCAATGTGGGCCCCATAGATTACAAGGCATGATCTTGGTGAGAAAGCAAGGGATAAGTGTTGTGGACTCCAAGTAATGAATAGTAAGGAGGTTAATTAAGGAGGTGGAATGGCTTAATGTCCAATATACCCTAAACTTGAATTTCCTATAAATAGAAGGAGTTGTTAGATCATTTGTTACTTGCTATTTCACCAACAACTTATAACTTATTTAGTAGAGAGAAAAAGTAAGAAAAACTAGACTTGCTATTTCAAGTAGAAAAGAAGAAGAATCAAGTGATCATCAACGGTAAGAATCTTATACCATTAATCTTCCATCTCTTAAATTATAGGTTGATAGAGAAGTGTTTATTGTTAGAACATGTATGCTAAGAAGTGATGAGAATGACTAATCAAAGGACCAAAACCTTAATAAGTCATGGTGTAAGATAAGCACAATCATGGAAGTTGTGAACTAATGAAGAACATGTAAGAATTTGTCATGTGTATAAGTTAATGAAATATGTTTGGTTAGGATGTTAGTATGATGGAATGAATCCATTTGGAATGGTGTAAAAATCTCAAGTAACGAAGTTATGACGGAATTGACTAGATTAGACGATAATCGTCAAAATCATGAAATTCTCGGAATGAAAGTCAAAAGTTAGCATTGAACTCGGAAACGTTGGTTTTTGATGGAGAATAGTCCAAGTTTGCATTCTAGAGTTGCGGACTCGAAAATGGACAAATTCCGACTTAGAACGAAGAAACGAGCTATGAACGTTCACGAACGTTTATCATTTTCGTTAAAACGGACTTAAAAGGTGAATTCCATGTTAATGGATTCAAAAATGTAAATTTTTTACATGAACACTTAGAGCATGTGATTTGTGAGCTAATGGATTTTGAACGAGCAAATTCGGACTTAAAATGAACAATTTAGGAGTCCGGGAAGTTCGTTAAGAAAAAAGTCTGTCAAATTTTTTTGGTGCACAGAGCTGGCGCCGCGGCTCCAGCCAAGGTATAATAAGTGGGGTCGCAGCACCGAGCATGCCAACTAGCCACTGAAGAGTGGCGCCGCAACGTGGCACAGTGAGGAAAGTTTGGCGTCGCGGTGCAGGCCAGTGCCAATCACCTACAGAAACTCGCAGCCATGGCCGGTAATGATATAAGCGAGATGGCGCCGCATCGCCATGTTCGGGTCTTAGACGCTGGAGACTCACGCCACAACGCGAGTCCAAGAAGTGAAGCTGGCGCCATAGTGCCAACACTAGTTAAAGCATAGTAAAGAAGGCTTATAAAGATAGAAAGGAAATTGGGTGATTAGTAATGAACTAACACATTAAGAAACCTAAAGTAACATCCTTAAATAATGTTAAAAACCTTAAGTAATACAACTAAAGGTTGAAGATAAGTTACTCGAATGTGAATGTAAAACATAACGACAAACCGGAACCAATGTTAAATAATTTAAGGCATGATTAGATTGTGAAGAATGGTAAGATATAGTAGTAAACATACTTGATTATATATGACCTAATGTGGTATGTTATGTGATCATGTATTGTAGAGACCTTAAAGACTCAAAAGGAAAAGTACTTAAACAGTAGTAGACGCTAAAGGCAAGTGTTCTAACCCTTGTCTATGTTCAATCTGGATAAGCTTTGTGATTCATGTATCTTACGCATGAATTGATGTATGATGAAGTCGAAGCCAATTCTTTCGGCAAGACTTAAGATGTTTTTGGATTTCGTATAATCTATCGAACTGTTGTCAAGTTTTACCAAACTATTTTGGTATGATTTTTAAAAGAAGACTTAGTATTCTAAATAAATGTTTTGTCATCAAACGACATGCACGTGAGGTTGCTAAAATTAAACGTACATACGTTTAAAGAAAGTAGTGTTGTACAACATAAAGTACTATAGGCTGATCACCTAGAGGTGCTCGTAAGTAATGCCGGACTTACAGACTTAGTGTCAAGTTGTCCTTTCCAAAGAAAGTATGAAATGCTCAAAGTCTGGGACTGAAGTTAATGTTTTACTGAATGTTGTTCATTGTGAAATGTTTTAAGAAAAGAGAAGTGCTATTTTGAATTATTGATAGTAATTCATAACTATTGTTCAGTTATTGAAGATATACGATTTGTATATTTCAAACATATTGTTTAAATGAAATTGGCATACTTGCTGAGCTAGTTATGCTCACTCTTGCTTGAACCATATGAATGCAGCTAAGATCGAACGAACCGAAGGATCCGGTAAAGATAAAGGGAAGGCTAAGGCGAACCTATAGATTACCTTTGTAATAGTATAGGTTGAATGTTGTTATTATTTAATATTATGACAAGAACATATATAATGGTTATAAAGAACCTTGGGAATGGTAATATTATTTTGGATTATATATAAGACATATTTGTTCTGTTGAGGCATTTCAATTGAATGTGTGTGTTAACTATAGCACCGTGTAGAACCATATGTCGGGTTGGAAGATACCCGGATTTAGGGGGGTCACATCTCCGGCTGGAGTTTAAAGGACTAAGCAAATAAATTACAAATTTTGTTGTTTTGCTTAAAGAACTACACTAGTCTACTCGGGGTCCACGAATTCCAATACATACAGAATCCTCTGTACATGGAGGAACTCAAGGTCCAGACAACGAAGTTCACATACCCGAGTTTCAGCTTGATAAAACTAATAAAATCCCTGAAATCACCCATCTCAAAGAAGATCCAGACATCGGTGAGATTAGGAAGAAAGTCCTTCAAATGGAAGAGGACATTCGCTCTATTCAAGGGATTGGAGCACACGGGAGTGTTTCATATGCTGACCTTTGCATATTCTCTGGTGTTCATTATCCAGAGAAATATAAAACTCTTGACTTTGAAAAGTATGACGAGTTGGGAGATCCTCACACACATTTGAAGGTATTCATTGGAGAACTCGGATCTTATACCGAGAATGAAAAGCTTAGAATGCAGTTGTTCCAGAAAAGTCTGACTGGAGAAGCCCGATCGTGGTACACAAAATTAGACAATTCTAGAATCTATAGCTGGGAAGAGCTAGCTCATGCCTTCTTCAGTCAGTACAATTTCCAGTCTCAGATGGCTCCAGACCGGTACCAAATTACCAAGGCCAAGAAACAAGCCAACGAGTCTTTCCGAGAGTATGCTCAAAGATGAAGGCGTCATGATGCTCAAGTTACTCCCTCTATGACTGAGTCTGAAATGGTTATGACCTTCATAGACATACAAGAAGCTCTCTTCTATGAGAGAGTCTTAGCTGGCATTGGCAAGCCATTTTCTAAAATGATTAAAAATGGAGAGATGGCTGAGATGGGATTGAAGTAAGGAAAGATTCAAGACCTAGTCGCTTTAAAAGTTGTTGCTGAGCACATCCAGTATGGAAGTTATGGAAACAACCCCAGGAGGGTCCATAAGAAGAAAGAGGAGGATGTTTCCTTGATACTACAAGGCCAAAAAGGCAGTCAGAACATGCCTATCCAGAGGAGAAATTACTCCCCTTTTAAGCATAGTCTTCCAGCCCTACATTGCCAAAAAGTGGAGAAGTCCAATGCAACCGAGTGTTTACACCCCTAGGGGACTCACTCAAGAATATTCTTAATCTTCTGACTACTCAGAAGAAAATTACCCACCTTCTTCCACCAGCCAACCCGAATGGGAAGGGTTTCAATGCTACCCGGAAGTGTGCCTATCATGTTAGAGCTCCAGGATATGATACTTAGGATTGTTGGGCCTTGAAACACAAGATCCGGGACCTAATTTACAACAGTGAGATTGTGGTAACTAAACCAGACCAACCTCATGTGCAAGACAACCCTCTTCCTCAACACAAAAAAGAGGAGGTTAATATAATTAATTGGAGCAGTGGACAGAGTTTCAATTACGTTGTTGAATCTTCCCAAACCAGTAAGGATGGTGCTGATAAATGGGATTATGCACAGTTCCAGTTTATGATGGAACAAAAACTGAAGGCTCTGGGTGAGCACGTTAATCAATTGGGAGAATTGGTGATCCATCAACACAAGGTCACACACCAATTAATCAGCCAGGAGCATGCTAGTCTCCTTCCTCTTATTGTGAATACTCCATCCTCTCCTCTAGAAAGTGAAACACTAGAGGATAAAATTGCAATAAGAGCAAGTGCCAAAGCCCATCGGGATATTCCCAATAAGAGGGAATGTACATACCTTGGCCAACCGGTGGAGGAGATATTTCAGATGTTGGTTAATGAAGGAAGAATTACATCTCTACTACCTCCAGTCAATCCTCGTTCTAGACGATTCAATTATAATAGAGTATGTTAGTATCACTCCCATTCTCACAGACACAGCACAGAGGAATGTTGGGCACTCCGCCACCTTATTCAGTATTTAATTGACAGCGGTGTCCTACAGTTTGCAGATAATGACACTTTGTTACTTGAGAATGAGGACACATTTCCTACCAAATGGAAGGACGTCAATACAAGCAATTCAACTCAAAGGTGTTGACAATCTTTTGAAAGTGCTTGCGCTAAAGCCAATTACATTGCCATCTAGACCACAGTATCCTGTTGCTAGCCTAAAAAAAGTGCCATGGAATTATGGAGAGGCTGAAGGATCTGCGTCCCACATAACTGCTACAGTGTTGAAGGAGAATCCATTGTATTTTCCCCACCAGGTAATGAAGCCTACCATCAAATTAAAGGGGAAAGTTCCCATTGTGAGGATTAAAGAGTTCCTCCATACTATGGGACATAATAAAGCCAAGGTGGTTTTAAGCTTAAGAAAAGCTCCACAACAAATTTCTATACTGAACTTGGTTTTTTCTTTCGAAGATCACAGGAAGGTCTTGCTAAGGGTCTTGGAAGAAGCCCATTTGCCAAAATCTGTGGATGTTGAAAAATTCCAACATCTGGTTGATCACATTTTTAACAACAATGTGATATCTTTCACTGATGATGACATACCTCCCGAAGGGAATGGTCATTGCAAGCCGTTGCACATAGCGGTTCTGTCCTCCGAATATATAGTGGGAGGAGTTCTGATAGATGGAGGATCATCTTTGAATATCTGTCTTTATGCCACTTTGGAGAAGCTGAACATTAATCTCAAGAGGATCAAAAGCAGCCATACGATTATCAAAGCTTTTGATGGGTCTCGACGAAATGCTGTTGGGGAGATTGAACTACATGAGGAGAATGGTCCACATACATTCAGTGTATCCTTTCATGGGCTCAAAATCGACACAGGATACAATCTGCTCTTGGGGATACCGTGGATTCACATGGCTGAAGCCGTCCCTTCCACCCTTCATCAGTAACTTAAATACATCATTAATAATAGCCTAATCACAATCAATATTGTGCCAGAATGTCCTGAACAAGGTGACATACCACTCATCAGCTTCAATTCAGAACTTGAACTGGTCAGTTTTCATGCCCTAGAGGTGAGCAACACTCACTACCATCACATTGGGGTGCCGCCTCTCACACCCAAGATTTTTATCAAAGAAATGTCAGCAACTCAAGAGATGATATCATTAGGTCATCAACTTGGACAAGGGTTGGGCAAAGATCATTAAGGCATTAAACGCCCAATTCAAGTTCCCATTCAAACAGGGACAGTTGGATTAGGCTATTCTGCTAGCTCCAGTCACAGGAATCCTCACAAGTACAAACAAATTCCTTCATCTTCAGCCACACGGCGATTATCTCCACCTACAGATCCTGAGCCTGTACGATCTCCAATAAATATGTCTGCCCATGTAATGGCTATGTTATTTCCCAAACCGATATCGGTCAAAGCAAAAGAGGTCTTGATTCCTGATCCCGAAGTGGAAGAAAGGGAATGGAGACGTAAACAAGACATCGCCAGGAGATTGTCTCACCTACGCATCATTTTCCATGATGAGCACACAAATAGATACACTCTAGACGATGATTGTCCAGACATTATGGTCATCATTTGGGAGAAGGAGGATGATGATAGCCCCTTCATCACTGCCATCCAACAAGATTTCACCATTGACAATTGGAGCAACACTCCTTGCATTTATCGACAAGGGTAAAAAGGGCAGAAACTCCCTCTGCCCTGTAGATAACAATAACTGCTTACTTTTCTGCACATTACTAGCAGTTGTTTTGTCCATACATGCTAACACTTTGTATGATTGAACAGTTTCGTATATTAAGTTAAAGCATATTTTGTTTCAGGACTCTGAATTTAGATGTGCCTATACTTGCTGATGAGGTGCCTTTTCTCCACAAGGATTGTACCTTTAATGAAAAGTTGGACTCAAACTTGATGGAAATATAAGAGGACACTGAGATACCTCAGGAGATCAAGGAGTGGGTAGAGGATAAACCCAAACCAAATCTTGATCAAACCACCTCATTTAACCTCGGAACCTTAGAAAACCCTAAGCTAATCCAGAATGGTATGGACCTCACTCTAAACCAAAGGAATGATATGGTTGCGCTATTAACCCAATTCCAGGATGTGTTTGCATGGTCTCACGAAGACATGGTCGGTTTATCCACTAACATCGTTATTCATTGCCTTCTCATTAAAGAGGGATTCAAGCCAGTCAGGCAGAAGCTTAGGCGATTAAAACTTGAGTGGAGTTTAAAATTTAAAGAAGAAATTATGAAACAATTTCAAGTAGGCATCATCATGGTGTTAACACACCCTGAATGGCTATCCAACATAGTCCCCGTGCCTAAATCGGGAGGAAAGGTGCGAGTTTGCGTGGATTACCGGGATCTAAATAAAGCTTGCCTTAAGGATAGCTTTCATGTGCCATTTATCCACATTCTCATTGATAATATTTCTTAATACGACATGTACCCCTTTGTTGATTATTTTGTGGGGTACCATCAAATTATGGTTGCCGAAGAGGATTGTGAGAAAACTTCATTCATCACGCCTTGGGGAACCTTTTGCTATAGACGGTTGTCATTCAGCCTCATCAACGTCGGAGCTACCTACCAGGGGGCCATGATGGCTCTTTTTCATGATTTAATGCACAAAGAGACGGAGATCTACGTGGATGACATTATTATCAAATCCCGAAGGGAAGAACACTACCTAGACCATCTCAGAAAGCTCTTCAACATGTTGTGTAAGTACAACTTGAAGTTGAATCTAGCCAAGTGCGCCTTGGCATTAAATCAGGCAAGTTGTTAGGTTTCCTAGTTAGCCACGAAGGGATTGAGTTGGATCCCACCAAAATCCAGGCCATTACAGAAATGCCCATTCCTCAGACAGAGAAGGAAATACGGGGATTTTTGGGAAGAATCAACTTCATTAGCAGGTTCATCTCCCAACTCACAGCAACCTATGAGCCTATCTTAGAGTTGTTAAGGAAGAACTCCTCCATGAAATGGAATGATGAGTGTCAAAAAGATTTCCTTACAATCAAAGAGCAGCTAGTTAGTCAAAGCTCCTGTTTTGGTACCACCCAGGGATGACATTCCCCTATTCATGTACCTGTCCATTAATGACAATGGCATGGGCTATATATTGGGACACAAAGACGATATAGGCCAAGAGCGAGCTATCTACTACCTCAGTAAAAGATTCAGCAGCAGTGAACACAAGTACACTTTGATTGAGAAGACTTGTTGTGATTTAGCATGGGCTTCCATGAGGTTACACCATTACCTCCATGGTCACACAACCCATCTCATATCGCATGTGGATCCTCTCAAGTACGTGTTCTATAAACCCATGTTAAATTATTGGTTGTCCAGATGGTAGTTGATCTTACAGCAATTTGACATCGTCTACGTGACGCAAAAGTCTATCAAAAGTCAAGAAATTACGGATCAACTGGCTCCCACACCTTCATGGGATTTCAAACCCTTGGAAACATACTTCCCCGATGAAGGGGTAATGATAGTTCAACAACACCATCAGTACGATACCCACCAATCATGGAAAATGTATTTTGATGGAGCTGTTAATATGGAAGGTTCTGGGGCTGGAGCAGTTTTGGTATCAGGTACGGGGGAGCAGTATCCAGTCATCGTCAAATTGCTGTTTGTTAGCACCAACAACACAACTGAGTATGAAGGATGTATCATGGGGCTAAAACTTGTCAAATCAATGGGCATCAGGCGATTAACTGTCTTTGGAGATTCTGAATTGTTAATCATACAAACCACGAGAATCTATCACACCAAAGAGCTACATTTACTACCTTACTATCGACAAGTTTTACAGATGGCTTCAGAGTTTGAAGAAATAATTTTCTTCCACATTCCTTGGAATAGGAATAACTTTGCGAATGTGCTAGCAACTTTGGCCTCCTTGATCAACATACCTGACAAGGAAAACATGCCAAGCATCACATTTGCATTGCAAAAGGCTCCAACCTATGGGAATTACATTGGAGAAGTATCGGATGAGCTACCTCCCGTGCAACACCCCTGTTATCAGCATATCAGGGAGTATTTGTGAGATGGATCTACACTCGTTGAGGCAAGCCCAACTAAAAGAAGGGGGATCCATCGATTGGCTATGAAATTTTACCTAAGCAGAGATGCACTCTACAAAAGAGATGCATGATTAGGTCTCCTCCGATGTCTTTACAAAGACCAAGCTCATAGGCTCATGGATGAAATCCATGGTGGAGTATTTGGCCCACACATGAGCGGTCCCCTACTTGTTAAGAAGATTCTCAGAACAGGGCACATCTGGCTCCCCTTCAAGGCTGATTATGATGATCACGTCAAGAGGTGCTATCAATGCCAAATTCATGGGAATGCTATCCATGTCCCTCCAAGGGAGCTCCACTATAAGATTTCACCTTGGCCCTTCTAAATATGGGGAATGGACGTGATCAGGCCCATCGAGCCCAAAGCCAGTAATGGACATTGGTTTATCTTCACCATGATCGACAACTTCACCAAATGGGTAGAAGCTGCCTCCTTCCCCAGGGTTACCAAAGAAGTTATCATTGGTTTCATAAGAAATAATGTCATTTTTTGATGTAGACAAGCAGAGGTGATTGTGTCAGATATTGCTAAGAACCTCAACAATAAAATAATAGAGAAGTTATGCAGTCAATTCCACATCAAACACCTTAACTCCATCATCTACCGTCCAAAGATGAATGGTGTTGTTGAAGTGGCTAATAAGAACATCAAGAAGATCATGCAAAAGATGTTCCCCAATCACAAAGGATGGCCTGACCTCTTGCCTCTGACTCTATTAGCCTACAGAACTTCAATGCGTACTTCCACTAGAACAACCCCTTACTCATTAACCTATGGGATGGAAGCAATACTTCTCATAGAGGTGGAAATGGAATCCCTCAGAGTGTTGATTGATGCTCAGCTGGATGAAGACCAATGGTTACACGACAAGTATCACCAATTGTCTCTAATAGACGAAAAACGAAGTGATGATATCTTCCATGGTCAATTATACCAAAAAAGGATCGCCATATCCTAGAACAGAAAAGTCTGGCTACGACAGTTTAAACAACATGATTTGGTTTTGAAAAAGATCTTTAACAACCAAGTTCAGTCTAAGGGAAAATATGCTCCAAACTGGGAAGGCCCGTTTATTGTCAAGGAGGTATTGAGAGGAGGTGCTCTTAGATTACAGGAAATGGACGACAATGAATTTCCATAGCTCATCAACACGGACATCGTGAAATGGTACTATGTCTGAGGTTACCATCAAGCAAACATCCTGGTTTTGGATCACCAGATCACCAATCACTTCAGGTTTTTTAACCCCTTTGTACATACAACCCTTTCTTCATACTCATATGCCCCATCAGGGACAAACACACTCTTCAAGCCAACAGCCTGATTTTTAGATCATCAGATCTTTCACTCCACTTCGTTTCAAACCTTTTAGGTTATCCCACTAGGGATTGAACCTTTCACACCCGCAGTTTTTTCCCACCAGGGATAAAACTTTTCACACTCGCAGTTTTGTCCCGCTAGAGATAAGACTTTTTGCACCTGCAGTTTGTCCTGTACATGGGAACAAACTTTTCCCCTGCAGTTTGTGATGTACATGGGAACAAACTTTTCCCCTATAGTTTGTCTTGAATATGGGATCAAATTTTTCGGTTACAAATTGTCCTGCACATGGGGCGAACTTCGTCGACTTGATCTCCCCGATACCTAGGAGTACGTAGGCAACCATTTTTTAATGGCCCAGTCCCAAAAAAAACAACGAAAACAAACACTTCTACACTCTTCTACACCTTTTCACAAACAGCGTTGAACCACTTACACCAGGTTTGAACTACACAGACCTAATCTCATCTTCAATAGGAGTACGTAGGCAGCCATTTATGGTTCGGTCTTACCCCTACCAAAACATAAATACTTGTCAATGGTACTGGGATCAAACTTCAATCCACCATATTTCATCGGCTTCAGACCAAAGGGATGGAACTACCTTACCTCCCCATAAATGGGAGAGTTGGCGACCATCTAAGCTGCAGTTAAATCCTCTAAGAGCAACACCAATCCATAAGAGATGGAACTACTTGGGATCTCCTCTTCAATAGGAGTACCGACAACCATCTATGGTGCGGTCAATCTTAGAGAGGAAAGCCACACTCCTCTCCACATATACATACATAAACCAGTCCCAAGACACCAAAGAAGGTAGGGGATACAAACAGATCAATGATCCATTCTGGAGAATCCTAAGACATCTCAATATCCACCCATCAAGGATGAGTTCAGAATACATCAAGATCACAAGTCCTGAAGAAACAGGCAAATATCAAGCAAGTAACAAGGCACAACTTAAAGGGAAGTGAATCAAAATATATTTCCTTACCATATATAATGTTGTTTGATATATACAATATGAACAGTATATGATAAAATGGCCAAGCTAGTCTATGTAGGAAAATACAAGCCTATGTACAATCCCATGGAGGTAACGCTATGAGCTCCTACCCAAGGGTATCTATGCGAGCTAAAAGATCCACAACCAACTGCATGGTGACATGATGCTCATCAATATATGCACTCATCTCAGCAAATCATGCCAGTAGTAAAGGATCTCACTATAGTACTATCTATAATGGCTACTTCCCAAATAGATATGGCAGCATCCCGCTCAACAATCAATGCATCTCTAGATGATCTGGCCTCATCCCGCTCAACATTAGCGGTGTCTCTATGAGCTCGAGCATCATCTCTCTCCAATAGAGCATCATCTCTCCCATCAAGAGTTGTCAACATCAAGGCCTTAGCCTGATCCCTCTCAAATGTGATCAGATGCAAACTCTGCACTAAATACTCTGAAGGGGGAGTAACAGCTGCAAAAGTACTTAGAGTCTATCACAGCTGCTAGCAACAAAGCAAATAGCTCCTCCTCAGTGAGAGAATCAGTGTCCTCCAAGGGCTCTCCACTATCAGAACTAATCCCCGGTACTGTGGATACAACCGCAGTCGATGCCGTCTTTGTCTCCATCCAAGTAGAATACTCTATCGAACAGCCTGGATGGCTAACAAAAAATATAACTAGCTTAAGCTGATCCCAACTGGCATACACCCTGGATCAGTCCTTTGCTGACAAGTGGCAAGAAGCCAAGTGGGTGGTAAGTGGTCATGCCCTTTAAACCAAGCAGAGGGAGATAATCCATGCCAGGTGCATGGGTAATGAAGTTATAGGGAGAATTGAGCCCTGTACATGGAAAAATGCCAAATGGATCTCCTATCCCTGCCAAGAACACTGACCAGGACATAGCGTCTATATACTTCAATGGCAGAAAGGAGTAAGACATTGATACTCATGGGTAAAACAATACCCATGTCGTTAGAAGGTGCCAATCGGTCTCTGATGTGACATGAACCACATATACAACATGCCCAAGCTACCTATAAATACCCCTATAGGATAGGTATGACAATACGTGGCTGATCTCAATGTCTTTCTCATGATCATAGGCACAATGGTATGACCCTCCCTGAGAGCTCTCACCGCCATGATCATGCCAATGTCCAACTCATCCATATACCGTGGCATGTATATGTATGATAATACACACATCAGCAATATGTCTACTCTGGCAACACGCCACTGATCCTCTGGCGTGGTGAAATCCCCAAAATGTCATTCATAACTGTCTAGCGAGCCAAATCTGTCTATCAGAAAACTCTAGGACACCACGTGACCGGATTTAATCTCATCATGTACTATTCTACGTCGTAACTCAGTGAGGGTCATGAACTACCGACTCATATCACCAATGGCCATCCGAGCTCAAGGTCTATCTAACGGGATAGTTGTCAATCGCTCATACTCCTCTAAGGTGGGAGTCAACTTATGGGTCCCGAATCAGAAAACCTGCCTCTCTGGTACCCAATTCCTTAAGATACCATCCACAAAGCCCACATGAACCTGGAACATCATGAGGGTCATGGAATGCTGTAACAACTGATCTACGGTCACCCTGTCAGAAGGTGACAAACTATCATATCACGACTTCAGACGGAAGGCTACCAACACTGGTGGGGTGTGATCAATGCGGGTGACTGTCGAGGGAGACATCTGCATGGGCCGTATCATAAGACCATCCAAGGGTCAATGTTGAACATCTCTGGACATACGTACATATGAATAACATAATATATGCATGATAAAAAATAGATGGCAATATGATGTAAGGAAGAACAGTACATACGTTCCTAAGTACATCATCATCTAATACATCATCTCTGTAAAGCTAAAAATACAAGGAAGTAGGGCCCACCCCTCCGGCTCAGTCCATTTCGAGTTACAAAGGAGGTCTCACAAGCTGAAAAGTCCAAATCAGGATGAAAAATGATACGTGATTGAGTGAAAGAGCCTGAAATCCTGGTTTTCATAGAACAAGTTGCGGGTCTACGTATCACTCATTGGTATTCACCCAAACACAGGGCTCACTATATCAATGATCATAGTTGTTGCACACTACACTCGGCAATACCTCACAAAGGTCTGATGTCATTTGTTCGGAGTTGTAACTCCAAGATAATGCTCCCCAATGGAAACCTCATCCGTTGATGCACATTTCAATGAAGGTCAAGCAACCTTGACATCATTAGCCATTGGCAGTTAAACCCAATTAAGCTTCAGGAACCATCCGACGATCTCATCTGTTGATGAACAAGTCAACGAAGGTCAAGCAGCTTTGACGTTTTTTCCAGCAAGGATCTCATCCGTTGATGCACATGTCAACAAAGGTCAATCAGCCTTGACGCTTTTCCCAGCAGGGATTTAATCAATTGATGTACATTTTAGTGAGAGTCAGGTAACCCTGGCAACACAGACTGTTGGTAGTAACTCCGATAGAGCAGTGGAAGGACCTGGAGATACAAACCAGGGAAGACCATCCTTATCAGGGAGGATCGATGATGGTATATGTTATACACATCTTTATCAGACAAAGCACTATCCCCCAGAGTGTCTTGTACATGAGAGATACATCCTAAGTGGAAAGTCTATGCCGAGGATTAAGTACTTTGGTGATAACCCCAATGTCAACATCTTGGAAGTTCTTGAGAACTTTGGACCGCACATCCAATCAGTTCACTAGAGTCATCAGTGATAACTCCAGCCCCCATCAGAAGTTATGGGAATAATCATCACATCCCATTGGAAAACGGTCCAATAACCCACATACATAATGCTGCTGAATAGTGCATCATGGTCATCCTGACTCATTTCAAGTGTCTAGTATTCTTTATCCTATCTATGCCATTGCATTGCATTGCATGAATATGATAAAGAGGGGCATCTGTAGACACTCAAAATTTTTCATTTTTGTTACTAACCTGGTAAGAGGGCAAAATCGTCTTCCAAAGATAACCCTGTGAGTCAAATCAACTCAATTCCGGAGATAACACCAGAATCCTCAGCTTTCCATCTCAGAGATGACCCCGAGATGTCCAGCTCCAGTCCCAAAAATAACATCGGGAGTTGCAGTTCCAACCTCAGAAACAACATTGAGGAGTGCAGTTGTAGTTCTGGAGATAACCCCAAAAAAGCTCATTTCAACCTTTGCATTCAGCTTCAACCTTGGAGATAACCCCGAGGCACTCAGTCACAAACTCAGAGATAACCCCGGGAGGTCAGGCACACCTCAAAGATAACCCTAAGGATATTCAGCACTTGCAGTAGTCTAATCTTAGAGATAACCCTGAGCAACGACTGCTATATAAACCCAAAATAGAGATAACCCCGGTGAGGGGAAAAATCATCATTTTGCCACCTCGATCCCACATGTGCGCCATCTCAACACATTTCAACATACATTCTACATAGTAGTTTCCTATAAGAACAAATAGCTCTAATCTCGGGTGACTACTACACATGACAGCACATTAGATATAATTTGAAGACTTGAAGACCAAGGGCATGGTCCCATCTTCCTAGCTTTACACAACCTCTAATCCAATGTCATTTGTGTAGCTCTTGACAACAGAACTCTGAAAAAGGTCTTATACACCTCAAACAGATGCCCGTATTGAAGTTCTGAAAGTTCGAACGGATATCACGTTGCAAGCGTGTACGTACTTTGAGATGGAAGGATCCGCAGAGCCCGGGACACCCCGAGCAGCCACAGGTGCACCTGCGACTGCCGCAGGTACACCTGCGACTCCCCCCTCTATAAATAGAGGGTCTGGAGTGGCCATTTTATAAGAGAAAACGGTGAGGAAGCCCTGTCCAATTGGCTCTATACACACTATAAACTGAGTGCTTTCTCATTGTAAACACTTGTGCTCATATATTGCTATATTTTACCAGTGGGAACTGAGTGTTCATCCATTTAAAGCTATTGAAGTCTTCTTTGGCAGTCCACTGTAAGCCTTCATACACTTTTTCAAGCCTTTCTCCACTATATATATATATATATATATATATATATATATGGACTAACATTATCGAGTTATGTCTCGATTGAGCCTGGACTTACATCCGGAGCGTTTATTGCTTTTATATATATATATACTTGTATATAAACTGTTGTCGAACTCGTTCGATGAGCTGGATTTACATCCTGAGCGTTTATTACTTATATATATATATATATATATATATATATATATATATATATATATATATATATATATATATATCTCTCCGTTCCATAGTTATAGGTGATTTTTTATTTTGAGATTTCCCAATATATAGGCTACTTACTATTTATAAAATTTAGTTAGTTCATTATTTTACTTTTATGCCCTTATAATAAATATTCAACCATTACTTTTTTTTGAAGAAAAAACATTCAATGTCATTATTTTTATCACCACATTTAATGTTGTTGTATTCTCAATCAAAGAATTCAACTTTTTAGGCTCAATAAATGAATTTAGAATAACATAAACATTTTGTGATTGGTTGAAAGTTTATGTAGATTAAAATTTTATCTTTTGTTAAAGTTCTATTTTAATGGTCAGTACACGTTGATCAATTAAGTTGAGAGTTTCAGTGTGATAAGTAAGGAGTAATTAACTTATTCATTAATTCCATATTAAGGGGTATATTAGGAAAATTGCTATTAAAAATTGCCACTCAAACTGATTTTCTTAAACTATGTACCAAAAGAAATAAGCCTATAACTATGGGACGGAGGGAGTATAAACTGTTGTCGAACTCTATTCAATGAACCTAGATTTTATATTCGGTGCGTTTACTACTTATATATATATATATATATATATATATATATATATATATATATATATACATCTCTGTTAGGCCTGGAGTTTATTTCGTGGCCTTTTACTACTTTATTTACATTTAGTCCCGTCTAGAGTTTACTTTGTGGTGGTTAATCGTTTTTACTGCTTTATTTACATTTAGTCCCGCCTGGAGTTTACTTCGTGGCGGTTTATCGTCTTTACTACTTTATTTACATTTCTGATCCCCCATGGAGGTGCTTCGTGGTGGTTGATCGTGTCTTTATATATTTACCGCTTTTATATATTTACATTTTCAGTCCCCCATGAAGTTCGCTTCGTGGTGGTTGACCGTCAATATATATATATATATATATATATATATATATATATATTTACAGCTTTTTATATATATAACTGTTTATAGCTTTCATATAAACTGCTACATCATGTGAGCCTAGGAATCGTGTGATCACAGATTTAGTCTCTTGAATCTAGATTCGGTTCCCGTGATGGACATTTTTGGCTATATTCAACTTGTACATTATTTACGGTGTTTGGATTAACTTAGATGGACATCATGCCCACAAGGAGTTCGGCACTGTTATATACATTATTTTCTTGAGGATGCCTCGTATCTTAAAAATAAAAGCAATTAAGTAGATCATTTAATAAAATGGAAGTATCAAAGGCCTCAATTACTATTGAGCATAAGGGTTTGAAAAACCTCTTTTAAAAAACTTCACTGCTATATCTTGCTAAAACTGAATTTTTACATAAATTTAAATCGTTTGTATATAGGTGCGAACGAGGCATAGCACTACATCCAAATAACTGCACATTGATCCACACACACACATATACACACACACACATTTATATAACAATTTAATAGAAAAGTGGTGGTCACCGTGGTAACACGGATGTCGGGGGGTGCCTAACACCTTGCCTCCGCATAACCAAGCCCCTGAACCCTAACGAATCTCGGTTTTATAGACCTATTAAACAGTGTCACATCACTGGGTCAATGTGCAAACCTTTTCTTGGTTGAGTTGGTGCAACCATTTAAAAATACCAACTGGAGACTCTTACAATTCAATCATCGACATATACATGTCGGACCTTTTCACAACTTGTTTTTTCAAATAAATCTCACCTAACATGATAACACCAAAAGACAAGAACAAAAAAGGGACAGTAAAAATCCCGACGTTGACAGATGGTACAAGGGGACCACCAACGATAGAACATATCCTCAGTAAACGGACCCTCTGACAAAGTGTAGCCATAAACGCCAATCAACGGGATATCACTGACAGGCGACTGTGACACAGACCTATAATGCCTGACAAGAGGCAAGATAGGTACACCAATCTCTCCTGTGGTGCACCTAATAGCACGCTCTCCCAAATAGAGCTCACATCCTCCATCTGTGAATAGAGGAATCCGATGGGTAGATCGCACGTACTCGACACCAGTCGGGAACCCATCCTCAAACCTAACAGTCAAATGGTCCCCAGAGTAGGGAACCAAAGTAATGGCATCAGCTATCAACAACTCCAAATATAGGAGACAATGGGTGAAACCCTCAGCTATAGGAACCTCCACCAACGTGTAGTGATGCCATCGACGTCCCCATGGATAAGTATCCGGACCTAGCACACTAATGGGACGCGAACAAGGGAGCCTCTCATAAGCCCAAAACTGCCAACACAAAGGCAGACATCTGCGGTTAGTCAACACTCTTAACATGTACATGAGAAATCAAAAGAGAAATACTCACCAGCAGAAATGGGTTAAATTCTAGCCAAGCCTCCATCAAGCCCTACGAACACATGCACATTCCTCTTAGGAAATAGGCAAAGGTATAGGAGCCCCATTCATACTCTCCAATACAGCCCACATCTCGTGTGGCACTTGTAAGACCCCAACTTTTATGAATAAAGATTAATTTCTCTCAAAATATATTTTTGAATATTATGGTGTGGATATAATATAATGTTATAGTTGTGGGTAATATTTACAAATTTTGCAAAGTAAGAAAGTGGTTATATAATATTTGTTTTAATAAGGAATATTCGTACCACGGCACAATCTTTGGTGGACCCCACAATGTAAGTATTATCAGTAGTTAGAAAATGACATAATTATCTTTTATAAAAATAACGACGGAAGTTTTTCTTGTTAAACCGTTGAACTACGGTAGTAAAAGTACAAGAATGTCGTGTGGTTGATAAGTAGCACATGGTATTGATTATTGATGCTTACATGAGAAGTCACCGGTTATACTCAATTATTGCTACAAAGAATTCTTTGCATCATATCTCTCATATTATTGATTCAATTATTTTCACAATATCATCTGTATAATATATTATATTATTAAATCAATAATTGAGATGACAAAGTTATTCATATTATTATTTAAAATATTGGCAATGTCTAGAAGTTCTGTCAAGGAGAGGTTTGGTCAGCAATTGCGCGCCAATAGGGAGAAATCCTTATTGGAAAGCCCCCTTTTTCCTGGGAACGACCTAATTGTTAAATATTGTGAGTTATAATATTAAGGATGAATAAGTTTGTGTTGATTAAAGATGAAATTGATAATTCCATTGTGTGGGAATTATTAGTGTTAGTGAAAATCGGCATTTAATTTGATAATAATTAATGTTTGGAAGTTATCGGGTAATTAATCGGATAAATGAGCAATGAATTGCTATTAATTTACATGCATATAACTATTTGTTCACATGTGTGTACTATTGATTCACATTCATGTACTATTAGCGGAGTTGGTGCAAGATTGATAATACTTGCATGACTAAATTAAATATGGAGGTATAGTTGAAGGTACTATACTGTAATTAGTTTTTTCACATGATTATACTATTGAGTCACATGAATGAACTATTAATTCACATGATTTACTATTAGGGTAGGTGGTTCAAGTTTGATAATACTTGCAGGACTAAATTAAAAATGAAAGAAAAGTTGAAGGTATTGTACTGTAATATTTCGAGCCCCAAAACGTGCAATTATCGAAACTATATTTTCCAATAAATAGAAGCTCATTCTTCCTTCATTTCTCACCAATTCACTAAAGCTTTAGAGCAATTATTATAGAGAGAAATTATAGAGAGAAAGAAAAAGAGAAGTCTGCTACCTCACTATTTTAATATCCAGTTTCGTCTAAGGTAAGGGGTATTATTCTTTCGTATTCATGAAGAGAGTTATTTTCTTTCAATACTCGTAAGGGTTGTTGTAAGACCCCGAATTTTTTTAAATAAAAAGGAATTTCCTTTATTTATTATCTTGAAATAGTAAGGGTTGATTTGATTAATGTGGATAGTTAAGGGTTAAATACGCAAATATTTCAAAATAAGCAAGTGGTTATAAAATATTCATTTTTGTCAGGGAATATTCGTTTGGTCGTGGA
Organism: Panax quinquefolius; assembly: GCA_020205615.1. Lineage (NCBI taxonomy): Eukaryota > Viridiplantae > Streptophyta > Magnoliopsida > Apiales > Araliaceae > Panax > Panax quinquefolius. Next base: position 36,866,523 of record CM035158.1, on the reverse strand, counting down.
ATATTTCAGATTGTCGGGAATATTCGTTTTTGGTCGTGGAATATTAAATCTTGTGGGGAATATTTAAATTACATGTAGTATGACCATGTGTGGGCCCCATGTGAAAGCGATTGGATGAGGAAAATGACAAAGTTTGGGTGGTTATAAATAACTTGGCGTAATTGTTACCAATTAAGACATCGTTGGAATACCCGGTGGTTAAAATACTGAATACTGGCGTGGTTGCCGACAAAGCGGTATTACCAGACAGATAAGATTTTGAATTATTGATCCTTACGTAAGAAGGCACTACTCAATAATTGTTACGATAAATCTTATTCAAGATTTTATTTTATTGATTCAATTATTGTTGCGTTGGTATTTTATATTATTCTTGTTTCAATAATTGTCTTCGCACGATATTTCCCATTATCGGATCAATAATTCATATTATTTGAATAATATTATTAGATAACATTATTGGCAATGTCTAGAAAGTTACATCTAAGGAGAGGTTTGGTCACCTAATTGCGGCGCCGAAGAAGGAGAGATCCTTATTGGAAAGCCCCTCTTTTCCGGGAAGCGACTGGTCATCATAAATGTGATTACGTAATATTATTTGTGAATAATTAATTATTGATTCATATGATAAGGAAATATTTATTTTATATGAATATAAATGATGGATTTATTTATGTGGTTATTAATGAAGGAATTAATGTGAGGTGTTTTATCGGTATTTTATCGGATTGGAGGTATTAAAAATCAAATCGGGGGTTTTGAGATATATTCGGGGTTATAATTTTTAATCCGATAGTTGGATCGTTGTAATTTTTGGATATGTTATACATACATAAGTTGAGTATATGTCCACAAATTTTGAACCGTTAAAAATGCACGAATGATTTGTTGTGAATTTTAAGAGGTGTCGGATTCGGAAATTAGGTTTATAATTGATTTTGGTGGAAAATTCTAGAATTGAGTGGGCCCCACTTGTGGTTGGTGAAAAATGTGCTGAATTTTATTTCAAATGTGGTGGGTGGCAATAGTAGCGTGTAAAGCCATCGGTGTAGCGTGTCAAGTCTGCCTTTACGGGCTAACATTTTCCTATAAATAGAGGGCTAAGTTAGAATTGAAAATCACACCAGAAACAAAGTTTTCTCTCTTTCTCTCTCTATATTATTGAGTGTATTTTGTGAGTATTTAGATACTTTGAGAGTTCTTTATTCAAGTCAAGTTTCATTCAAAGACATCACTTGCGACCTTTCTTTCAGATGTCTTGATTCTTTGAGGTAAGGGATGTTATTTTCTTCTCGATGATATTATTTCTTCAATATCATTATCTTTGAAATATTGGTTGGAACTTTTATCAAATTTGGAACTTTTTCATGTCGGGATTACTATTCATGAGTTACTATTCACGAGTTACTATTCATGAGTTACTATTCACGAGTTACTATTCACGAGTACTATTCATGAAGCGTGAAAATGTTTTTTTGTGGAATTTCTATCTTTTGGTGTTTGAGTTACTATTCACGATACTCAAGACTTTATTCACGATATCTGAGACTATTCACGAATAAGACTATTCAATTCTAAAAAATGAAAATTTTTCTTTTCGTCTAAAATATCTATTCGGATACTAGCTTTGATTGTATCCATGTTTTGATCATTCTTGAATTTTACACCACTATGATTATTTTGAGGTATTATTGGACATGGATAAAACAAAGTACGAATCCTTAATCCTTAATCCTTGTCATTTTGTTTCTTTGGATTCGTTTTTAAAAATATTTTCATCATCCTCGGTCTTAAATGATGATATTATTGAATATCTTCGCCCTGTAGTGCAAAGATGAATGATTTTGAAGAATATCTTTGGCTTTGTAGTGCAAAGATGAGCAGTGTTTAAATGAACATGATCGATCGATGAATATCTTTGGCTGTAGTGCAAAGATGAAGCAGTGTTTAAATGAACATGACCGATCGATGAATATCTTTGGCTGTAGTGCAAAGATGAGCAGTGTTTAAATGAACATGACCGATCGATGAATATCTTTGGCCTTTAGTGCAAAGATGAGCGGTGTTGAGATGAACACGATCGATTGATGAATATCTTTGGCACGTAATGCAAAGATGAATATTTGATTTGAGATGAATATTGATTGATGTTATAGGGATAAAATATTGATGATGGATCGTTAAATTCATAGATTATAGTAGATTTCATTCTCTACGTAACTCTTCTAAGAATTATTATTTCATTGCGAATATTGATCGAAACTTGTTATTCTGTTGTATTCTATCGATTTTTCCTGTTGGAGACTAACGATAATTTGTTGTATATTATCTTAGTCATAACATTCTTTCTTTGGGCTAGTTGAGCTCACCTTTTCCTTGTTGTTCCATTTTTTTCTTCTCGGGAGGCGAGAATGTGGCAGTACTAGTCGGGGTATGGAATGAAGGTTCTAGAGAGAGTTGTTTAGTAGTCCTCACCATTATTGTAAAATAATGTATCAATAAATGTGATGAGGATTTATTTGAGTATAAATATTGTCTAGAAGATAATATTTGTATTTAAACTCACAGTTTTATTGTTGTGATAATAAAGTTGTAGTTGTTTCTGTACCATGTATTTGGCGACTCAGAATGGGTTGGATGGAATGGACCTATTTTGGGGTCGTCACAGTTGTTATTCCATTCTTTACTATTATGTTAGAATAACATGTCTATGCGAAGTACCGCATACATGGTGAAATTCTTCTGTTATTCCATTCTTTATTATTTTGTTGGAATAACACATGCATGCGATCTATCGATGCACAGTGAATTCTGTTGTTATTCCATTCTTTATTATTCTATTAGAATATCCAATCTGTGCGGATTACGCATGACTTGGTTCCATTCTTTATTATTCTATTAGAATATCCTGTCTATGCATATTACACATGACTTGGTTCCATTCTTTATTATTCGGTTGGGAATAACCTATCTGTGCGGTCTATCGCATGCCTGGTGAATTCTTCTATTATTCCATTCTTTATTATTCAGTTGGAATAACCTGTCTATGTGGATTACCACATGCATGGTGAATGATCCTTCGTATTCATTCCTTATTAAATTTTGGAAATGATTTGTCTACATGGATTACCGCATGGCAGGCGAAAATCCATTTGCAGTTTCATATATTCTATTATAATCAGTTGATTAAAGTTTTGACTTCTATACTCCATAAAATTAGTAGAATATCCTGGATATTTGCGCTTCATCCAGTATCTTTTCATGGAAATATTCTTCTAAGCATTCTTGAATTTTACTCCACAAAGCATTATCATGTTGACAATTTGGACATTATTGATTTCAGGATAAATTAACTTATAATTCTTTAAAATTTATTCTCTAACTTGTTTTATTGAATTATTATGTCATTGTCATCATCCTCATGCTTATATTGTGATGAAAGTCATCTTTGGCTTACGTGCATAGATGGACTCGGTATGATTATGACCAGGGATCATTCGGTATAATCATGACCTGTAATGTTATAAATGATGTGGTAAAATTCATCAGTGGCCTGTAGTGCATTGATGGATAGTTTTTGGTATGATTATGACAAGGGATTATTCGGTATAGTCATGACCATTGACGATTTAATGAATATCCTTGGCCCGTAGTGCAGGGATGATTTGATGATGTGGTTTATTCATTAAGTTGAGTCTCAGCGATAAAAATTGATGAAAATATTTAAATAATAGAAGATAGTAGATATCATGCTCTACTTGACTCATCTAATGGATTGCTTATTCCGTTGCGGTTAAACTTGATGTCTATTGTATTTTATCAGTTTAACATTGTTAAAGACTAATGATAATTTATTCTGCATTATCTTAGTCATAGTATTTCTTAGTGAGCTAGTTGAGCTCACCCTTTTGCTTTCATTGTTCTCTTCAGGAAATGAGAACGTAGTCGAGAATAGTCGGGGAATGGAGTGATGATCTGAGATGGTGTATTAGTAGTCCTCAGTATTCTATAAAATAGTGTGACAATAAATGTAATGAGGACTCTATTTGAGAGTGGATATTATCTAGAAGGCAATATTCCTGTTTAAACTCTCAGCTATGTTTTATCGTATATTACACGACGGTTGTATAATTAAGTTTGTATTTGTATTATGTACCATGTATTTGGCGACTCAAGATGGGTGATATATACCTATTTAGGGGGCGTCACATTTGGTATCAAAGCTTAGGGATATGATCCCTGGCTGAGATGTGGACAAGAACTAGGAGGGGAGAGACGGGGAATTCCTTCGCTAGTATGACCTACCTAAGTTTATTTGGTATTTAATTGGACGGTCAGAGTATAGGGATAATATGTGATATGTTAATTAACCCTTGTTTTGTGGCAGTATTTGAAAATGGCATCCGAAAATGTTGAGATAAGCAATGAAGCAATGAGTCAACAATGATCAATACTCAGGAAAATGTGCAACAGGAAGACAATAATCTTCAGGTAAACAATAACACCGATGAAATGGCGAACGATGGGATGTTCAGAGGCTTTATGCAATTTATGAGACATCGGGCGAGAGTGGCTCTAGTTCAAAATGCAGGTGGAAATACTAGAAACTCTCGGACGGTCACCGCTAAAAATTTCAAGGAGCTGGGACCACCAGAGTTTTTTGGAGAGCAAAAACCACTTAAGGTGGAGACGTGGATAAAGCAGATCACCAAGATATTTGATGTCTTGGGATGCTCCGAGGAGCAAAAGGTTCCCTTTGCCACCTTTATGTTGCGAGCAAAGGAAGATTACTAATGGGAATCTGTAAAGCGTACTAAACCTATCGCACTGAAGATATCTTGGGAGAAGTTCCAAGAGCTGTTCAACGACAAGTACTTTCCCGAAAGTATTCATCACATGAAGGAGGTAGAGTTTATCAAGCTGGAGCAAAATAATATAATAGTGTCATAGTACGAAGCTAAGTTTGCTGAGTTATCTCGGTTTGCGTCCCACTTGGTTGATAATGAGGAGAGAATGACGCGGATGTTTCTAAGAGGTTTGAAATCTGAGATACGTCAATACCTTATCTCTCATAAACTGTGTTTGTATTTAGATGGTATGAATAGGGCTCAGTTATTGGAGTGCGATAATGAGTCAACCCAACCAAGAGAGAGCAGTCGGCAAGTCGATAATACCAGTGGTAGCAGTCATCTAAGCGGTGACAACAAACGTGGAGGGAATCAACATGCCAGAAATGGTAATCACTTTGGCGGTAATCATGGCCATGACAATAAGAGTGGACATTTCAAGAAAAGGACATTTAATAATGATGGAAAGACGTCAGCACCAGCGCTTGTTGTTAAGGAAGGAGAACGACTGCCGGTTGTATGTCACAAATGTGGAGGGGATGGACACATAAGTCCAAACTTCACGATGCAGTCCAAAGAATGTTATAATTGTGGAAAATAAGGTCACCTATCCCGATTTTGTCATGCACCAAAGTCAAGTCTAGCTGGGATGGAGGCATCAAAGGGTGTCCCAAACAAAACAAAACCAGTAGTTCAAGGGAGAGCATTTGTCGTAACCTCCCAAAAAGCAAGGAATCAGAACGAGGTGATCACGGGTAAGCTAATCATAAACTTTAGCAAAGTTTATACTTTATTTGATATCGGTTCTACCCATTCCTTTTTTTCTCCTACTTACGCTCAACGTTTAAATTTGACTCCGGAGAAATTAGACTTTAACTTATCTGTTGAAACTCTGTTTGGAGAAACCTTCACTACATCCACGGTTTATAAGTCTTATTTGATTCAAATCGGTAACCGCACGTTACCAGTCGATCTTATTTCTTTGAAAATACTTGCATTTAATGTGATTTTAGGGATTGATTGGTTAACCACTCATCATGCTAAAATCGATTGTTTTCGTAAGGTTGTTAGCTTTCATATTCCTAACCAACCTATTATGCAAATTCAAGCAACCAAACCACTAAAATCAATCATTGTCATATTAAGCCATAAAGTTATTCGTTTATTGAATAACGGATGTCAAGATTTCTTAGCCCATGTCACGGATTTAAATAAAAATACGTCAGATTTGAATGATATTTTTATTGTTAATAAATTTCCTGATGTATTCCCTAAAGAACTTCCTAGCCTACCCCCAGAGCGTGAAATTGAATTTTGTATCGACCTTGAATCTGATACAAAACCCATTTCCAAAGCCCCATATCGAATGGCTCCTATTGACCTTCAGGAGTTAAAAGCCCAACTACAAGAATTGTTAGACATTGGTTTCATTCGTCCTAGTACGTCTCCTTGAGGGGCTACTGTTCTATTCGTGAAGAAGAAAGATGGAAGTATGTGACTTTGTATTGATTATCGGGAGTTGAATCATGTCACCATAAAAAATAGGTACCCGTTGCCTCGCATTGATGACCTGTTTGACCAGTTGCAAGGAGCCAAATTCTTTTCAAAGAATGATCTTCGTTCCGGATATCATCAGTTGAAGATTAAAACTGATGACATTCCAAAGACTGCTTTCAGAACTCAGTACAGGCATTATGAATTCTTAGTCATGTCTTTTGGATTGACTAATGCTCCTGCTGCCTTCATGGACATGATGAACCGAGTATTCAAGGAATATTTGGATCACTTTGTGGTCGTCTTTATTGATGACATCCTCATATACTCCAAAACCCGTGAAGACCATGAGCAGCACTTGAGGCTGATACTCCAAAAGCTTTGTGAAAACAAGCTATATGCCAAGTTTAAGAAATGTGAGTTTTGGCTTGAGGAAGTTGCATTCCTTGGGCACGTGATATCAAATCATGGAATATCTGTTGACCTGGCAAAGATTGAAGAAATTCAAAGCTGGGAGCAACCTAAGTTAGTGACCGAAGTACGTAGCTTTCTCGGCTTAGCTGGTTATTATCGGAGATTCGTAGAAGGGTTTTCTCGAATCGCTACCCAATTAACGCAGCCGGCTCAAAAAGATATAAAGTTCGGTTGGAGCGAGGAATGTGAGAAGAGTTTTCAAGAACTCAAGAGAATACTCATTTCAGCACCTGTTCTGACAATACCATCTGGCTCGGAGGGATTTGTCATCTACAATGATGCTTCAGGAAAGGGGTTAGGATGTGTTCTCATGCAACATGGGAAAGTCAGAGCCTATGTCTCACGACAACTCAAAGAATATGAGAGGAATTATCCTACTCATGATCTAGAGTTGGCAGCTGTCGTTTTTGCGCTTAAGATTTTGAGGCATTACCTGTATGGAGAGAAAGTGGAGATCTATACGGATCATAAAAGCCTCAAATACTTCTTCACTCAAAAGGAACTCAACATGCGACAACGACGATGGCTTGAGCTATTGAAAGATTATGATCATACTATGACGCCCCCAAAATAGGTCCACATGACCCATTCTGAGTCGCCATATATCATACTATAAAAATCAAATACAAACTTCATTTATACAACTATTGAACTGTCGTGCAGAATACGACCACAGTTAAACTTTGAGTTTTAATACAAATGTATGTAACTCTCATGGTGCCTCGAGCACAACCTTACATTGGTAAGTCTTCTCTTGACATATAACTATCTCCTCCGTCTACAATTGAACATTATGTTTCAACCAAACTCCAAGATCATACAGGTAGTGCTCGTAGATATAATCAGCAAGTGGATGTGCACAACCCCATCTTATGATAACACGAGGTTGTGCACATCCACTTACTGATTATATCTATGAGCATTACCTATATGATCTTGGAGTTTGGTTAAAACATAATGTTTAATTGCAGATGGTGGAGATAGTTATATGTCAAGAGAAGACTTACCATTGTAAGGTTGTAGTCGAGGCACCATGAGAGTTACATACATTTGTATTAAAACTCACAGTTTAATTGTGGTCGTATTCTGCACTATAGTTCAACAGTTGTATAAATGAAGTTTGTATTCGATTTTTATAGTATGATATCTGGCGACTCGGAATGGGTCGTGTGGACCTATTTTGGGGGCGTCACAAATGGTATCAAATCTTAGGGATATGATCGTTGGCGGAGATATGAGTCTAGAACTAGGAGGGGAGAGACGAGTAATATACTTCGCTAGTGTGTGACTTACCTAAGCTAAAATTGTTTACTTGATAAGTTGACAAATTGTGATATGATAACTAACCTTTGTTTTGAAGGTATATTCTAGAATGATATCTGAAATACAGGAGATGAGCAATGGGAAAATCATGGTACGGAGGAAATAACCGGGAAGGTACAATCCTAAAAGAAAGTAAGGTATTCTCATCTTTGAGAACTACCAGGTACGTAAATTTCGAGGGCAAAATTTCATAAGGAGGGGAGATTGTGAGACCCCAAATTCTATGAAATGAAAGTATTCAATTTTCTTATAATTATTCTATTTAGTAAATGGTTAAATTAATAAAAGGTTAAAGTTAAGGGTGATATGTTAAAATTTTTCAAAGTATGCAAGTTTTTATAAAATATTCGTTTGGTCGGGGAATATTCTTTTTGTCGAGGAATATCCGTAAGTCGTCACAATTATTGGTGGACCCCACAACGAAAGTATTGTCGTAGTAAGAAAACGACAGAATTATTTTTTTTATAAAAATAATAGCGAAAGTGTTACCGTTAAAACTTTTGAACTACTAGGTAGTAAAAGTACAGTAATACGCGTGGTTACATAGCAGCACACGGTATTGATTATTGATGCTTATGTGAGAAGTCACTCAATTATACTCAATTATTGCTACAGTAATTGCTGCGTCATATCTCTCATATTATTGATGCAGTTATTGTCACAATATCATCTGCATAATATGATATATTATTAAATCAATAATTGAGACGGAAAAGTTATTCATATTATTATTTGCAATATTGACAATGTCTAGAAGTTCTATCAAGGAGAGGTTTCGTCACCTAATTGCGCGCCAATAAGGAGAAATCCTTATCGGAAAGCCCCCTCTTTCTTTGGAACGACCTGGTTGTTAAATATTGTGAGTTACAATATTAATGATGAATAAGTTCGTGTTGATTAAAGATGAAATTGATAGTTTCATTGTGTTAAGAAAATTAGTGTTAGTGGAAACCGACATTAATTTCGATAGTAATTGATGTCTGGAAGTTATATTGACCAATTGGGTAATTAATCGGATAAATGAGCAATTAATTGCTATTAATTCACATGATTGTAACTATTTGTTCACAAGTGTGTACTATTGAATCACATTCATTTACTATTAGGGGAGTTGGTGCAAGTTTGATAATACTTGCATGACTAAGTTAAAAATGGAGGTTTAGATGAAGGTACTATACTATAATTAATTTTTTCACATGTTTAGAACTATTGAGTCACATGATTTACTATTGATTCACATGATTTACTATTAGGGGAGGTGGTGAAAGTTTGATAATACTTGCATGACAAATTAAAAATGAAGGAAAAGAGGAAGGTATTATACTGTAATATTTCGAGCCCCAAAATGTGCAATTATAGAAACTATATTTTTCTATAAATAGAAGCTCATTCCTTCATTATTTTTTACCAATTCAATAAAGCTATAGAGCAATTATTATAGAGAGAAATTATAAAGAGAAAGAAGAAGAGAAGCTACTACCTAACTATTCCGGTATCCAGTTTCTTTTAAGGTAAGGGGTATTATTCTTTCGTATTCATGAAGATAGTTATTTTCTTTCAATACTCATAAGGGTTGTTATTCCATTCTTTATTATTATGTTGGAATAAGCTGTCTATGCGAAGTACCGCATACATGGTGAAATTCTTCTTTTATTCCATTCTTTATTATTTAGTTGGAATAACTTGTCTGTGCGGTCTATCGCATGCTTGCTGAATTTTGTTGTTATTCCATTCTTTATTATTCGGTTGGAATATCCTGTCTGTGCGGATTATGCATGACCTGGTACCATTCTTTATTATTCTGTTGGAATATCCTCTATGTGTGAATTACGTATGACCTGGTTCCATTCTTTATTATTCTGTTGGAATATCCTGCCTGTGCGAATTACGCATGACCTGGTTCCATTCTTTATTATTCGGTTGGGAATAACCTGTCTGTGCGGTCTATCGCATGCCCGGTGAATTCTTCTGTTATTCCATTCTTTATTATTTTGTTGGAATAACCTGTCTGCGCGGACTATCGCATGCATGGTGAATTCTTGTGTTATTCCATTCTTTATTATCCTGTTGGAATAATCTGTCTATGTGGATTACCGCAGGCATGATGAATGATCATTCATATTCATTCTTTATTAAATTGTGGAAATGATCTGTCTACGTGGATTACCGCATGGCGGGTGAAAATTCATTTGTAGTTTCGTATATTCTATTATACTCATATGAGATATCATTTCTTTTGTACTCATCATGGAATATCATTTTCTTTGGTAATTTTTTTACGAGTTACTATTCATAGGTTACTATTCACCTGGTTACTATTCACTCTTGTATTATTCACTCGGGTATTCGGGGCAGTTTTTGTGTCAGAGTACTATTCACGAGTTACTATTCACGGGTTACTATTCATCCAAATTACTATTCACCTGAATATTATTCACTCGAGTATTTGGGGTACTTTTTATGCTGGGGTACTATTCATGAGGTACTATTTTCGAAGTACTATTCATAGGGTACTATTGCGGGGTACTATTTACCCGAAAAATATATTTCTTTTCTATCCAAATTATTTTTGGTATATGAATATTATTCTTTAATTTTACTCCACAAAGCAGTATCATGTTGACAATTTGGATATTTTTAAACTCTGCATAAATTTAAAGTCTTTAATATTTATCTTTGATTTCGTCTGATTAATGCTTATATCATTGTCATCATCCTCATGCTTATATTATGATGAAAGTCATCTTTGGCTTACGTGCAAAGATGGACTATTGATTATTGGATTTATAGTTGTATATCTTTGGCTTACGTGCAAAGATGAACTATTGATTGATGAGTATATTTGGCTTACGTGCAAAGATGGACTATTGATTATTGGTTTTACACTTGTATATCTTTAGCTTACGTGCAAAGATGGACTGTTGATTATTGGTTTTACAGTTATATATATTTGGCTTACATGCAAAGATGAACTATTGATTGATGAGTATCTTTGGTTTATGTGCATAGATGAATTGTTTATTAGTATGATTATGACTAGGGATCATTCGGTATAATCATGACCCGTAATGTTATAGATGATGTGGTAAAAGTCCTCATTGGCCCGTAGTGGATTGATGGACAGTTATTGGTATGATTACAACCAATGATTATTCGATATAATCATGACCATTGATGATTACATTAATATCCTTAGCCGTAGTGCAGGGATGATTCGATGATGTGGATTATTTATTAAGTTGAGTCTCAACGATAACATATTGATTATACACTTTTAATTCTTAAAAGATAGTAGATATCATGCTCTACTTGACTCTTCTAAAATACAGTTGTATGTATTTGGCCTGTAGTGCAAAGATGAATTGTTTATGAATATCTTTGGCCATACTGCAAAGATGAATTTATTAGTATGATTATGAGCAGGAATTGTGATTTGGTATAACCATGATTTTTGATGTTTCAGGTGAAGATAGGCGATGAAAATTATCTTCGTCCTGGGTGCGAAGAGGAATTTAGAATCACAATTATGATTATGAGTTATTCATATAATTATGGGTGAATTGTTGATTGATGTTCTGAGGATAAAACATTATTGGTCGACTTTTAACATGGAGAAGATTAATAGACCGATGGTCTATTTGACTCTTCTAATGGATTGCTCGTTCCGCTGCAACTATGGTTGAAAAGTTTTATCATCTACCATATGTTCTAAATCTCTGATTTATTATTGATGAAGGCTATTGATGATGTAAAGTATCTTTAGTCATGATATTCTTTACTGGGCTAGTTGTACTCACCCTTTTTGCTTCACAATTCCTTTCAGGTAATAAGAGTGTAGCTGGGTCGAGCGGGGGTAACAGGAGAATAGAACGGTGGTCTATAGCTGTTGAGGTTCTCCTTAAATAGTATGGAAATAATTTTATTGAGAACTTTAGATAAGTGTGTAGTATTGTGTACGTCATTTGATATTTAATTTTGGTAAATTGAAAAGGGTGAGGTGAACCCAACTTTGGAAGGGTGTTTTGCCACTATCATACAAGATGTCTAATGACATACAACCTCATGTCATCATAAGATAGGGTTGTGCACATCCACTGGATGAGTATATCTACGAGCACTACCTATATGATCTTGAAGTTTGGTTGAAACATAATGTTCAATTGCAGACAGTGGAGATAGTTATATGTCAAGAGAAGACTTACCATTGTAAGGTTGTGGTCGAGGCACCATGAGAGTTACATACCTTTGTATTAAAACTCACAATTTAACTGTGGTCGTATTCTACACGACAGTTCAATAGTTGTATAAATTGAGTTTATATTTGATTTTTATAGTATGATATTTGGCGACTCAGAATGGGTCGTGTGGACCTATTTTGGGGGCATCACACATACCATCCAATACCATCCTGGAAAAGCGAATGTAGTTGCTGACACATTGAGTAGAAGATCATATACGGGTACGAGTGCAATATTGTCAACGCAAAGACCCATTTTGTATGACTTATGGAGGATGGAGATAGAGTTAAAGACTCCAGGGACCCATGTGATGATGGTGAGTATACGAGTAGAACCGACTTTAATTGATAAAGTTAAAGCTGCTCAAGATACAAACCAGGAGCTGATGCGCATAAGGAAGAAAGTCCAAGAAGGTGCTACTCTGGAAGCAAGAATCGATGAAAAAGGAATACTTCGAGTCAACTCCAGACTTTGTGTTCCTAACAATTCTGACTTAAAGTATAAAATCATGATGGAGGCGCACAACACACCGTTCGCAATCCATCCCGGGAGTACCAAAATGTATCATGATCTTCGACATACATTTTGGTGGAGCAATGTGAAGAGAGAGATAGTGGGGTTTATCTCCAGGTGTCTAACTTGTCAACGAGTCAAGGTGGAGCATCAAGTGCCAAAAGGTCCATTGCAACCACTTAAAATTCTAGAATGGAAGTGGGAGCACATTACCATGGATTTCGTTACTGGTCCTCCCAATGTGTCTCAAGGCATAGATGCGATTTGGGTCATTGTTGATAGATTGACCAAGTCTGCTCATTTCTTACCGATCCAAGAAACTTATATACTTGAACGTCTTGCTAGTATGTACATAAACAAGATTGTAAGATTGCATGGTATGCCAGTATCCATAGTTTCTGATCGAGACCCAAGATTCACTTCATGATTTTGGGTTAGTTTATAAAAAGCTATGGGCACTGATTTATGATTTAGTTCGGCATATCATCCTCAAACGAATGGGCAGACGGAAAGGACTATTCAAACTCTTGAAGATTTATTAAGACTCTGTGTCCTTGACTTCAAGGGAAGTTGGGACAAGTTCTTACCATTGGTGGAGTTTTTCTACAACAACAGTTATCAAGCAAGTATTGGCATGGCTCCATTTGAGGCGTTGTATGGAAGAAAGTGTCGTTCTCCAGTATGCTGGGTTGAGGTGGGTGAAGCAACATTGTTGGGACCGGATTTGGTATGTATGACTACGAAAAAGATTCAAATGATCCGACAACGTATAAAAACCTCACAAGATCGACAAAAGAGTTATGCTGATCTTCATAGAAAAGACGTGGAATTCAATATTGGAGATCATGTGTTGTTACATGTTGCTCTATGGAAAGGAGTTACGATATTTGGAAAGAGAGGAAAGCTCAATCCTCGATTCATTGGCCCATTTTTAATCCTCGATCGAGTAGGAACTATGGCCTATAGACTCGCCTTACCGCCAAGTATTCCCGTGTTCATAACGTTTTCCACATATCCATGTTACGTAAATATGTGAAAGACCCGAACCACATTATTTAATTAGAACCAGACGAGATAGAGGAAGATTTAACGTATGAAGAGGTACCTGTTAAAATCTTGGATAAAAAGGATAATATTCTACGCTCTAAAGTTATACCTCAAGTCAAAGTTTTGTGGAGAAACCACGATATTGAAGAAATGACCTGGGAGTTAGAATCTGAGATGAAGTCAAGATATCCTCACCTCTTCGATATACCAGGTATGTACCCTAATTTTGAGGACATAATTTCATAAGAAGGGGAGGTCGTAAGACCCCAACTTTTATGAATAAAGATTAATTTCTCTCGAAATATATTTTTGAATATTATGGTGTGGATATAATATAATGTTATAGTTGGGAGTAATATTTACAAATTTTGCAAAGTAAGCAAGTTGTTATATAATATTCGATTAGTCGGGGAATATTCGTTTTAACAGGGAATATTCGTACGACGGCACAATCATTGCTGGACCCCACAACGGAAGTATTGTCGTAGTTAAAAAACGATATAATTATCTTTTTATAAAAATAACGGCGAAAGTTTTACCGTTAAACCGTTGAACTAACCTAGGTAGTAAAAGTACAAAGAATACTGCGTGGTTGCATAGTAGCACACGGTATTGATTATTGATGCTTACGTGAGAAGTCACTTAGTTATACTCAATTATTGCTCTGATGAATTAACGCATCATATCTCTCATATTATTGATTCAATTATTGTCACAAAGATCATCTGCATAATATGTTATATTATTAAATCAATAATTGAGACGACAAAGTTATTCATATTATTATTTGTAATATTGACAATGTCTAGAAGTTCTATTAAGGAGAGGTTTTGTTCATCTAATTTCACGCCAATAGGGAGAAATCCTTATTAGAAAGCCCCCTCTTTCTTGGGAACGACCTGGTTGTTAAATATTGTGAGTTATAATATTAATGATGAATAAGTTTGTGTTGATTAAAGATGAAATTGATAATTCCATTGTGTGGGAATTATTAGTGTTAGTGGAAATCGACATTTAATTCGATAATAATTGATGTCTGGAAGTTATCGGGTAATTAATCGGATAAATGAGTAATTAATTGCTATTAATTCACATGCATATAATTATTTGTTCACATGTGTGTACTATTGATTCACATTCATGTACTATTAGGGGAGTTTGTGCAAGATTGATAATACTTGCATGACTAAATTAAAGATGGAGGTATAGTTGAAGGTACTATACTGTAATTAGTTTTTTTCACATGATTATACTATTGAGTCACCTGAATGAACTATTAATTCACATAATTTACTATTAGGGGAGGTGGTGCAAGTTTGATAATATTTGCAGGACTAAATTAAAAATGAAAGAAAAGTTGAAGGTATTGTACTGTAATATTTTGAGCCCCAAAACGTGCAATTATCGAAACTATATTTTCCTATAAATAGAAGCTCATTCTTCCTTCATTTCTCACCAATTCAATAAAGCTTTAGAGCAATTATTATAGAGAGAAATTATAGAGATAAGGAAGAAGAGAAGTCTGCTACCTCACTATTCCAATATCCAGTTTCTTCTAAGGTAAGGGGTATTATTCTTTCGTATTCATGAAGAGAGTTATTTTCTTTCAATACTCGTAAGGTTGTTATTCCATTCTTTACTATTATGTTGGAATAACACATACATCAAGTACCGCATACATGGTGAAATTCTTACGTTATTCCATTCTTTATTATTACATTTGGAATAACTCATGCGTGGAGTCTATCGCATGCCTAGTGAATTCTGTTGTTATTCCATTCTTTATTATTTTGTTAGAATATCCTGTCTGTGTGGATTACGCATGACCTGGTTCCATTCTTTATTATTATGTTGGAATATCCTGTCTGTGCGGATTACGCATGGCCGGGTTTCATTCTTTATTATTATGTTGACTCTTCTAATGGATTGCTTATTCCGCTACAGTTAAACTTGATGCCTATTGTATTTTATCAGTTTAACATTGTTGAAGATTAATGATAATTTATTCTGCATTATCTAAGTCATAATATTTCTTATTGGGCTAGTTGAGCTCACCCTTTTGCTTTCATTGTTCTCTTTAGGAAATGAGAATGTAGCCAGGACTAGTTAGGGAATAGAGTGATGATCCGAGATGGTGTATTAGTATTCCTCACTATTTTATAAAATAGTGTGACAATAAATGTAATGAGGACTCTATTTGAGAGTGGATATTGTCTAGAAGGCAATATTCCTGTTTAAACTCTCAGCTATGTTTTGTCGTATATTACACGGCGGTTGTATAATTAAATTTGTATTTGTATTCTATACCATGTATTTGGCGACTCAAGATGGGTGATGTATACCTATTTTGGAGGCGTCACAGCACTGACCAAAGCAAATGACACCATGGAAGAGTTATCCGCTATGAAACAACCCCTGATAATAACTAGGAATAATCGCCGAAGAATCTGATCCCTGACTCTTACATCAGCAGGTAAGGGCTCACTCAAAATCCCACTCATAGCATCTACGCTCAAAGGACCTGTACAACAATGTCCTGCCCTTGAGCGCCTCAGCCGGAACTTCTAGCAAGGATCTAACAGCAATTGAGGTAATGTTCATCATACAAGGCACTAACGCCCCTCCAAACTTTATCCCGGTGATAAATTGTCAGTCCATCGGCATCATCATCACCTCACAGTCCAACAAATAGAGACTGAGTCTGGTGAAACCAGCGCTCAGACAAAGCCCTGAGATAACCAAAGGAACAACGACGGGGGAGGATGGAAAAGAATGCCTCAAAGCCCCAACCATGCACAATCTCTCGATAATTAGGGTGAAGAGCCTGATATACAGAGTGTATGCTGAACCAGTTCCCTCAAGGTTGTGTAAAGTCGGGAACCTACATTTCAAAAGTAGATCAACAACAGAATCCTTGTTCCTCATCAATAGGAAAAAGAAAGATCAAATTCAGCTTTTACCTCGTTCGTATGCAAGTAAATCGAGGGGTGACGACTCAAATCACCCAGAATCTCTAGGATTGTCACATGAATGCTTGGGAGATCATTGCGGGGAGCATGAGCAGCAGGAGCGGGATCCGCAACTGGTACATCCTCTTCCTCATCCTCAACATCTTGTACCTCAACCCAGATAGGACGGATCACCACCACCACCAAACGATGAGGCTATCTGACTGAACGGGGTCAAGGCACATCAGAAGCCCTCCTCTGCACACTTGAAGTGGTCCTACGGGAACTACTTAGCTGATCTGGATCCATATATCTGGACACAAGTCTCCAAATCACCTCAGAAAGGGTGTGGTAAATTTTAACCTAGAACTTTTCAAATGCATTTTATAACTATATGCATGCATGCATTACTTTAACATACGCCTACAGTAGAGTTAAAAATGCATGCTTACCCAATGCCCAGGCTCATGCAAATATTTTTCCAGAGTCTCCTTTGTAAGAAAGACTATACACATGCACATAGGCATGACTAGGTAGCCATTCAGTAGCACACCTACCCACAGTCATAAACATCCTATATGCATAAAAATATCAAAGTCATAATCCGTAAGGGTAGCCTAATTACCAGGATTACTTTGCTTTACAACCTTTGCTCATTTGTCCTCAAATAGGATAAGAAATAGCAGAAAAAAGGTGCCAATTTGACTGTTTCAAAAGTCAAATTTTTTCACATCATTATGTTTAGCATGGTTAAATACTGACATTTACTATGTTGAATATTTTTTATCAAGTCATATTAGCATGCATATTAACTACTATTTGTTTAGAAGCATTTCATGTGATAACTAATTTTCCAACAGACAAAAACTAGAAAAGAAGACATGCATACGTTACTAGAATAGTGTGGAACACTTGTACGATGACAAATTTTGCAGAAAGCCGCCCGAATTCAGCAAATCTAAAGAACTCTCGGATTCTCTGTGTAGCACGACTTAAAAATGACTTATGAAAGGAAAACAGCCTACAAGTACACCCACGGATGGCCGCAGGTGTACCTGCTGCTACCCTATGTGGGTCCCATCCCTCCAACTCGGTCCAATTTGAGTTGCAAAGGAGGTCTCACAAGATGAAAAAGTCAAATTAGGAAAAGAGAGGCTACGCGATTAAGCGAAAAAGCCTAAAATCATGGTTTTCAAAGACCAAATTGCGGGTCTACATATCACTCATTAGTATTCACCCAGACATAGGGTTCATAACACCGATGATCACCATTGTTGCAAACTACATTTGTCAATACCGCACAAAGGTCTGATGCCGTCAATTCAGGGTTTCAAGTCCAAAACACTTCTCCCCAGCGGAAACTTCATACAACATCAACCGTTGATGCACATTTCAATGAAGGTCAAGTAACCTTGACATTATTTCAGCCATTGGCAAGTAAATCCAACGAAGCATCGGAAGCCATCTGATGATATCAGCCATTGATGCATATTTTATTGAAGGTCAAGCAACCTTGACGTTATTTCAGCCGTTAGCAAGTAAATCCAACGAAGCATCGGAAGCCATCCGATGATATCAATCGTTGATGCACATTTTAATGAAGGTCAAGCAACCTTGATGTTATTTCAGTCATTGGCAAGAAAATCTAGCGAAGCATCGGAAGTCATCCGATGATCTTAGTCTTTGAAACAAATTTAAACAAGGGTCAAGAAGCCTTGACATCACCATCCGTTGACAAGTAAATCCAATGAAGCGTCAGAAGTCATCTGATGATTCAAGCCATTGGCAATTAGACCTAGCGAAGAATCAGATAATGGTCCGATGATGGTATCCATTAAAGAACATTTCAGTGAGGGTCAGGCAACTCTGACAACACAGACTGTTAGCAGTAACTCCGAAAGAACAGTGGAAAGACCTAGCAATACAAACCAGGGAAAACTATCCTCATCGGGGAGGGCCGATGATGGAATATGTTATACAAATCTTCATCAGACAAAACACAATCCCCACGACTCTCTCGTACACGAGAGGTACATCCTCAGTGGAAAAGTAAGGATTAAGGACTTTGAAGTACACATCCAAGCAGTTCGTCAGGGTCATCAGTGATAACTTCAGTCCCCATCAGAAGTCATGGGAGCAAATAGTCATCATATCCCGTTGGAAAATGGTCCAGCAAACCACATTCAGAATACATTTGCATCATGTTACAGTACATTACATCAGAATTATCTTGTCATATTTCAAGTGTCTAGTATTTTTTATTCTTTACATGCCATTACAATTCATGAATATGATAAAGATGGGCATCTGTAGACACTCAAAATTTTGCATTCTTGTTACTAACATTACAGGAGGGCAGAGTCGTCTTCCAAAGATAACCCTAGAGGTCAAACTAGCTCAATCCTGGAGATAACCCCAGGATGCTTAGTTTTTTCCATCTCAGAGACAACCTAGAGATACTCGGCCCGATCTTTGAGAGATAACCCCATGAATTTGATTGATCTAACCTCGAAAGTCAACCCCTAAGAATGCGATTAGCCTCGAGATAACCCCAGAAAAGCTCGTTTCAACCCCCAAAAGTAAGCTTCAACCTCAGAGATAACCCCGAGGCACTCTGTAACGTCCCGGAAAATTGAACCTTTGTAAATACTTTTAATAATGTATAAAATAATATTATTTATTAATATTACATGTTGATAAGATGAATGTAGTTCTATAACCTAGAAACGTCGGAATGACGTAGTATTTTAACTACGTGAATGAATTAAAGAGTTTAAATTTCTAAGAGGAAAATAAAAGCTTTCCGAGAAATTTTCCGAAAAACATCATTCATCGATTTTCACTCGGAAATTATTTTTGAACTTCCGAGAAATTCTTAACGTTATATTATCAAGGTAGGATTGATTATGTAATAATAATCCAAGTATGGAAAACGTAATATTTCGCATGCGGACCTAATTTGGGATTGTTAGGTTTATTAACTGTTAAGGAAAGAAAGTTGTAATTGTATGGTGCGTATGCATTGTACGAGGTATTTAACGTAAGTATAATACGATGTATTATACTATTATGTATGAGGAATGGAATGACGTATATTATAATTTAGTATACGAGCTTGCATACGAGAATTATACGTGGTGTGTGTATGTTAAGTTGTTTAATTAAAGGTAATGGATTTGTAGGGTTATTAGCATAATGGTGGAAGTCCAATGAAAAGTGATATGCAAGCCCAAGTGTTTAATAAGTTATGAGTCCAAACTATTATAATGTAAGCCCAATAAGAAATAAGCTAGATTAATTAGCATGTCCAATGTGATTAAGTCATGATCCATGGAGCAATCCAAGTGTTATATGGGTAGTCTTTATGGGCAAGCATTTTAAGTGGCTAGCAAGTAGACTTGATGAATAAGAAAGGAATAGTAAGGAGGTGAAAGTGAGGGGGTTATTAAGGAGGTGGATTAAAGGATGTGGGATGGCCTAATTGACCATAATGCCCTAACTTAGGATTTCCTATAAATAGAGAAGCCTCACTTCATTTGTTGCTTGATAAAATTTCATCCAACTCCTCTCAAGTTAAGTAGCTTATTAGTTAGAGAGAATAAGCCACATAAGTCAAGCATAAGTCATTCAATCTTTGCTAGATTTTCCAAAGAGAAGTGAAGTAATAGTCTTCAAGGGTAAGACTCCTGTCTATTATAATATTATCTCTACCATGATAGGATTGATAGAGAAGTGGGATGGTATGCTAAGAACCTATAAGAAATCTTTGATGAATGAACTTAAGCCGAATAAGTTGAATATGCAACTTGAAGTTAAATAAGTTGATAACTCATAAAGAACTTATCATATGTTTGTCATATGATGTTAGCATGTTCAATATAGTATAAGAACATTGATTGATGGACTTAAGTTCATAGTAAGTCATAAGCATGAGAATTTGTAGTTAATAAGTTGATTAAGTCATTGACTTAAGAGAATAAATCAAATCCTACTTTAGCAATAAGTTGGTGTAATGTGTAACTTGTAATGTTCATATGAAGATTAAAATCCATTTAGAATGATTAGTAATGAGGTTTCACCGGAATTCACACGATTAAACAATAATCGTCGAATTCATGAAATTCTCGGAATGGAAGTCATATTTTATGTTTGAAGTTGGAAACGTTGGTTTTTGATGGAGACAAGTCATATTTGGCATTATAGAGTTGTGGACTAGAAAATGACCAAATTCTGACTTAGAACGAAGAAACGAGCATTGAACGTTCACGAACATTTATCGTTTTCGTTGAAAATGAACTATTAGGTGAAATTTTAGCAAGCAAAGTCAAATAGATAAAATTCTTGCATGAATGCATATAATATGTAATTTGTGAACTGTAGGCTTTTGAATGAGCCAATTCGGACTTATAACGAAGAAGTTATAAGTCCGGGAGTTTCGTAAAAATTTTAAATTCTACAAATTGTCTGAGGCACAGAGTTGGCGCTGAGGCACCAACCCAAGGACAAATGAGTGATGCCATATTGTAACATGATGTCTGAAGCACTGCTGCCAACCCGCCATGGCGTGACATGAAGAAAACAATGATTTCATGACTGCGGTGATGAGAGTCGGTCTGCGAGCATATCTGTTAACTCAGCGTCATGTGCGACTTTCAAGTGGCAATGGGTGGCACCGCAGCACCAACCCTAGAATGTTGAATAGTAATGAATGTTTATAAATATGTAATGAAAGAGAATTCATTAGTAATGAAGTAAGGTATACGCATAACATTGTTAAGGTATTGTTAGACACTTATTGTATGATAATTGAGGGTTAATAATCAATTGACAGTGAACGTAATGTGAATGACGTAATGAAAAGCCGGAACCGTAATAACAGATCTAAGTTAGGATTTAGATTGAGATGAAGGGTAAGATATAATAGTATACATACTTGATTATATGTGACCTAATGTGGTACGTTATATGATCATGTATTGAAGAGACTTAGAGACTTAAAGAGTATGTGTGATAATTAGTAAGCAGACGCTGAAGGCAAGTATTCTAACCCTTGTTCCAGTTCAGTCTAGAAAAGCTTTGTAATTCATGTATTCTTTCTCATGAAGTCTTGAATGATGAGGTCAAAGCCAATTCTTTTGGCTAGACTTATATTATGAATCTATCAAGCATGATTAATGTTTACCAAGTTATATTGGTATAGTTTTCAATCGAAGACTGAGTATGCTAAAATGTTTTTTTCGTTTAACGACAGGCACGTGAGGTTGCCACAACTTAAACGTATACACGTTTAATGAATGTAGTGTTGATCAACATAGAGTACTATGGGCTGATCACCCAGAAGTGCTCGTAAGTAATGTCGGACTTACGGACTTAGTGTCGGGATTTCCTTTTTAAAAGAACTTATGAAATGCTCAAGGTCTTGGACCGGTATTGATGTTTTGCTGAATATTGCTATTGTAAAATGTTTTGAATGAAAAGAAATGCTATTTTAAATTATCGATAGTACTTCCTAACTATTGTTCAGTTACTGAAGATATATGAGTTCTATGTTCCAAGCATGTTGTTTATTAGAATTCTAGTACTTGCTGAGCTAGTCATGCTCACTCTTGCTTGAACTATATGAACACAGCTAAGATCGAGCGGACCGAAGGTTCTAGCAAAGATAAGGGCAAGCCGAAGACGAACCCTTAGATTACTTATATAATAATGTAGGTAAAGGTTTGTAATATATTGAATATTATGACAAGAATGAATGAATGGGTTATAAAGAACCTGGGGAATGTAATATTATTTTGAATATATTGATGACATATTTTTCCTTTTGAGACTTTTCAATTGAATGAATGTATGAATGGTAGTACCGTGTAGCACCATCTATCGGGTTGGAAGATACACGGATTTGGGGGCGTCACAGGTTGGTATCAAAGCATTAGGTTATAAAACTTAAGGGGGGATTAAAAACCTTAAGTCATAACCTTAAGAGAAGTCGAAGAAGTACAAGAAGAAAATAACCTTATAAAAATGCATTATGATTATGTTATGTGTTTTTATTATTCTACTGGCGTGTACTAATCAACTTAATTGTTTTGTGTAGATGACAGGAGTAAACAGAATGTTTGTAAGTGGTCAAGCCATTAGTGATGAATCAGTGAACCAAGTAGAGGTTTTACCAAACCCCATAGCAGTGGATCCGGATGTAGTGATTATTGAGTCTGGAGACTCAGATAATGCTGAATACATGTCAGTATTCGATGGGATGATTGAGGAAGAAGTAGAGACAGTGTCCTTTAATCCAGTAGCTATAGCAGCGGAGTTAGCTCCTGGGGGTCGATGATGTCTCTGTTCATATCAGTATTGGATAGAAAAATTCATTATTGTCAGGAGGTCAAGGAGCTGAAGGCAGAGCTCTAAACTGTTATAGAGGACAAGACTGATGTCGAGTCCATGTGGGAGAAAGAACATGATGAGAGGATTTTAGCTAAGGACAAAGTCCACGAGTTAAAGCATGAGGTCTTTGAGCTCAAGGAGTAGCTAAAGACCAAGGTGCAGAAGATACGGAGAATGTCCTATATCTATAGGTGTTCTCATATAGATTTCCAGCAGCAGGTAGCTGGATATCCTGTAGAGGTGGGGCAGACACTGCATACTATTAGCCATGATATCATTGTCGGTCTTTCCTTGGCAGATTTCGAGAATGTCTTAAGGCAGATATAGACTAGTACTATCTAGAATAGTATATAAATATTTTGTAATTAGTAGTGACGTAAAGCCCTTTTAGTATAGTAAAGGGTAGTCTTTTGTAAATCCCAATTTTTGGAAAGCGATAGCGGGAAAGTAATGTAATCAGCTTAGGCTGTGTATGTAACTGATGTAGTATTATACTACGAAGAATGAATATAAGTCCTTTTTATGGAAAGAAATGAGTAATTGATGTTGAAGTTATTGTTTAATATTAAATGATAACTAATAAAGAAAGGAATAATAATGAAATATGTTTATTCTATCGGCCAAAATCTTTACGAGAAGAGTCAAGCGTAATCAAGGTGCTAACATGAATCAACCAGAGGGAGGTCCGGTTAACCCGATGCAGGAGTTTGTTAATTTATTAACAGCTGCCTTTAATAGAACAGGGGTTAATATCCCCATAAATCCAAGAGTAGCACGAGCTACTACCTTTAAGGATTTCAAGAGCGTGGGTCCGACGGAGTTCAAAGGAACTACAGATCCTATTGAAGCCCAAACGTGGGTTAAGGAAATAGAGAAGACATTTGTGATAGCAAATGTCGACGAGGCCCAAAAGGTTGGCTTTGCAACCTATATGATGAAGGGAGAGGCCAACTTTTGGTGGGAATCCAATCAGGCTAGGGCCGGGATAGCAAATTTGACGTGGGAGAGGTTCAAGGAGATATTCTTCAAGAACTACTTTCCCACGAGTATGCAGGGAAGGATGGAGATACGGTTTCTAGAGTTAAAACAAGGGGACATGACAGTTCCCAAATACGCCGCCAAGTTTAATGAACTGGAAAGGTTCGCTCCACATCAAGTGGATACTGAGGTGAGGAAGGCGTGATGGTTCGAGTAGGGCTTGAAACCCTGGCTCTATAATCGTATTTCAGTGTTCCAAAGTACTTCTTTTGGAACCATTTTAGAGAAGGCGATAATCGACGAGGGTGGTAGTGAGGCTCTGAGTCAATACTATAAGGACAAGAAGAGCAAGGGTAAAGTAGATGGGGGAGTAAAGATTGAGGGAGCCAGCGGTAGTGGCGAGGGTCAAAAGAGGAAGGTATTTAGCTCTGGGAATACTAGAGTGAAGCAAGGAGACCCAAAGAGGAGAATGGAGGCCTACAAGACCTGTGCGAAGACTCACTTAGGACTTTGTCTCAAGGGGAAGGCCGTCTATTACAACTGTGGATAGGAGGGGCACATTGCGCCTAATTGTCCGAGTCCGAAGAAGAATCACGGATGCTTTGTGTGTGGGTCAACCGACCATATGGCAAATAATTTCTTGGAGAAGGGGATGTACGGGAACCGGGGCACTAATCACGGTAAGTTATCTATTAGTGGACCAGCACAACCGGGTAGGCCAATGGGTTGTACCTTTAACATGACAGTCTAAGATGCAGTTTGCATTAGAGGACGTCGTCGCAGGTATTATTCCGATCAAGGACATAAATGCTTACGTGCTATTTGATTCGGGTGCTACTTGTTCGTTTATAGCATGCGATTTTGCTAGACGATTATGATTACTTCCCTAAAAGTTGCCTATACCTTTAAATATTAAGGTAGCAAACGAAGAAATAATTCCTATTGAAAATGTTCATAAGAGTTGTTGCGTAGATATACGGGGTTGTAAATTATTAGTAGATTTGTTACTGATATAGTTAAGAGAATTCGACGTAATTCTCGGAATGGATTGGTTAGTTAACCGTGGGGTAATTATAGATTGTCAAAAAAAATGTGTGAACATTAAGACGTTAAAACAACCTCAGTTAGTATTTTACGGGAATGGATCGCTGGGATGTTCGTGTTGTCTAACCATGACACAAACTAGGAAATTATTGAGGAAGAGATGTGTAGGCTATCTGTGTCATGTTGTTGATACCCAGAGAGTGGTAGCAACCATGGAACAAATACCTATAGTGAGAGAATTCGCCGATGTATTTTCGAGTGAATTGTCAGGTCTTCCGCCAAATAGGGAGACAGAGTTTGTAATAGACATTGTGCTAGGAGCAGCACCAGTTTCTATGCCACCATATTGTATAGCGCCAGTGGAGATAAAGGAATTGATGGTGCAGTTACAAGAACTGTTGGACAGGAAGTACATTCAACCGAGTGTTTCGCCATGGGGAGCACCGGTACTGTTTGTCAAGAAGAAGGACGGATCGTTAAGGTTGTGTATCGACTATCGAGAGTTGAACAAGTTAACGATAAAGAATAAATACCCATTGCCCAGGATCGATGATCTCTTTGATCAGTTGAAAGGGGCTAAGTATTTTTCTAAATTAGATTTAAGAACGGGGTATCATCAGTTGAAGGTTAGGAAGGAGGATATACCAAAGACAGCATTCAGGACTCGTTATGGTCATTACGAGTTTCTAGTGATGTTATTTGGGTTGACAAATGCACCAGCTACATTTATAGATATGATGAACAGAGTGTTCAAACAATATTTGGACAAGTTCGTCGTGGTGTTTATTGATGATATTCTAGTCTATTCTAAGATGCCAGAAGATCATACTGAACACCTTAGATTAGTGTTGGAGATACTAAGAAAAGAGAAGTTGTATGTGAAATTCACTAAGTGTGAATTTTGGTTGGAGAACGTATAATTTTTAGGTCATGTTATTGACCATGAGGGAATTTCAGTAGATCCAGCGAAGGTGGAAGCCGTGATGAATTGGGAATAAGCAAGAAGATCTTGAGGCGAGTCTGAGTTTCCTAGGGTTAGCGGGTTACTATCGGAGATTCATCCAGGATTTTTCGAAGATAGCTACTTTGTTAAATAACTTGACAAGTAAGACGGTGAAATACGCTTGGACTGACAAGTGTGAGGACAATTTTCAAGAACTAAAGAAGAGGTTGACTGAAGCGCCTGTTTTTATCATTGCCCGATGACACAGGAAATTTTGTAGTATATAGTGATGCTTCGCATAGAGGACTTGGTTGTGTGCTCATGCAGCATGGCAAGGTCATTGCATATGCATCTAGGCAGTTGGAGGATTATGAGAAAGTTTATCCTACTCATGATCTGGAACTGGCCGGAGTAGTTTTTGCTCTAAAGATATGGAGACATTATCTTTATGGAGAAAAATGTGAGATATACACGGACCATAAGAGTCTAAAATATATCTTCACACAGAAGGAGTTGAATATGAGGCAGAGGAGATGGCTGGAGTTGATAAAGGATTAAAACTATGAAATCCTGTATCACCCGGGAAAAGCCAATGTAGTTGTCCACGCCTTGAGTAGGAAGGGTCGGGAAAAGTTGTCTTTGTTAACGGCTCAAACTGAGTTAATAACAGAGATGGCTAAGATGGAGTTGGAAGTGAAACTGCCAAGTGAAGGAGGACAAAGGTTGTTTGCAACGGAGATGCAATCTACCATCGTAGAGAGAGTTAAAGAGGTACAACTCAAAACTAATGAGTGTGACCGGATGAAGGAGCGGCTGGCCATTGAAGAAGATAGTAAGTATAGTCTTGACAGTGAGGAATTATTAAGATTTGAAGGAAGAATTTGAGTCCCGAATGAGACAAAATTAAAGGAGCAGTTATTACACGAGGTTAATAGTTCGAGGTTTTCGATTCATCCTGGTAGCACTAAGATGTATCAAGACCTTCGACAGAGTTTTTGGTGGCCAAAAATGAAGATAGAGATAGCAGAGTACGTGAGTAGGTGCTTAACTTGCCAGAAAGTTAAGGCCGAACATCAATGACCAAGTGGCTAGTTACAGTCATTGGAAATTCCGGAGTGAAAGTGGGAGAATATCACTATGGATTTTGTGGTAGGACTTCCGACTACAACAAAGGAATATGATGCGATTTGGGTAATAGTAGACTGATTGACAAAGTCGTCTCACTTTTTGCCAATTAGGGTTAAGTATAACTTAGACCGGTTAGCTAGACTCTATATTAATGAAATAATCTCCAGACATGGAGTACCAGTATCGATTGTGTCAGATCGAGATCCACGATTCACATCGAACTTTTGGAGGAGTCTACAAGAGCAGTTAGGAACGCAGTTGAAGCTGAGTACGGCGTATCATCCACAAAGCGGATGGGATGAGGCGAGAAGAGAACAATTCAGACGTTAGAAGATATGCTAAGATCTTGCGTCATGGATTTCAAGGGTAGTTGGGATGATCATCTACCATTAGTGGAGTTTGCGTATAACAATAGTTATCATGCAAGCATAGGTATGCCACCTTACGAAGCTTTGTATGGGAGGAAATGCAGAACACCACTATATTGGGATGAGGTAGGAGAACGCCGAATGTTGGGACCAAAATTGGTGCAACAGACAGCGGACATTGTCAAGAAGATACAAATGCGTCTTCTAGCAGCTTAAGACAGACATAAGAAGTTTACGGATCTGCATAGAGAGAATCGATAGTTTGAAGTAGGGTCGTACGTATTCCTAAAAGTATCTCCCTGGAAAGGAAAGATACGTTTTGGGAAGAAGAGAAAGTTAAGTCCGACGTTCATAGGACCTTTTGAAGTATTAAAACGGATGGGTGAGGTAGCTTACATGATAGCCTTACCTCCAGACCTAGAACGAATACATAATGTATTTCATGTATCCATGTTACGTCCTTATAAGCCAGATTATAAGCACGTGATAGAATATGAACCTATTCATATCGAGAAGGACTTAACATACGAGGAAACACCGATTCAAATTGTTGATAGAAAAGAACAAGTTCTGTGGAATAAAGTCATACCTTCTGTGAAGGTAATATGGAAGAACAACGATGCAGAAGAAGCAACGTGGGAGTTAGAAGAAATGATGAAAAAGAATTACCCTCAATTTTTTGTGTAATTTTTTTTTATATAGCGAGATTCTGGGGACATAATCTTTATAAGGGGGATAGAGTGTAACGCCCCGAAAAGTTGAACCTTTGTAAATACTTTTAATAATGAATAAAATAATATTATTTATTATTATTACGTGTTGATAAGATGAATGTCTTTCTATAACCTAGAAACGTCAAAATGATGTAGTATTTTAACTACGTGAATGAATTAAAGTGTTTGAATTTCTAAGACAAAAATAAAAGCTTTTCAAAAAATACTATTCATCGATTTCCGCTCGAGAATTATTTTTGAACATCCGAGAAATACGTAACGTTATAATATCAAGGTAAGATTGATTATGTAATAATAATCTAAGTATGGAAAACGTAATATTTTGCATGCGGACCTTATTTGGGAACGTTAGGTTTATTAAGCGTTAATGAAAGAAAGTTGTAATTGTATGGTGCGTATGCATTATACGAGGTATTTAACGTAAGTATAATACGACGTATTATACTATTATGTATGAGGAATGGAATAACGTATATTATAATTTAGTATACGAGCTAGCATACAAGAATTATACGTGGTGTGTGTATGTTAAGTTGTTTAATTAAAGGTAATAGACTTGTAGGGTTATTAGCATAATGGTAGAAGTCCAATGGAAAGTGATATGCAAGCCCATGTGTGACGCCCCCAAAATAGGTATACATCACCTATTCTGAGTCGCCAAATACATGGTACAGAATAGAAATACTATCTTTAATATACAACAAGAGAGCTGTGAGTTTTAATACAAATATTGTCTTCTAGACAATATCCACTCTCTGAATAAGTCCTCATTACATTTATTATCATACTATTTAACAGAATAGTGAGGACTACTAATACTATCATCTGGACCGTCACTCCATTCCCCAACTAGTCCTGGCTACGTTCTCATTTCACAAGAGAAGAAACGGTGAAAGAAAGGGTGAGCTCAATCTAGCTTGAAGAAGAAATATTATGACTAAGATAATGCAAAATAAAATATCATTAGTCTTCAACAATGTTAAACTGAAAAAATACAATAGACATCAAGTTTAATTACAGCAGAACATACAATCCATTAAAAGAGTTAAGTAGAGAATAAAATCTACTGTCTTTTATGATTTAAAAGGTTTTTCATCACTTTTATCGCTGGGACTCAGCTTAATAAATAAACCACATCATCCCTGCACTACGGCCAAGGATATTCATTAGTATCACAACCACAAATTATCCATGCATTATGGGCTAAGGATTTTCGTGTATTCATCAATGGTCATGATCATGCCAACAACTGTCCATCAATGCACTACGGGCCAATGAGGACTTTTACCACATCATTTGTAACATTACAGTCATAATTACACCGAATAATCCCTGGTCATAATCATACCAAGTCCATCTATGCACTACAGGACACAGATGACTTTCAAAAAAAAATATAAACACGAGGATAATGACAATGATATAAGAGTTCAATAAAACAAGTTCAAGAATTAATTTATTCAGGAACTAATAACATCCAAATTGTCAACATGATACTTCTTTGTAGAGTAAAATTTAAGAATGCTCAGAAGAATATTTCCATGAAAAGATACTGGATGAAGCACAAATATTAAGGATATTCCACTAATTTCATAGATTATAAAAGTCAAAACTTTAACCAACTGAGTATAATAAAGAATGGAATAAAAAAAAGAAATCACCATGCATGCGGTACTTCGCATAGGCAGGTTATTCCAACAGAATAATAAATAACGGAACCATGTCAAGCGTAATACGCACCGACAGGATATTCTAACAGAATAATAAAGAATGGAATAACAGCAGAAATCACCATGCATGCGGTACTTCGCATAGACTGGTTATTCCAATAGAATAATAAATAATGGAACCAGTTCCAACGTAAAATGCATAAACAGGATATTCCAACAGAATAATAAAGACAGAACAAGGTCCGGCGTAAAATGCACAGACAGGATATTCCAACAGAATAATAAAGAATGGAATAACAACAGAATTTCACCATGTATGCGGACTTGCATAGACGAGTTATTCAATGAGAATAATAAATAATGGAATAATGAAGAAGAATTTCACCAAGTATAGGAAAATCACAGATACAAAAGTTATTCCAACAGAATAATAAAGAATGGAATAACAGAAGTTCTCTTAATGAATATGAAGGAAAAAAAATACCCCTTACCTTATAAAGAAGAGTACTCCGACGGTAGGGCGGGGATATACTTGAAGAAACTTGCACTACGCTCAAAGCTTTCTTAAACGCTAAAGAAATACGCTCAAGATATAGAAGAAGAATTCTTTCTACAGTTTCTCTCTCTAGAGTTTCAGTGAATTCCTAAGAAATAATGAAGGAATGAGCTTCTATTTATAGAAGAATGGACTGAATAGTAACCAATCCATGAATGGTCCAGATTAATTTACTTTTAAACAGACGGTCCAGATTGGTTTACAATAAAATATAATATATTCTATTTATAATCTAATAAAACGAATAACTTTATAAAAGTATTCTATTTTATATAAAAAGATTTTACTATGCAAACACTATGCAGGCACTATGCAAACATTATGCATAATAAAATATAATATATTCTAATTATTATCTAATAAAACAAATAACTTTATAAAAGTATTCTGTTTTATATAAAAAGATTTTACTATTGGCCTAATAAAACGAATAACTTTATAAAAGTATTCTATTTTATTTAAAAAGCTTTTCTGTTTTATTACATTAATAATACTAATAAAACAAAACTTCATCATCATTATCATAATTCACACTATTAATCGACCAGGTCGTTCCCAGGAAAGAGGGGGCTTTTCAATAAGGATTTCTCCCTATTGGCGAGCAATTAGGTGACCAAACCTCTCCTTGGCAGAACTTCTAGACATCGTTAATAATGTAAATAATAATATTAACAACTTTGTTATCTCAATTATTGATTTAATAATATATAAAATATTGACAATAATTGAATCAAATAACGTGAGATCTTATCTACAATTCATCAAGCAATAATTGAACAAAAGCGAGTGACTTCTCACATAAGCATCAATAATCAATACCGTGTGCTACTATGCAACCACGCGTATTTCTGTACTTTTAACACTGGGTGTTTCAACAGTTAACGGTAAAAATTCCGCCGTTATTTTCATAAAATATTTTTTTTTTGTCGTTTTCTCAATCCGACAATAATTCCATTGTTGGGTCCACCAATGATTGTGTCGTCGTACGAATATTCCCTATTATAACGAATATTCTCCGACCAATCGAATATTATAAAAAACTTGCGTACTTTACAAAATTTCTAAATATTACCCACAACTATAACATTATATCAAATTCATTCCATAATATTTAAAAATGATAATTATAGAAAATTTATTTTTATTCATAAAAGTTGGGGTCTTACAATCTCCCTTTCTTATGAAATTTTGCCCTCAAAATTAGGGTATGTACCTGGTATGTCGAAGAGGTAAGGATACCTTGATTTCATTTCAGATTCTAACTCTCAGGTCATTTCCTCAACATCGTTGTTCCTCCATAAAACTTTGACTTGAGGTATAACCTTGGAGCGTAGAATATGTTCCTTCTTATCCATGATTTGAACAGGAACCTCTTCATACGTTAAATCTTCCGCTATTTCATCCGGTTCTAACTCAATAATGTGGTTCGGGTCTTTCACATATTTACGTAACATGGATATATGAAAAACGTTATGAACACGAGACATACTTGGCGGTAAAACGAGACTATAGGCTACAGTCCCTACTCGATCGAGGATTAAAAATGGGCCAATGAATCAAGGATTGAGTTTTCCTCTCTTTCCAAATCTCGTAACTCCTTTCTATAGAGCAACACGTAATAACACACGATCTCCAATATCGAATTCCATGTCCTTTCGATGAAGATCAGCGTAACTCTTTTATCGGTCTTGTGAGGTTTTTATACGTTGTCGGATCGTTTGAATCTTTTCCTTAGTCATACGTACCAACTCCGGTCCCAACAACGTTGTTTCACCCACCTCATCCCAGCATACTGGAGAATGACACTTTCTTTCATACAACGCCTTGAATGGAGCCATGCCAATACTTTCTTGATAACTGTTGTTGTAGCAAAACTCCACCAATGGTAAGAACTTGTCCCAACTTCCCTTGAAGTCAAGGACATAGAGTCTTAATAAATTATCAAGAGTTTGAATAGTCCTCTCTGATTGTCCGTCCGTCTGAGGATGATATGCCGAACTAAATCGTAAATTCGTGCCCATAGCATTTTTCAAACTAACCCAAAATCGTGAAGTGAATCTTGGTTCTCGATCAGAAACTATGGATACTAGCATACCATGAAGTCATACAATCTCATTTATGTACATACGACAAAGACGTTCAAGTGTATTAGTTTCTCTTATAGGTAAGAAATGAACAGACTTGGTCAATCTATCAACAATGACCCAAATTGCAGCTATGCCTTGAGAAACCTTGGGAAGACCAGTAATGAAATCCATGGTAATGTGCTCCCACTTCCATTCTGGAATTTCAAGTGGTTGCAATGGACCTTTTGATACTTAATGTTCCGCCTTGACTCGTTGACAAGTTATACACCTTGAGATAAATAGCGTTATCTCTCTCTTCATATTGCCCCACCAAAATGTATGTCGAAGATCATGATACATTTTGGTACTCCCAGGATAGATTGCAAGCGGTGTGTTGTGTGCCTCCATCATGATTTTATACTTTAAATCAGGGTCATTAGGAACACAAAGTCAGGAGTTGACTCAAAGTATTCCTTCTTCATTGATTCTTGCTTCCGGCATAGCACCTTCTTGTACTTCCTCCCTCATACGCATCAGCTCCAAGTATGTAGCTTGAGCAGCTTTAACTTTATCGATTAAAGTCGGTTCCACTCATATATTCGCCATCATCACTTGGGTCCCTGGAGTCTTTATCTCTATCTCCATCCTTTGCAAGTCATACAAAATGGGACTTTGCATTGACAATATCACACGCGTACCCGCATATGATCTTCTACTCAATGTGTCAGCTACCACGTTCTCTTTTCCCGGATGGTATTGAATGGTATGATCATAATCTTTCAACAGTTCAAGCCAACGTCGCTGTTGCATGTTGAGTTCCTTTTGAGTGAAGAAATATTTGAGGCTTTTATGATCCGTAAAGATCTCCACTTTCTCCCCATACAAGTAATGCCTCCAAATTTTAAGTGCGAAGATAACATCTGCCAACTCTAGATCATGAGTAGGATATTTCCTCTCATATTCTTTGAGTTATCTAGAGGCATAGGCTATGACTTTCCCATGTTGCATGAGAACACATCCTAACCCTTTGCCTGAAGCATCAGTACTGTAGATGATAAATCCCTCCGAGCCAGATGGTATTATCGAGCGGTCTTTGATAAATGAGTCTTCTCTTGAGTTCTTGAAAACTCTTCTCACATTCCTCGTTCCAACCAAATTTTGTATCTTTCTGAGTCAATTGAGTTAAGGGAGTAGAGATTCGAGAAAACCCTTCTACGAATCTCCGATAATAACCAGCTATGCCAAGAAAGCTACGTACTTCGGTTACTGATTTAGGTTGCTCCCAGCTTTGAATAGCTTCAATCTTTGCTGGGTCAACAGATATTCCATGACTTGATACTACATGCCCAAGGAATGCTACTTCCTTAAGCTAGAACTCGCATTTCTTTAACTTGGCATAAAGCTTATATTCACGAAGCTTTTGGAGTATCAGCCTCAAGTGTTGATCATGATCCTCACGGATTTTGGAATAAATAAGGATGTCATCGATAAAGACAACCACAAAGTGATCCAAATATTCCTTAAATACTCGGTTCATCATATCCATGAAGGATGCAGGAGCATTAGTTAATCCAAAAGACATAACTAGGAATTCATAATCCTCGTACCGAGTTCTGAAAGTCGTCTTTGGAATGTCATCAGTTTTAATCTTCAATTGGTGATATCCAGAACGAAGATCAATCTTTGAAAATAATTTGGCTCCATACAACTTGTCAAACAGGTCATCAATATGTGGCAATGGGTACCTATTTTTGATGGTGACATGATTCAACTCCCGATAATCAATACAAAGTCGCATACTCCCATCTTTCTTCTTCTTCAAATATAAAAGAAAGACCCCAAGGAGAAGTATGGGACGAATGAAACCGATGTCTAACAATTTCGTAGTTGGGTCTTTAACTCTGAAGTTCAATAGGAGCCATTCGATATGGGGCTTTGGAAATAGGTTTTGTCTGGGTTCAAGGTCAATACAAAATTCAATTTCACGCCTGGGGTAAGGCTAGGAAGTTCTTCGGGAATACGTCAGGAAATTCATTAACAATAGAAATATCATTCAAAACTGACGTATTTCTGTTTAGATCCGTGACATGAGCTAAGAAAGCTTGACATCCGTTTTTCAATAAATGAGTAGCTTTATGGCTTGAGATGACAGTGATTGATTTTAATGGTTTGGTTGCTTAAATTCGCATAATAGGTTGGTTAGGAATATGAAAGCTAACAACCTTACGAAAAAAATCAATTTTTGCATGATGAGTGGTTAACCAATCAACCCCTGGAATTACGTCAAATGCAAGTATTTTCAATGAAATAAGATCGATAGGTAATGTGAGGGTACCGATTTGAACCAAATAAGACTTATAAACAGGGGATGTAATGAAGGTTTCTCCCAACGGAGTTTCAACACATAAGTCAAAGTCTAATTTCTCCGGAGTCAAATTTAAACGTTGAGTGCAAGTAGGAGAAATAAAAGAATGGGTAGACCTAGTATCAAATAAGGTATATACTTTGCTAGAGTTTATGATAAGCTTACCCATGATGACCTCGTTCGGGTTCCTTTCTTTCTGGGAGGTCACGACAAACGCCTCCCTTCAGACCATCGGCTTTTTTTTTTTTGGGGCGTCCTTTGGTGCCTCCATCCTATTGAACTTGTCTTGATGAGCGACAAAATTGGGCTAGGTGACCTTCTCTTCCACAATTATAACATGCTTTGACGGCATCGCAGCGGTTTGGGTGATGTGTCCTTCCCTCCGCATTTGAAGCATATGATAGGTGGTCGTTCTCCTTCCTTAACCACGGGTGCTGGTGCTGATGTCTTTCCATCATTGTTGAATGTCCTCTTCTTGAAATGTCCATTCTTATTATTTTGGCCATGATTACCACCGAAGTGGTTACCATTTCTGGCATGTTAATCCCCTCCACGCTTATTGTCACCGCCCGATGATCATTATCACTGTATTATCATTTTTCTTTGGTTTGCTCTCTTTTGGTTGGGTTGACTCATTATCGCGCTCCAATAACTGAGCCCTATTAACAACATTTGAATACAAACACAGTTTATGAGAGATAAGATATTGATGTATCTCAGGTTTCAAACCTCTTAGAAACATTTGCGTCATTCTCTCCTCATTATCAACCAAATGGGACACAAACCAGGACAACTCGGCAAACTTGGCTTCGTACTATTACACAGTCATGTTGTTTTGCTCCAGCTTAATGAACTCTACCTCTTTCATGTGACGAATACTTTCGGGAAAGTACTTATCGTTGAACAATTCTTGGAACTTCTCCTAAGTCATCTTCAGTGCGGCAGGTTGAGTACGCTTTTTCTGATTCCCACCAAGAATCCGCCTCCTCAAGACGCAACATGAAGGTGGCAAAAGGAACCTTTGCTCCTGAGTATCCCAAGACATCAAATATCTTGCAGATCTGCTTTATCCACGTCTCCGCCTTAAGTGGTTTTGGCTCTCCAAAAAACTCCGGTGGTCCCAGTTCCTTGAACTGCTTAGCGGTGACCGTCCGAGAGTTGCCAGTGTTTCCACCTGCATTTCGGACAGGAGTCTCTCTTCCCTGATGCTGCATGAATTGCAGAAAGCCTCCAAACATTCCATCGTTGATCATTTGGTCAGTGTTGTTGTTTGCATGAGGATTGTCGCCTTCCTGATGCACATTGTCCTGATTATAGATCTGTGGAGACTCAACGGTCTCCTGTGCTCTATTGATGTTCTCAACATTCTCGGATGCCATTTTCAAATACTGCCATAAAATAAGGTTTAATTAACATATCATATATTATCTGTGACGCCCCCAAAATAGATATACAACACCCATTCTGAGTCGCCAAATACATGGTACAGAAAGCAAACTATAACATCAATAATACAATTGTCGTGCAAAATACGACAACACAAACTGTGAGTTCAAATACAAATATTGTCCTCTAGACAATATCCACCCTCAAATAAGTCCTCATTACAATTATTCATACACTATTTTACAGAAATAGTGAGGACTGCTAAAACATCTTTCTAGAACCATCACTCCATACCCCGACTAGATCCTGCTATGTTCTCACCTCCTGAGTGGAAAAATGGAACAAAAAGGAAAAGGGTGAGCTCAACTAACCCAGTAAATAATATTATGACTAAGATAATATACAACAAATTATCGTTAGTCTGCAACAGGGAAAAATCTAATGGAATATAATAGACAACAAGTTTTAGATCAACAACAGTAGCGGAAACAACAATCCATTAGAAGAGTCACGTAGAGAATGAATTCTACTATCTTCTAAGGTTTAAAAGTCCATCATCAATATTTTATCCCTGTAACATCAATCAATATACATCTTTTAATCAAATATTCATCTTTGCACTACAGGCCAAAGATATTCATTTATTTCACCAGTTGTTCATGTTCATCTCAACACCTGTTCATCTTTGCACTTTGGGCCAAAGATACTCATCAGTTAATCATTCATTTTTGCACTACAGGCCAAAGATATAAAGTAATATCATTATTTTGGACTGAGGATGATGAAAAATATTTTAATGAAAATGAATCTAGTGAGACAGAAGAACAAATATTAGGGATTCGTATAACAGTTTATCCAAGATCAATAATACTTCATAATAACCAATTGTGAAGCAGAATTCAAAAATAACAATCAAAACATGGATACAATCAAAGATAGTAGCCAAAATAGATATCTTGAACAAAAAGGAAAATTTTTATTTTTTGGTGAATAGTGTCGTATTCATGAATAGTGCCGTATACGTGAATAGTAACCCCGACATAAAAAGTTCGAAATTTGATTAAAAAGTTCACCAATATGTCGGCATAATGATATTGAAGGGAATAATATCATTTAAGAAGAAAATAACATCCAATACCTCAAAATAACGGTACTTCTGATCGGAATATCGGATAGAAAGTCGAAGGAAACTTGTACCGAACAACAACTCTCAAAGTATCAAAACACTCACAAATATACGCTCGACAATATAGAGAGAAAGAAAACTTGTTTATGGTGTGATTTTCAATTCTAACCTAAGCGTCTATTTATAGGAAAATGTTAGAACGCCATAGGAGACTAAAATATTAAAATAATATTTTATTTATTTATTTCTTTACGCATGCCAATATCATGACTATCAAGGCATGCCAATTCTGAATTTTCCAGCAGCCCACATGCATATTCATCACCAACCAAAAAGTGGGTCCCACCCATAATTAAATAAAAATCATTTTATTTTCTGAAACTTTAGTAATTCATAGAAAATAGCCCGTTTATTAGAAAAATATAAATTTTATGTCCATTCTGCCTGAAATCGAATTCTCTACAACTTTGTAGTTTTCAGTTTTTCCAAATTCCAAACCAAAAATATCCGAAATCCATAAACGAGTGATTTTTAATACCTCCATTCCGACAAAATACTAATAAAACACATCAGTATTAGTTCATTCATTTATAACCACATAAATAAATTCATAATTTATATCCACGTCAAATAAATATTTCCTTATCATATAGATCAATAATTAATTATTCATAAATAATATTACAGAATCACAATTATGACAACCAGGCAGTTCCCAGGAAAGAGGGGTCTTTCCAATAAGGATTACTCCTTACTGGCGCGCAATTAGGTGACCAAACCTCTTCTTGGACAGAACTTTCTACACTTTGCCAATAATGTTATCTAATAATATTATTCAAATAATATGAATTATTGATCTGATAATGGAAAATACTGTGCAGTGACAATTATTGAAACAACAATAATATAAAATATCAACGTAGCAATTATTGAATCAATAATATAAAATTTTGAACAGTAACTACTGTAACAATTATTGGGTAGTGCCTTCTTACGTACGAATCAATAATTAAATAATACTGTGCACTACCGTGTGCTACTGTGCCACCACGCGTATTATTGTATTTTAACCACCAGGTATTCCAATAGTGTTAACGGTAACAATTACGCCGTTATTTATAAAACTCAAACTTTGTCGTTTTCTTCATTCGACAGTTATTCTGTTATGAGCCCCAAGAATGGCTGCGTCGTCGTACGAATATTCCCCGACAAAAAGAATATTCCATGACCAAAAGAATATTCCCCGACAAAAATGAATATTTTATAACCACTTACTTATTTCGTAAAATTTTCACATTTCACCCATAACCAAAACATTATATCAAATTAACACCTTATTAATTTAGAATAATGAATAGAGAAAATTTAATTTTATTTGTAATAAGTTGGGGTCTTACAACCTCCCCTCCTTATAAAATTTCGTCCTTGAAATTGACGTACGTACCTGGTGTTTCAAAAAGGTGAGGATACCTTGCTTTCATTTCTGATTCCAACTCCCAGGTCATTTCCTCAATAGCATGGTTCCTCCATAAAACCTTAACTTGTGGTATAACCTTGGTGCGTAGGACATGCTCTTTCCTATCCAAAATCTTAACGGGTACCTCCTCGTACGTTAAATCTTCGGCTATCTCGTCTGGTTCTAACTCAATAATGTGGTTTGGGTCTTTCACATATTTACGAAGCATAGATATATGAAAAACATTATGAACACGAGACATACTTGGAGGTAATGCGAGTCTATAGGCCACATTTCCAATTCGGTCAAGAATCTCAAATGGACCAACAAATAGTGTATTGAGCTTTCCTCTCTTCCCAAATCTTGTAACTCCCTTCCATGGAGCAACACGTAACAGTACATGATCTCCAATATTAAACTCCACGTCCTTTCTATGAAGATCAGCATAACTCTTTTGTCGATCTTGTGAGGTTTGAATACGTTGTCGAATTATTTGGATCTTTTCTGTAGTCATGCGTACTAATTCTGGTCCTAATAACGTTGCTTCTCTCACCTCGTCCCAGCATACTGGAGAACGACACTTTCGTCCATACAACACCTCAAATGGAGTCATGCCTATACTTGTTTGATAACTGTTGTTGTAGGAGAATTCCACCAGTGGCAAGTACTTATCCCAACTTCCTTTGAAATCTAGAACACAGAGTCTTAATAGATCTTCAAGGGTTTGAATAGTCCTCTCTAATTGTTCGTCCGTTTGAGGATGATATGCTGAACTGAATCGTAAATCCGTGCCCATAACTTTCTGCAAGCTAACCCAAAATCTTGAAGTGAATCTTGGGTCACGATCTGAAACTATGGATACTGGCATGCCATGCAATCTCACAATCTCATTCACATACATACGAGCAAGACGTTCAAGGGAATAAGTTTCTCGTATAGGTAAGAAATGAGCAGACTTGGTTAATCTATCAACAATAACCCAAATCACATTTATGCCTTGAGAAACTTTGGGAAGACCTGTAACAAAATCCATGGTAATGTGTTCCCACTTCCATTCCGGAATCTCAAGTGGTTGCAATGGACCTTTTGGCACTTGATGTTCCACCTTTACTCGCTGAAAAGTTAAACACCTCGAGATAAACTCCGCAATTTCTCTCTTCATATTGTTCCACCAAAATGTATGTCGAATATTATGATACATTTTGGTACTCCCAGGATGGATTGAAAACGGGGTGTTGTGTGCCTCCATCATGATTCTATGTTTCAAGTTAGAATCATTAGGAACGCAAAGTCTAGAGTTGACTCGAAGTATTCCTTCTTCATCGATTCTTGCTTCTGGAATAGCTCCTTCTTGCATTTTCTTCTTCATACGCATCAGCCCCAGGTCCGTAGTTTGAGCAGCTTTAACTTTATCGATTAAAGTCGGTTCTACTCGTATATTCGCCATCATCATGTGGGTCCCTGGAGTCTTTAATTCTATCTCCATCCTTTGCAAGTCATACAAAATGGGCCTTTGCGTTGACAATATCGCAGTCGTACTCGCATATGATCTTCTAGTCAATGCGTCAACTACTACGTTCGCTTTTCCAAGATGATATTGAATAGTGTGATCGTAATCTTTCAAAAGCTCAAGCCAACGTCGTTGCCGCATATTGAATTCTTTTTGGGTGAAGAAATATTTGAGGCTTTTATGGTCCGTATAAATCTCCACTTTCTCCCCATACAAGTAGTGTCTCCAAATTTTCAACATGAATACGACTGATGCCAACTCCAGATCATGAGTAGGATAATTCCTCTCATATTCTTTGAGTTGTCGCGAGGCATAGGCTATGACTTTCCCATGTTGCATGAGAACACATCCTAACCCTTTGCCTGAAGCATCGCTGTAGATAACAAATCCATCCGAACCAGATTGTATTGCCAGAACAGGTGCCAAAATGAGTCTCCTCTTAAGCTCTTGGAAACTCTTCTCACATTCCTCACTCCATAAAAATTTTGTATCTTTCCGATCCAGCTGAGTTAACAGAGTAGCGATTCGAGAAAATCCTTCCACGAATCTCCGATAATAACCAGCTAAGCCCAGAAAGCTGCGTACTTCGGTCATCGACTTCGGTTGCTCCCAACTTTGTATTGCTTCAATCTTCGCTGGGTCAACAGATACTCCACGTTTTGACACCACGTGCCCAAGGAATGCTACTTCCTCAATCCAGAACTTGCATTTCTTCAGCTTGGCATAAATCTTGTTTTCTCAAAGTCTTTCAAGTATCAGCTTCAAATGGTGCTCATGATCTTCACGACTTTTGGAATAGATGAGGATGTCCTCAATAAAGACAACAACGAACTGATCCAAATATTCCTTGAATACTCGGTTCATCATATCCATGAAAGCAGCAGGAACATTAGTCAATCCAAAAGACATGACTAAGCATTCATAATGCCCGTCATCGAGTTACTCAAGGCGTCTTTGGAATATCCTCGCTTTTAATCTTCAAATTGATGATATCCGTAAGCGAAGATCGATCTTTGAAAGAATTGTGTTCCTCGCAACTGGTCGAACAGGTCATCAATACGAGGTAGAGGATACCTATTCTTGATGGTGACATGGTTCAATTCTTGGTAGTCAATACAAAATCGCATACTCCCGTCTTTCTTCTTTACGAATAAAACAGGAGCACCCCAAGGAGATGTACTAGGACGAATGAAACTGATGTCTAACAATTCCTGTAGT
Organism: Panax quinquefolius; assembly: GCA_020205615.1. NCBI lineage: Eukaryota > Viridiplantae > Streptophyta > Magnoliopsida > Apiales > Araliaceae > Panax > Panax quinquefolius. Next base: position 36,824,704 of record CM035158.1, on the reverse strand, counting down.
GGGACTTTTAACTCCTGAAGTTCAATAGGAGCCATTCGATATGGGGTTTTAGAAATGGGCTTTGTACCTGGTTCAAAGTCAATAAAGAATTCAATATCACGTTCTGGGGGTAGACCAGGAAGTTCCTCAGGAAATACATCAGGAAATTCTCTAACAACAGAAATATTATCCAAATCTGACGTGTCTTTATTCAAATCTATAACATGGGCTTAGAAAGCTTGGCATCCATTTTTCAATAAAAGAATAGCTTCGTGGCTTGATATGACAGTGACTGATTTTAGTGGTTTAGTTGTTTGAATTCGTATGACAGGTTGGTTAGGAATATGAAAACTAACAACTTTACGAAAACAATCAATTTTGGCATGATGAGTGGTTAACCAATAAATTCCTAAAATCACATCAAAATCAAGTATCTTTAAAGAGATAAGATCAACAGGTAATGTGATAGTGCCAACTTGGATTAAGCAAGATTTATAAACTGTAATGTAATGAAGGTTTCACCCAACGGAGTTTCAACAGATAAGTTAAAATCCAATTTCTCCGGAGTCAAGTTTAAACGTTGAGCACAAGTAGGAAAGATAAAAGAATGGGTAGAACCGGTATCTAGTAAGGTATAAACTTCTCAAGAATTCAAGATTAGCTTACCCATGATCACCTCGTTTAGGTTCCTCACGTTTTGGCCAATCACGACAAACGCTCTTCCAAGAACCGTTGACTTTGACTTATTCGGGACAGCTTTTAGAGTCACCATCCCCGCTGAACATGGTTTTGCTACATAACACTCTCGGGCTATATGACCCTCCTTTCCATAGTTATAATATACCTTGGATTGTTGTGGACAGTTTGGGCTGATATGTCCCTCTTTCCCACATTTTTAACACACGACCGGTGGTCGTTCTCTCCTCCCAACAATTTGTTGATCTTTGGTGTCCGTCCGATATCTTCCCATCATTGTTGAATCTCCTCTTTTTGAAATTTCCACTAGACTCACCTCTTCTATTACCATGGCCACGATTACCGCCCGAGTGGTTACCGCTTTTGTCCATATTCTTCCCTCCTCGCTGGTTATCATCACTCTGATGACTACTATCACCGGTATGACCCTAGTTGTGATCCCTCGGTTGAGTGTACTCATTATCTCACTCTAATAATTCAGCCCTGTTGACAACATCTGAATACAAAGAAAATTTATGAAAGATAAGGTATTGATGAATCTCGGGTTTTAGACCTCTCAGAAACATATGCGTCATACGTTCCTCATTCTCCACCAAATGAGGTGCAAACCTGGATAACTCTGCGAACTTTGCCTCGTACTGAGACACCGTCATGTTGTTCTGTTCCAGTCTAATAAACTCTACCTCCTTCATATGATGAATACTTTCTAGAAAGTACTTGTCATTGAACAGTTTCTGAAATCTTTCCCAATACATGTTGAGTGCAGCTGGCTGGGTACGCTTCACGGATTCCCACCAGTAATCTGCCTCACCACAGAACATAAAGGTGGCGAATGGAACCTTTTGCTCCTCCGTGCATCCCAAGACATCGAATATCGTGGTAATTTTCTTGACCCATGTTTCCGCCTTAATTGGATCGGGCTTTCCCCAGAAATCAGGTGGTCCCAACTCCTTGAACTGCTTGGCTATGATGTGAATAGCAGCGTTGCCATCATTTTCACTGTATTTTATACACGAGTCTCCCTCGTCTGATTTTGCATGAACTGCAAAAAGCTCCTAAACATTCCATCATTCATCGTTTGCTCGGTAGTGTTGTTTACAGGAGGAATATTGTCTTCTTGTTACACGTTCTCCTGGTTTGTGACTAAAGGTTGTTCCACAATCTCATACACTCCATTGTTAACGTTCTCAGCAACCATTCTTAAATACTGCCATAAAACAAGGGTTAATTAAACAAATTAACATATCACATAATATCCCTATATTGTGACCGACCAACAAATAAGCTTAGATAGGACACACTAGCGAAGGAATTACTCATCTCTCCCCTCCTAGTTCTATTTCCCGATCTCCGCCAGAGACCATATCCCTAAGCTTCGATACCAACTGTGACGCCCCCAAAATAGGTATACAACACCCATTCTGAGTCACCAAATACATGGTATAGAAAGCAAACTACAACATCAATAATACAATTGTCGTACAAAATACGACAACACAAACTGTGAGTTCAAATAAAAATATTATCCTCTAGACAATATCTACACTCAAATAAGTCCTCATTACAATTATTCATACACTATTTTACAGAAATAGTGAGGACTGCTAAAACATCTTTCTAGAACCATCACTCCATACCCCGACAAGATCCTGCTATGTTCTCACCGCCTGAGAAGAAAAATGGAACAAAAAGGAAAAGGGTGAGCTCAACTAGCCCAGTAAATAATATTATGACTAAGATAATATATAAAAAATTATCGTTAGTCAGCAACAGGGAAAAATCTAATGGAATAAAATAGACAACAAGTTTTAGATCAACAACAGCAGCGAAAACAGCAATCAATTAGAAGAGTCACATAGAGAATGAATTCTACTATCTTCTAAGGTTTAAAAGTCTATCATCAATATTTTATCCCTGTAACATCAATCAATATACATCTTTTAATCAAATATTCATCTTTGCACTACAGGCCAAAGATATTCATTTATTTCACCAGCTGGTCATGTTCATCTCAACACCTGTTCATCTTTGCACTTCGGGCCAAAGTTATTCATCAGTTAATCATTCATATTTTCACTACAGGCCAAAGATATTAAGTAATATCATCATTTAGGACTGAGGATGATGAAAAATATTTTAAAGAAAACGAATCCAATGAGACAGAAGAACAAATATTAGGGATTCGTATAACAGTTTATCCAAGATCAATAATACTTCATAATAACCAATTTTGAAGTAGAATTCAAAAATAACGATCAAAACATGGATACAATCAAAGATAGTAGCTAAAATAGACATCTTGAACAAAAAAGAAAATTTTCATTTTTCAGTGAATAGTGCCGTATTCGTGAATAGTGTCGTATACGTGAATAGTAACCCCGACACAAAAAGTTCCAAATTTGATTAAAAAGTTCACCAATATGTCGGCATAATGATATTGAAGGAAATAATATCATTTAAGAAGAAAATAACATCCCTTACCTCAAAATAACAGATTTGACGATCGGAATATCGGATAGAAAGTCGAAGGAAACTTGTACCGAACAACAACTCTCAAAGTATCAAAATACTCACAAATATACGCTCGACAATATAGAGAGAAAGAAAACTTGTTTATGGTGTGATTTTCAATTCTAACCTAAGTGTCTATTTATAGGAAAATGTTAGAACGCCATAGGAGACTAAAATATTAAAATAATATTTTATTTATTTATTTCTTTACGCATGCCAAAACCATAACTATCAAGGCATGCCAATTCTGAATTTTCCAGCAGCCCACATGCATATTCATCACCAACCAAAAAGTGGGTCCCACCCATAATTAAGTAAAAATCATTTTATTTTCCGAAACTTCAGTAATTCATAGAAAATAGCCTGTTTATCAGAAAAATACGAATTTTATGTCCATTCTGCTTGAAATCGAATTCTCTACAACTTTGTAGCTTTAAGTTTTTCCAAATTCCAAACCAAAAATATCTGAAATCCATAAACGAGTGATTTTTAATACCTCCATTCCGACAAAATACTGATAAAACACCTCAACATTAACTCCTTCATTTATAACCACATAAATAAATTCATCATTTATATCCACGTCAAATAAATATTTCCTTATCATATAAATCAATAATTAATTATTCATAAATAATATTACAGAATCACAATTATGACAACCAGTAGGTTCTGTGAAAGAGGGTCTTTCCAATAAGGATTTCTCCTCATCGCGCCGCAATTAGGTGACCAAACCTCTCCTTGGATGTAACTTTCTAGACTTTGCCAATAATGTTATCTAATAATATTATTCAAATAATATGAATTATTGATCCGATAATAGAAAATCTCGCAAAGTTGACAATTATTGAAACAACAATAATATAAAATATCAACGCAAACAATTATTGAATCAATAATATAAAATATTGAACAAGAATCATTGTAATAATTATTGGGTAGTGCCTTCTTACTTACGACGAATCAATAATTCAATAATACGTAATACCGTGGTGCTCTTTCGTGCACTCACGCGTATTATTGTATTTTAACCACCAGGTATTCCAATAGTGTTAACGGTAATAATTACGCCGTTATTTATAAAACTCAAACTTTATCGTTTTCTTTATCCGACAGTTATTCTGTTATGAGCCCCATGAATGGTTGCGTCGTCGTACGAATATTCCCCAACAAAAGAATATTCCACGACCAAAAGAATATTCCCCGACCAAAATGAATATTTTATAACCACTTACTTATTTTGTAAAATTTGCACATTTCACCCATAACCAAAACATTATATCAAATTAACACCTTATTAATTTAGAATAATGAATAGAGAAAATTCAATTTTATTTATAATAAGTTGGGGTCTTACATTATCCCTATACTCTGACCGGCCAATTAAATACCAAATAAACTTAAGTAGGTCATACTAGCGAAGGAATTCCCCATCTCTCCCCTCCTAGTTCTTGTCTCACATCTCAGCCAGGGATCATATGTTAGGTTTGCAATATTCAAGAATGCAATCAAATTGCATAAAAGTGCGGAAACGTGTAAAAATCAGAGTTTAAAATTTTACAAACCATATACCCGGATCACCCTTTATGTACAATTATTAATTAAACGAAAAGATAAAGAATAAAATCATACCCTTGAAGATCGAGCTTCCTCAGGTACAAGTTCACCTCCAAATCCTTTCGCGTTCAACTTGAATCCACCGGGTTTGGTTCCTTCCTTTGATTAACGTTAGCCACCTGTATGTTTGGCCTCTAGAGGTGATCCACCAAGGAAAAATAAAGATTCAAGAAGATGGGTGGTTGGCTAAACCCTAGTTTTTCTATCTCTATAGAAAAGAACGTACTCTCCAACAAAATTGGAATTACGTATGTTGTAAAAGTCAACAACCCCCTCACCCATAATAAGACTCCTCTTATTTATAGATGTGGACAACCCACCTTAACAATTAATGAATTGGGTTTTATTTAATTAATTAAATTCTTTTAATTAATTAAGCTCCCTAATCTTATTAGGGATAATTAATTAAACTCCTTTAACTAATTTTCCTTCCTAATCCAATTAGGAATAAATGAGAGTACTTATATTAAATTAATTCCTAAACTCTTTTAGAAATTAAAATAATAATAATTGTAATAATATTAATAAGACTCCTCTTATTAATTTATATTTAATATTTCTAAAATATTAAATAATAATATTAAGCTATTTAATTTATTCTATCACCATAGATTAAATTAAATATACATATATATATTATTACGATTATGCCATTAACTTCTTAAATAATTATTCTTCCTTTTATGGTGTGACCCTTTAGGTTCTCCATATTAAACCGGTACATGAATAAATCAATTAGAACAATTTAATCTTATTTAAATAAATAAATTAAACAATTAATTTATTTAAATAAATAATATTTATTCTACAATAGGGATAAGCCTCCCAATGATCAACGACTTTCCAGATAATATAGATTTCAACATTAATCATTAAAGAACCTTTGAGTAAATAGTTACCGCATAATTCAATCCTTCCACCATACAATGTCCCAATTAAATATAAGACATGGAATTATCGTCAAGTCTTATTTTATTTAATTATATGTATTTCGACTCTTAAATGCATAACTCCAAATAATGCAAATTAGAAACTCCTTTCTAATTTCATTCGCGCTGCCAAGGACTATTGGGTTGTCATTTATCGAATCACATAGGACATTTTCTTCTTTAATAGAAGTGGTAGATTCTTTATCGATCATACATTATCTCCATGCATACAACTTATTATACCCAAGCATACCCTTTGATATACCCTAAGGGTCTTAAGGAATAAGTCAAAGTATAACTCATCATACAAAAGATACTATGATGATCTCAAGTCCAAGGATCACTCAGACTACTATCACTACAGAATTTCTATCGACAGGCAAGTAAAACTCTATTAGGTATTCTTTAGCGAGCCACGTTCAGTGAACTTATTCTCTAATAAGCACCTACATACTTGCTTTAGTGTCTCCACACAAATGATCATTAGATCAATCATCCTCATCCAATGAGCAAGCAACATATGTACCAATCTATCCGGATTCACTAATCCCAATTTAGTAATCCAACGATTGGGAACTATTTTAGTTTTAAGCTTTCTAAGAATTTAGATCTCATTAGAATGATCATCATCATTATTCTAAAAGCATTGCTTAAAACTATGGGTTTATCACATATTATAAAACAAAGATCATGTAGATAATTAAAAGCCTTTAATAAATTAATACTTTTTATTAATAAATGAATAAGATTGTTACAAAGTATATGCTTTATCATCAAACATGATTGGCTTGTGTGCATACTACTTTCAATCTCCCACTTGCACTAAAGCCAATCGTCATGGTATCTCATACTCTTCTTCTCTAAGTGACGATTATCCTGCTGTTGGATAAGCTTTAGTTAATGGATATGTAATGTTGTTCATGAGAGTTCACTAGCTCTATAGTGATTTCTAATCTTTCAATGATTCTAATAATCAAATGAAAGTGCCACAACACATGTTTAGATCCAAGATGAGACTTAGGAACTATTCTTAGTTCTGTAATGAACTTTTAATCCAAACAATCAACTTGCAGCTTCATTTATAGCTATATACTTTGTCTTTATCACTAAACCAAAGAACTCTTTGTTGTTTGGAACCTTTCAATTCATCGCACCAATTGTTCAAGGTAACCCTTTACCTTAAAGTGGATTTTTTCTGTCGTCTTGGTCTGTTTGAAAAACTTGAGTCTGTTAAGCCCTCTAGTTTTAATTTAGACCCACCATGAATATGATCACATCCTTAGTGCCGGTTAAGCACTTTAAGATGTTTTTCACTGACTCATAGTGAACTTCTCCATAATATGACTGATCAACATCAGGTCTCATACATTTCATTGCATACATGATTGTCACTCATGCGACCTCTCTTTTCAGGAGTCTGTGGGGACTATTAGGAGAGATACACTCCATAGCTCATCGACATGAGACATCTCTTGGAGTTTGCCATGCTAAACGACTTTAGCATCAAATGAATAAACGTTCCTTGGGTTAAGTCGAGTATCCTCTTAAATCTATCTATATATAGATTTATATCCCCAATTAAGATACTCTTCCAAATCATTCATGGACGAATGTTCAGACAACTTTATCTTTAGTGATTGTAGCATTGGTATGTCATTCCTTATCCGTAGTATATCAACATATAGTACTAGGAATGTCACGATGTCTCTAATCGACCATTTTGTGTACACTAGGTTCATTCTTATTTTTGATAAAATCAAACTCTTTTGATTGCCTCATCAAAACGAATGTTCCATATTCGAGAAACTTGCTTCAATCCATTTCTCTGAGTGTCTACAACACTTACCTCATCGTATGTAACTGGATCATCATCTTCTCTGATGTGTACCTCATCATCATCATCTATGATGAATCCATACCTCCTAGGTATCTTTGGTACTATTCCAGATTTAAGATTCGGTTGTGGTATAATAGGTCTATCTACAGGTTCCTCTTATTTGACTTATAGTATTTTGTGGTTCTTGAACTCTTCAAGATCTATTATCCTCCCACTAGCCCCTTTTAATGATAAACACCTTTATCTTGGAAGGCAACGTGTTTCGTAACAAACACCTTTTGCTAAGTAGAATTATAGAACATATACCCTAAACTTACTTTAGGATGTCCCACAAATCTGTACATGTCAAATCTTGTCCCAAGCTTATCCTTCGAAACCTTTTCACAGAAGTTGGACAACCCCTTATCTTAACATACTTAAGGTTAGAATCCTCCCCATCCATAACTTTTATGGAGTCTTGAAAATGGATTTTGAGGTTACCTTTTCGTAGATATGCAGCCATTTCTAGGACATTATCCCAGAAGGATATTGGAATATCGGTAAAATCATTATGGACCGCACCATGTCCAACAAGGTATAATTTCTCATTCAGATACATCAATCAATTATTGCGTATCAGGATGTGTCCATTATGAGAAAACCATTTGAGATGATCTAGAAACTTATTGCACAAGTATTTATCCCTTGATCTAATCAAAGAATCTTAATACATTGCCAATTTGTTTCACTTCTGAATTTTTTGAACCTTTCAAATAATTCACACTTGTATTTTAGCAAATACACACATTCAACTCTTTGAATGATCATCTCCTTTTCTCATACTAATTTGTTCAATATGCAAAATTATTTTCATGTAAGTCAAGTATACAAAATTTATTAAGTAATATTCCAGTTCTATACAAAACATTATTATTATAAATAGAACAACAATTGTTCTTAATTATAATACCAAATATTTCATTGTCCAACAATAAAATGGAAATAATATTTTTAACAAGAACTGGAATACAATAACAACTTATTGACTTAATAGATTTGCCCGTAGGCATTGCTAAACTATAAGTTTCTATGGCTAATATGGCAACCTTTGTTACATTTCCCACACATAGGTTTACTTATATTTGTTTAGCTTTTACTGCATTTGGTCCCTTCATAAATCTATATTTATGATAACCAAAGTCGGTATCCAATACCCAAGTAGAACCTTGACTTAAAGAAAAATTTATTTCAATCATGAACAAAAACTGTATTGTAACCAAAACTTCACTAAGCTTCTTTGGTTAGCCACTGCAAGGTACTTCTCGCAGTTTCTTTCCAGTGTCCATGCTTATTGCAGTGGAAGCAAACTCCTTTGCTATCCGTATCAGTTTTGTTCTTATTATCCTTTATTTTTGCCTTTCTATTTACCTTCTTTGAATCGTTCTTCTTTTCAGAAGATCTTTTGGCTCCTACTAGTAAGACATGATCTTTCTTGGTTGGAAAGTCACTCTCAACATTTTCAACATGTTAAGCAAATCAGCGAGGCTGATATCTAGCTTGTTCATATGAAAAAATCACAACAATTGTAAAAGGAGTCTGGGAGTGAGTACAAGATCAAATCTTGGCTCAATTCTCCATCCATGACAAAACCCATTGTCCTAATTGATCAATCAAATTGATTATGTTAAGGACTTTTGTCTGTACTGTAGTGTCATCGGTCATTCTAGATCGGAAGAGCTCCTTAGATATCTCGATATCTATCGTCCCTACTTTCCTCACCATCAACTACTTGATGTGCGGGAATATATTAGAAGCATCCATAGTTTCATCATCGACGTCAAGCTCGTTATCGTAGATGCGCAGCATGATGCATTGAGCCAATCGTGCATCATCTTGCCACTTTCTAAAAGTAGCAATGTCTTCCTCGAGGCATTGTCTCGCAACCATCAGTAGGATAGGCGTTATAAGGACATAAGATAACTTTTCAAACCATGAGAACTATTCTCAATTTCCTTAACCAATCCGAGTAATTGATTCCGTTAATTTAGCATCTAATATGCTTCGCAGATTATAGTAATTTTAGACATTGTAAAATTTCAGTAAATGAATTTGTAATTAACAACATTTTAACATACATTCTTTTATTAATTACCAAAATAAATTAGGTCTTGTTTTAAATTGGTATCTCCCACTATTTTCTTCAAACTATATTACCTCAATATATATAGTTCGGCAATATCTAATTAAAGATTTGCTAGTGAGAATAAGGATCCCATTTCAAATGTATATAGCCTCAGTAGTGACACAACAAACTATATATAAATAAATAGGTAGACAACTTTTTTCAATTACATCAACTATGCAACTCCTTTTCTTTTGTCTCTTAGATTATTTTGATCAAGTGGTGGCACATCCGAATCAAAATTATCCAAGTTAAGTCCGACCTAGCACTCCATATATTCAAAAAGAAAAATATCATCCTTGTGGTGACACAACAAAACAATATTGTTCAATTTTCTTTATAAGCATCAAATGTGATAATTAACATCTTAAATACTTAATACTTGTCTTGTGGTGACACAACAAACTCATATTAAATATTTAATACTCTATTAATTTTATCATGCTAGAAGGGCGACGCTCGATATTCCAAATATCTTTGAACGCTTAGGACTTAATATAAAAATTGAGGGTTCGTTATTAATTTGTCTCATCTTGTTAGCTTAGCGTAGATGCACATATATATATAAAATACGCGTTATATTAATGAACATGCAAGCATGTTTGCATAATATATAATATATATAGTATAAGCATGCACATATAGAATACTATATTCTACCCGAATTGATTATGGACTTTTATTCTAGTTTGGTTCACTAGAGCCACCAAGTGAACCAAAAGGTCAAACCCTAGGGGTGCAAGAAATAATATTTAAATATAACTATTACATTTAAACCCGTGCTCCATTACAAACGGGTCTTCAAGCGCTCCTTGCTCCTTGATCTCCAATTTTTCAAAATTAATTCTAACTATTCCTATTACAAAACTATTTAAAATAAATAGAAACCTTGATCAGCAGTCAAGGGGAAGTACATAGGAGAGAGATAGAATTTACATTAAGAAAAATTAGAGAAGACGAGGTACGCAGACCCCATTTAATAAAATTCATACATTCATGCATCCAACTAAAATAAAATCCAATCACATTGGTTAATAGTCCATAATCAATCCCATTTATTATCATACACATCATCATATGCATCAATAAATAACATTCATCTTATGAATAATAAACATTTAATATATATATTGATATCATTTAATGGGCAAATTTAGTTAGTATAAAATCTAATTTTGAATCAAAATAAACTCCTTTATTTTAATCCAAATTTAAATCAAAATAAAACTATTTTATTTTAATTTATCCAATTTTGAATAAAATAAACTATTTTATTTTAATCAAAATCTTTAATCAAAATAAACTCCTTTATTTTAATTAATTATGGAATCCAATTCCATGTAAAAAAAAAAAAATAAACTCCTTTATTAAAGGAAACATGATTCTCTTTTCCTATTCATAAATAAACTCCTTTATTTTGAATAATATGAAATCATATTTCATATCTAAATAAACTCCTTTATTTAAGGAAATTAGGATTCTTTTCCTATTCACAAATAAATTCCTTTATTTTGAATAATATGAAATCTTATTTCATATCTAAATAAACTCCTTTATTTAAGAAAAAATATAATCCAATTTCAACTCTAATTAGTTATCTTGAAATCCAATTTCAACTCTAATTAGTTAGCATGAAATTTAATTTTAAAATTAAAATAAACTTTTATTTTAAGATTAAAATGAACTTTTTATTTTAAAATTAAAATAAACTTTATTTTAATTCTAAAATTATTAAGAATAATATATATATATATATATAACTATTATATATATATATATATAATAACTGTATATATATATTACGTTAACAGTACCGTGCTCCTATTTGCCGAACTTTGCCTTCTTCAAGATGTGTACTACTTGGAAGCAAGGGAACATGACATATTCCAAGGCGATTGGCTCATCACTTTAGTAATCATTATTATATATATACTATATACCATTCCTGTCCTGTTAAAATTAACATGAATCTTAAACGCATTTGATCCTGCAGGTAACTGAAACTTTTCGCAAGCCTGCATCCTAATCTGGCGCCTTAGACCAACTCGGCCTTCTCAACTTCCTTTTAAAAAAAAAATGATCCTGGCCACGTTGGACAATAATATATATATGTAATCCGTTCCTTTTTTTTTCGTGAATCACAGCGAGTCCGCGGTATTTTTTTTTTGTTTAAATTTTATATAATAAAATTAAGCCCAATTAAATTGTTCTAAACACATATTAACATACATATTAAATTAAAACAATTAATAATTCGCATAAAGGTTTGGCTCTGATGCCACTGTTAGGTTTGTAATATTCAAGAACGCAATCAAATTGCATAAAAGTGCGGAAACGTGTAAAAATCAGAGTTTAAAATTTTACAAACCATATACCCGGATCACCCTTTATGCACAATTATTAATTAAACGAAAAGATAAAGAATAAAATCATACCTTGAAGATCGAGCTTCCTCGTAAAAGTTCACCTCAAATCCTTTTTTCGCTCAACTTGAATCCACCGGTTTGGTTCCTTCCTTTCGATCAACGTTAGCCACCCATATGTTTGGCCTCTAGAGGTGATCCACCAAGGAAAAATAAAGATTCAAGAAGATGGGTGGTTGGCTAAACCCTAGTTTTTCTATCTCTATAGAAAAGAACGTACTCTCCAACAAAATTGGAATTACATATGTTGTAAAAGTCAACAACCCCCTCACCCATAATAAGACTCCTCTTATTTATAGATGTGGGCAACCCACCTTAACAATTAAGGAATTGGGTTTTATTTAATTAATTAAATTCTTTTAATTAATTAAGCTCCCTAATCTTATTAGGGATAATTAATTAAACTCCTTTAACTAATTTTCCTTCCTAATCCAATTAGGAATAAATGAGAGTACTTATATTAAATTAATTCCTAAACTCTTTTAGAAATTAAAATAATAATAATTGTAATAATATTAATAAGACTCCTCTTATTAATTTATATTTAATATTTCTAAAATATTAAATATTAAATATTAAGCTATTTAATTTATTCTATCACCATAGATTAAATTAAATATACATAACATATTATTACGATTATGCCATTAACTTCTTAAATAATTATTCTTCCATTTATGGTGTGACCCTTTAGGTTCTCCATATTAAACCAAATTGTGAATAAATCAATTAGAACAATTCTAATCTTATTTAAATAAATAAATTAAACAATTAATTTATTTAAATAAATAATATTTATTCTACAATAGGATAAGCCTCCCTAGCGATCAACGACTTTCCAGATAATATAGATTTCAACATTAATCATTAAAGAACCTTTGAGTAAATAGTTACCGTCAATTCAATCCTTCCACCATACAATGTCCCAATTAAATATAAGACATGGAATTATCACAAGTCTTATTTTATTTAATTATATGTATTTCGACTCTTAAATGCATTAACTCCAAATAATGCAAATTAGAAACTCCTTTCTAATTTCATTATGCCTGCCGCCAAGGATCATCGGGTTGTCATTTATCGAATCACATAGACATTTTCTTCTTTAATGTAAGTGGTAGATTCTTTATCGATCATACATTATCTCCGTGTACAACTTATTATACCCAAGCATACCCTTTGATATACCCTAAGGGTCTTAAGGAATAAGTCAAAGAATAACTCATCATACACAAGATACTATGATGATCTCAAGTCCAAGGATCACTTGTACTACTATCACTACAGAATTCCTATTCGATGCACAAGTAAAACTCCATTAGTTATTCCTTAGCGAGCCAATGCTCGTTGAACTTATTATCTAATAAGCACCTACATACTTGCTTTAGTGTTCCACACAAATGATCATGAGATCAATTATCCTCATCCAATGAGCAAGCAACGATGTACCAATCTATCCGGATTCACTAATCCCAATTTAGTAATCCAACGATTGGGAACTATTTTAGTTTTAAGCTTTCTAAGAATTTAGATCTCATTAGAATGATCATCATCATTATTCTAAAAGCATTGCTTAAAACTATGGGTTTATCACATATTATAAAACAGCATCATGTAGATAATTAAAAGCCTTTAATAAATTAATACTTTTTATTAATAAATGAATAAGATTGTTACAAAGTATATGCTTTATCATCAAACATGATTGGCTTGTGTGCATACTACTTTCATCATATCCCTAAGCTTTGATACCAACTGTGACGCCCCCAAAATAGGTATACATCTCCTATTCTGAGTCGCCAAATACATGGTACAGAATACAAATACAATCTTTAATATACAACAAGATAGCTGTGAGATTTAATACAAATATTGTCTTCTAGACAATATCCACTCTCAGAATAAGTCCTCATTACATTTATTGTCACACTATTTCACAGAATAGTGAGGACTACTAATACTATCATCTGGATCATAACTCCGTTCCCCGACTAGTCCCGGCTATGTTCTCATTTCCTGAAGAGATCATTGAAAGAAAGGGTGAGCTCAACTAGCCCAGTAAGAAATATTATGACTAAGATAATGCAGAATAAATTATCATTAGTCTTCAACAATGTTAAACTGATAAAATACAATAGTCATCAAGTTTAACTACAGAGGAACATACAATCCATTAAAAGAGTCCAGTAGAGAATAAAATCTACTATCTTTTATGATTTAAAAGGTTTTTTTTATCACTTTTATCGCTGAGACTCAGCTTAATAAATAAACCACATCATCCCTGCACTACGGCCAAGGATATTCATTAGTATCACAACCACAAATTATCCATGCACTGTGGGCCAAGGATATTCGTGTATTCGTCAATGGTCATGATCATGCCAACAACTGTCCATCAATGCACTACGGGCCAATGAGGACTTTTACCACATCATTTGTAACATTATGGTTTTGATTACACCGAATAATCCCTGGTCATAATCATACCAAGTCCATCTATGAACTACAGGCCACAGATGACTTTCAAAAAAAATATAAACATGAGGTTGATGGCAAAGATATAAGAGTTCAATAAAACAAGTTCAAGAATTAATTTATTCAGGAACTAATAACATCCAAATTGTCAACATGATACTTCTTTGTAGAGTAAAATTTAAGAATACTCAGAAGAATATTTCCATGAAAAGATACTGGATGAAGCGCAAATATCAAGGATATTCCACTAATTTCAAGGAGTATAGAAGTCAAAACTTTAACCAACTAAGTATAATAAAGAATGGAATAACAATGTAAATCACCATGTATGTGTACTTCTCATGAGCAAAGTTATTTCAATGAATAATAAATAACGGAACCAGTCGGACGTAAAACGCACGCATGTGATATTCCAAATGTAATAATAAAGACGGAACCCGGTCCAACAGAAACGCATGCATGTGATATTCCAAATGTAATAATAAAGAATGGAATAACAATGAATTTCACCCATGTATGTACTTCATTGATAGATAGGTTATTCCATCGTAATAATAAATAATGGAATAATGAAAAATTCACCAAGTATAGGGTGAGATGGCAGATACAAAAGTTATTCCAATGTAATAATAAAGAATGGAATAATGTAAGTTCTCTTCATGAATATGAAAAAAAAAATTTAACCCCTTACCTTATAAACAAGAGTACTCCGACGGTAGGGCGGGGATATACTTAAAGAAACTTGCACTACGCTCAAAGCTTGAAGAAACTTGCACTACGCTCAAAGCTTTCTTAAACGCTAAAGAAATACGCTTAAGATTATAGAAGAAGAATTCTCTCTATAGTTTCTCTCTAGAGTTTCAGTGAATTCCTAAGAAATAATGAAGGAATGAGCTTCTATTTATAGAAGAATGGACTGAATAGTAACCAATCCATGAACGGTCCAGATTGATTTACTTTTAAACGGACTGTCCAGATTGGTTTACAATAAAATATAATATATTCTATTTATAACCTAATAAAATGAATAACTTTATAAAAGTATTCTGTTTTATATAAAAAGATTTTACTATGCAAATAATATGCAGGCACTATGCAAACACTATGCATAATAAAATATAATATATTCTAATTATTGTCTAATAAAACAGATAACTTTATAAAAGTATTCTATTTTATATAAAAAGATTTTACTATTAGCCTAATAAAACGAATAACTTTATAAAAGTATTATGTTTATATAAAAAGCTTTTTCTGCTTTTATTACATTAATAATAGTAATAAAACAAAACTTCATCATCATTATCATAATTCACACTATTAATCGACCGTGTCGTTCGTTCGTGAAAGAGGGGCTTTTCAATAAGGATTTCTCCCTATTCGCGCCGCAATTAGGTGACCAAACCTCTCCTGGCGTAACTTACAGACATCGTTAATAATGCAAATAATAATATTAACAACTTTGTTATCTCAATTATTGATTTAATAATATATATAAAATATTGACAATAATTGAATCAAATAACATGAGATACTATGCAGCAATTACTGAAGCAATAATTGAACAAAACTGAGTTACTTCTCACGTAAGCATCAATAATCAATAACGTGTGCTACTATGCAACCACGCGTATTCCTGTACTTTTAACACTGGATGTTTCAACAGTTAACGGTAAAACTTCCACCATTATTTTCATAAAATATATTTATTTTTTTTTGTTTTCTCAATCCGACAATAATTCCATTGTGGGGTCCACCAATATTTGTGTCGTCGTACGAATATTCCCTGTTAAAACGAATATTCCCCGACCAATCGAATATTATAAACTACTTACGTACTTTACAAAATTTCTAAATATTACCCACAACTATAACATTATATCAAATTCATTCCATAATATTTAAAAATGATAATTATAGAAAATTCATCTTTATTCATAAAAGTTGGGGTCTTACACAAGTGTTTGATAAGTCATGAGTCCAAACTATTGTAATGTAAGCCCAATAAGAAATAAGATAGATTAATTAGCAAGCCCAATGTGATTAAGTCATGATCCATGGAGCAATCCAAGTGTTATATGGGTAGTCTTGATGGGCAAGTATTTTAAGTGGCTAGCAAGTAGACTTTGTGAATAAGAAAAGAATAGTAAGGAGGTGAAAGTGAGGAGGTTATTAAGGAGGTGGATTAAAGGAGGTGGGATGGCCTAATTGACCATAATGCCCTAACTTAGGATTTCCTATAAATAGAGAAGCCTCACTTCATTTGTTGCTTGATAAAATTTCATCCAACTCATCTCAAGTTAAGTAGCTTATTGGTTAGAGAGAATAAGCCACATAAGTCAACCATAAGTCATTCAATCTTTGCTAGATTTTTCAAAGAGAAGTGAAGTAATAGTCTTCAAGGGTAAGACTCTTGTCTATTATATTTTTATCTCTACCATGATAGGATTGATAGAGAAGTGGGATGGTATGCTAAGAACCTATAAGAAATCTTTGATGAATGAACTTAAGCCGAATAAGTTGAATAAGCAACTTGAAGTTAAATAATTTCATAACTCATAAAGAACTTATCATATGTTTGTCATATGATGTTAGCATGTTCAATATAGTATAAGAAAATTGATTGATGGACTTAAGTTCATAGTAAGTCAAAAGCATGAGAATTTATAGTTAATAAGTTGAATAAGTCATTGACTTATGAGAATAAGTCAAAACCTACTTTGGCAATAAGTTGGTGTAATGCGTAACTTGTAATGTTAATATGAAGATTAAAATCCATTTAAAATGATTAGTAATGAGGTTTCGCCGGAATTCACACTATTAGACGATAATCGTCGAATTTGTAAAATTCTCGGAATGGAATTCGTATTTTGTTTTGAAGTTGGAAACGTTGGTTTTCGATGGAGACAAGTCATATTTGGCATTATAGAGTTGTGGACTCAAAAATGACCAAATTTTGACTTAGAACGAAGAAACGAGCATTGAACGTTCACGAACGTTTATCATTTTCGTTGAAAATGAACTATTAGGTGAAATTTTAGAAAACAAAGTCAAATAGATAAAATTCTTGCATGAACGCATAGAGTGTGTAATTTGTGAACCATAGGCTTTTGAACGAGCCAATTCAGACTTATAACGAAGAAGTTATAAGTCCGGGAGTTTAGTAAAAATTTTAAAATCTGCAAATTGTCTGAGGCACAGAGTTGGCGCCGTGGCGCCAAACCAAGGCCAAATGAGTGACGTCGCAGCTCGGGCATAGTGTCTGAGGACACTGTTAACTCACGCCGCAGTACGACATGAAGAACAATGACTCGCGCCGCAGCGCTGAGTCCGGTCTTAGTATACTGTTAACTCGCGCCGCAACGCGACTTACAAGGTAATGGGTGGCGCCGCAGTGCCAACCCTAGAATGTTGAACAGTAATGAATGTTTACAGATATGGAATGAATGAGAATTCATTAGTAATGAACTAAGGTATACGCATAACATTGTTAAGGCATTGTTAGACACTTATTGTATGATAATTGAGGGTTAATAATCAATTGATAGTGAACGTAATGTGAATGACGTAATGAAAAGCCGGAACCATAATAACAGATCTAAGTTAGGATTTAGATTGAGATGAAGGGTAAGATATAATAGTATACATACTTGATTATATGTGACCTAATGTGGTATGTTATATGATCATGTATTATAGAGACTTAGAGACTTAAAGAGTACGTGTAATAATCAGTAAGCAGACACTAAAGGCAAGTATTCTAACCCTTGTTCCAGTTCAGTCTGAACAAGCTTTATAATTCTTGTATTCTTTCGCATGAAGTCTTGAATGATGAAGTCAAAGCCAATTCTTTCGGCTAGACTTATATTATGAATCAATCAAGCATGATTAATGTTTACCAAGTTATATTGGTATAGTTTTCAATTGAAGACTGAGTATGCTAAAATGTTTTTGTCGTTTAACGACAGGCACGTGAGGTTGTCACAACTTAAACGTATACACGTTTAATGAATGTAGTATTGATCAACATAGAGTACTATGGGTTGATCACCCAGAAGTGCTCGTAAGTAATGTCGGACTTACGGACTTACGGACTTAGTGCCGGGATGTCCTTTTTAAAAGAACTTATGAAATGCTCAAGGTCTTGGACCGGTATTGATGTTTTGCTGAATATTGTTGTTGTAAAATGTTTTGAATGAAAAGAAGTGCTATTTTGAATTATCGATAGTACTTCGTAACTATTGTTCAGTTGTAGTACTTGCTGAGCTAGTCATGCTCACTCTTGCTTGAACCATATGAACACAAGTTTAAGATCGAGCGGAATCAAGGCTCTAAGAAAGATAAGGGCAAGGCGAAGACGAACCCTTAGATTACTTATGTAATATTATAGGTAAACGTTTGTAATATATTGAATATTATGACAAGAATGAATGAATGGGTTATAAAGAACCTAGGGAATGTAATATTATTTTGAGTATATAGAAGTCATATTTGTCCTTTTGAGACTTTTCAATTGAATGAATGTATGAATGGTAGTACCGTGTAGCACCATCTGTCGGGTTGAAAGATACCCGAATTTGGGGGCGTCACACACTCAGTTTCGGAGATAACCCCGAGAGGTCAGGCACACCTCAAAGACAACCCTGAGGACATTTAGTACTTACAGCAGCCCAATCTTAGAGATAACCCTGAGCAACAACTGCTAAATCAGCCCAGAACCGGAGATAACCCCAGTGAAGAGCAAAATCATCATTTTGCCACCTCAATCCCACATTCACACCATCTTAACAACATTTCAACCCACATTCTACAAATAAGTGTCCTACAAGAACCATAGCTTAAATCCCGAGTGACTACTACGTAAGACAGCACACCGGATAGAATTTGAAGACTTGAAGATCTGGGCGTAGACCCATCTTCCTAGCTTCGTACAACCTCTTATCCCATGTCATTATGTAGCTCTCGACAAAAACATTATGAAAAGGTATTATACGCCTCAATCGGATGCCTGAATTGAAATTTATGAAGGTTTGAGCGGACAACGCGTTGCATGCGTGCATGTACTTCGAGACGGCGGGGTCCACAGAGCCCGGGTAGCGGCAGGTGGACCTGTGGCCGCTGCAAGTACACCTACGGCTCCCCCTATCTATAAATAGAGGGCTTGGGGTGGCCATTTTCAAGAGAGAAAAGGCCTGGAAGCCCTGTCTATTTTGCTTTGTACGCACTATAAACTTATTGCTTTCTCTTTTCAAACAATTGTAAGCTTGTGCTTTGCTACATTTTACCAGTGGAAACTGAGTATTGAATCATTTAAAGCCATCTGAAGTCTTCTTGGCAGCCCACTGTAAGACATCTCACATTTCTTAAAGCCTTTCTCCACTATCATTCACACAGAGTTATTCACGTTGAGAGTTGTGTTGTGTGAGTATGCCCGGACCGTCGAACTATGGCTTTTATTACTTATATATATATATATATATATATATATATATACCTCAAATTCGAATTCAATTGAGCCTGGATTAATATATTCGGTGCATTTACAGCATTTATATATATTTATATTTATATTTCAGTCCTGCATGGAGTTTACTTCGTGGCAGTTGATTGCACACACACACACACACACACACACACACACACACACACACACACACATATATATATATATATATATATTTACATTTCCTTTCCCGCCTGAAGTTTACTTCGTTGAGGTTGATCGTTCATATATATATATATTTGCAACTTATATATATATATATATAATTATCTATAGCTTTCATACATACTGCATCATCATGTGAGCCTAGGAATCATGTGATCACAGATTCAGTTCCTGAATCTAGATTCGGTTCCCTTGATGGATATTTTCATATGTAACCAGCTTGTAAATTATTCACGGTGTTTGAATTTCCTTAGATGGCTTACATGCCCATAAGGAGTTCGACACTGCTTTGTACATTATTTTCTTGAAGATGTTTCGCGTCTCAAAAATAAAAGCAATCCAGCCGAACACATAATAAAATGGAAGTATCAAAGGCCTCAATTACTATTGAGCACAAGGATTTGAAAAAACCTCTTTTACAAAACATCATTGATATATCTTATTAAAATTAAACTTTTATTCAAAAATTCAAACCCTTTGTATATAGGTGCAAACGAGGCATAGCACTACTTCCAGACAACTGTACATTAACCCACAAACACACATTCAGATAGAAGTTTAAATTGAAAAGTGGTGGTCACCGTGTTACCACGGAAGTCGGGGGGTGCCTAACACCTTCCCTCTTCTTAATCAAGCCCCGGGACTCTAATGAATCTCGGTTTCATAGACCTATTAAGCAGTGTTACATCAGTAGGTCAATGTGCAAACCTTTTCTTGGTTGAGTTAGTGCAACCATTTAAAAATATCAACTGGCGAATCTTACAGTCCAATCGTCGACATATACATGTCGGACCCTTTCAAACATGTTTTTTCAAACAAATCTCACCTAACATGAGAATACCAAAAGACAAGAATAGAAAGGGACAAATAAAAATCCTGACATCGACAGCGAGTACTTGGTACAATATCCTTAAGATAATTATGCCCTCCGTATGGTACTATAAGTTGATAGCACTTGTCTCCCGGGATACAATGACACCGTATACTTTAGCAGCACTACAAAAAGTATACTCTACGAACCAAAAATTAAATGCTCTAACTCTCTCTTTTAGAACTATGAAACTGATGAGAAAACATAATACTAAATGACTATTAAATGCTTAGTTGCTTGTGAAATGAGTGAGTATGAAGGATGTCCCCTCCTATCTATTTATAGGAGGGGTTGGTGCCACTTCAAATGGGCACTTAGCTCTTGAAAAGGCATGGGATGCCACTGAAAAGGTATTATTTGTATCTTTTGGTCAAAACGATGTAGTTTTGATCATTTGCTGAATATGCGCATCTATCCTGACCCTTAAAACGACGTAGTTTAAGCATTAACAGAACCAAAACTACGTAGTTTTAGGCTTAGAAGAAAAGTCGCGACAAAAACGACTATAGACACTCAAAATTTTCTGCATACCTGTTACTAACATTGTAGGAGGACAAAATCGTCTTTATGAGATAACCCTGGAAGATAGTTCACATCCATTTCGGATACTACCGGAAGTTCAATCCATTCCGGATACTACCGAAAGTAAATTTCAAACCTCGGAACACACACCGGGGACATCATTTCCAACTTCGGAGATAACCCCGAGTTTCATCCTTGGCGATAACCCCAAGGAATGTTGTTGCAGTTCCAGCGATAACCCCAGAAATGCTTGTCTCAAATGCAATCAGCTTCAATCTCAGACCTCCTGCTAAGGCACTTATACTGCAGACCCGGAGCTAACACCGGGCAGACAAGCACCCTCGCAGATGACATTGCGGCATTCAAACACTTGCAACAGTCCAATCTCAGATATAAACCTGAGCAACGTCTGCTTTCAACTCAAATCAGCGATAACCCCGATGAGGAGTCAAATGTAAGACCCCAACTTATTATAAATAAAATTGAATTTACTCTATTCATTATTCTAAATTAATAAGGTGTTAATTTGATATAATGTTTTGGTTATGGGTGAAATGTGCAAATTTTACAAAATAAGCAAGTGGTTATAAAATATTCATTTTTGTCGGGGAATATTCTTTTGGTCGTGGAATAGTCTTTTTTGTTTGGGAATATTAAATGCATTTACGGCATAAAACCATTCGTGGGGCTCATAACAGAATAACAGTCGAATGAAGAAAATGACAAAGTTTGAGTTTTATAAATAACGGCGTAATTGTTACCGTTAACACTATTGGAATACTTGGTGGTTAAAATACAGTAATACGCGTGGTGGCACAGTAGCACACGGTATTGCATAGTAGTATTGAATTATTAATTTGTACGTAAGAAGGCACTACCCAATAATTGTTATAGTAGTTACTGTTCAATATTTTATATTATTGATTCAATAATTGCTGCGTTGATATTTTATATTATTGTTGTTTCAATAATTTTCATTGCACAGTATTTTCCATTATCAGATCAATAATTCATATTATTTGAATAATATTATTAGATAACATTATTGGCAATGTCTAGAACGTTCTGTCTAAGTAGAGGTTTGGTCACCTAATTGCGCGTCAGTAAGGAGAAATCCTTATTGGAAAGCCCCCTCTTTCCTGGGAACTGCCTGGTTGTCATAATTGTGATTCTGTAATATTATTTGTGAATAATTAATTATTGATTTATATGATAAGGAAATATTTATTTGACATGGATATAAATGATGGATTTATTTATGTGGTTATAAATGAAGGAATTAATGTTGAGGTGTTTTATCAGTATTTTGTCGGAATGGAGGTATTAAAAATCACCCGTTTATGGATTTCAGATATTTTTGGTTTGGAATTTGGAAAAACTTAAAGCTACAGAGTTGTAGAGAATTCGATTTCAAGCAGAATGGACATAAAGTTAGTATTTTTCTGATAAAGGGCTATTTTCTATGAGTTACTTAAGTTTCGGAAAATAAAATGATTTTAATTTAATTATGGGTGGGACCCACTTTTTGGTTGGTGATGAAAATGCATGTGGGCTGCTGGAAAATTCAAAATTGGCATGCCTTGATAGTCATGGTCTTGGCATGCGTAAAGAAATAAATAAATAAAATATTATTTTAGTCTCCTATGGCGTTTTAACATTTTCCTATAAATAAACGCTTAGGTTAGAATTGAAAATCACACCTGAAACAAGTTTTCTTTCTCTCTATATTGTCGAGCGTATATTTTTGAGTATTTTGATACTTTGAGAGTTGCTTTTCGGTACAAGTTTCCTTCGACTTTCTATCCGATATTCCGATCAGAAGTACTGTTATTTTGAGGTAAGGGATATTATTTTCTTCTTAAATGATATTATATCCTTCAATATCATTATGCCAACATATTGGTGAACTTTTTAATAAAATTTGGAACTTTTTATGTCGGGGTTACTATTCACGTATACGACACTATTCACGAATACGGCACTATTCACCGAAAAATGAAAATTTTTCTTTTTGTTCAAGATGTCTATTTTGGCTACTATCTTTGATTGTATCCATGTTTTGATCGTTATTTTTGAATTCTGATTCACAATTGGTTATTATGAAGTATTATTGATCTTGGATAAACTGTTATACAAATCCCCAATATTTATTCTTATGTCTCACTGAATTCGTTTTCTTTAAAATATTTTTCATCATCCTGAGTCCTAAATGATGATATTACTTAATATCTTTGGCCTGTAGTGCAAAGATGAATGATTAACTGATGAATATCTTTGGCCCGAAGTGCAAAGATGAACAGGTGTTGAGATGAACATGACCAACTGGTGAAATAAATGAATATCTTTGGCCTGTAGTGAAAAGATGAATATTTGATTAAAAGATGTATATTGATTGATGTTACATGGATAAAATATTGATGATGGACTTTTAAACCTTAGAAGATAGTAGAATTCATTCTCTACGTGACTCTTCTAATGGATTGCTATTTCCGCTGCTATTGTTGATCTAAAACTTGTTGTCTATTATATTCCATTAGATTTTTCCCTGTTGCAGA
The DNA here is from genome assembly GCA_020205615.1 of Panax quinquefolius. Lineage (NCBI taxonomy): Eukaryota > Viridiplantae > Streptophyta > Magnoliopsida > Apiales > Araliaceae > Panax > Panax quinquefolius. The sequence continues at coordinate 36,800,460 of CM035158.1, read as the reverse complement.
CTAACGATAATTTGTTGTATATTATCTTAGTCATAATATTCTTTACTGGGCTAGTTGAGCTCACCCTTTTCCTTTTTATTCCATTTTTCTTCTCAGGAGGTGAGAACATAGCAGGATCTAGTCGGGGTATGTAGTGATGGTTCTAGAAAGATGTTTTAGCAGTCCTCACTATTTCTGTAAAATAGTGTATGAATAATTGTAATGAGGACTTATTTGAGTGTGGATATTGTCTAGAGGACAATATTTGTATTTGAACTCACAGTTTTATGTTGTCGTATTTTGCACAACAATTGTATTATTGATGTTGTAGTTTTCTTTCTGTACCATGTATTTGGCGACTCAGAATGGGTGTTGTATACCTATTTTGGGGGTGTCACAGCTGGTATCAAAGCTTAGGGATATGGTCTCTGGCGGAGATCGGAGAATAGAACTAGGAGGGGAGAGATGAGTAATTCCTTCGCTAGTGTGTCCTATCTAAGCTTATTTGTTGGTCGATCATAATATAGGGATATTATATGATATGTTAATTTGTTTAATTAACCCTTGTTTTATGGCAGTATTTAAGAATGGCTGCTGAGAACGTTAATAATGGAGTGTATGAGACTATGGAACAACCTTTAGTCACAAACCAGGAGAACGTGCAACAAGAAGACAATATTCCTCCTGTAAACAACGCTACCGAGCAAACGATGAATGATGGAATGTTTAGGAGCTTTTTGCAGTTCATGCAAAATCAGACGAGGGAGACTCGTGTACAAAATACGGGTGGAAATGATGGCAACGCTATTGGTCATCACACCAAGCAAGGTTCAAGGAGTTGGGACCACCAGATTTCTGCGGAAAGCCCGATCCAATTAAGGCGGAAACATGGGTCAAGCAAATTACCAAGATATTCGATGTCTTGTGATGCACGGAGGAGCAGAAGGTTCCATTCGCCACCTTTATGTTCCGTGGTGAGGAGGCGATTCGGTGGAATCCGTGAAGCATACCCAGCCAGCCGCACTCAACATGTCTTGGGAAAGATTTCAGAAACTGTTCAATGACAAGTACTTTCCAGAAAGTATTCATCATATGAAGGAGGTAGAGTTTATTAGACTGGAACAGAACAACATGACGGTGTCTCAGTACGAGACAAAGTTCGCAGAGTTATCCAGGTTTGCACCTCATTTGGTGGAGAATGAGGAACGTATGACGCGGATGTTTCTGAGAGGTCTAAAACCCGAGATTCGTCAATACCTTATCTTTCATAAATTTTCTCTGTATTCAGATGTTGTTAACAGGGCTGAATTATTAGAGCGATATAATGAGTACACTCAACCGAGGGATCACAACCAGGGTCATACCGGTGACAGTAGTCATCAGAGCGATGATAACCAGCGAGGAGGGAAGAATATGGACAAAAGCAGTAACCACTCGGGTGGTAATCGTGGCCATGATAATAGAAGAGGTGAGTCTATTGGAAATTTCAAAAAGAGGAGATTCAACAATGACGGGAAGACATCAGCGGCAACACCAGCATCAACTGTTGCTAGGGGAGGAGAACGACCACCGATCGTGTGTTATAAATGCGGGAAATAGGGACATATCAGCCCAAACTGTCCACAAAAATCCAAGGTATATTATAACTGTGGAAAGGAGGTTCATATAGCCCGAGAGTGTTCTGTAGGAAAACCAAGTTCAACGGGGATGGTGACTCCAAAAGCTGTCCCGAATAAGTCAAAGTCAACGGTTCTTGGAAGAGCGTTTGTCGTGACTGGCCAAAACGCGAGGAACCCAAATGAGGTGATCACAGGTAAGCTAATCTTGAATTCTTGTGAAGTTTATACCTTACTAGATACCGGTTCTACCCATTCTTTTATCTCTTCTTCTTGTGCTGAACGTTTAAACTTGACTCCGGAGAAATTGGATTTTAACTTAACTGTTGAAACTCCATTGGGTGAAACCTTCGTTACATCTACAGTTTATAAATCTTGCTTAATCCAAGTTGGCACTATCACATTACCTGTTGACCTTATCTCTTTAAAGATACTTGCTTTTGATGTGATTTTAGGAATTGATTGGTTAACCACTCATCATGCCAAAATTGATTGTTTTCGTAAGGTTGTTAGTTTTCATATTCCTAACCAACCTGTCATAAGAATTCAAACAACTAAACCACTAAAATCAGTCACTGTCATATCTAGCCACAAAGCTATTCGTTTATTGAAAAATGGATGCCAAGCTTTCTTAGCCCATGTTATAGATTTGAATAAATACAAGTCAGATTTGGATAATATTTCTGTTGTTAGAGAATTTCCTGATGTATTTCCTAAGGAACTTCCCGGTCTACCCCCAGAACGTGATGTTGAATTCTTTATTGACCTTGAACTGGGTACAAAGCCCATTTCTAAAACCCCATATCGAATGGCTCCTATTGAACTTCAGGAGTTAAAAGTCCAACTACAGGAAATGTTAGACATCGGTTTAATTCGTCCTAGTACATCTCCTTGGGGTGCTCCTGTTTTATTCGTAAAGAAGAAAGACGGGAGTATGCGACTTTGTATTGACTACCGAGAATTGAACCATGTCACCATCAAGAATAGGTATCCGCTACCTCGTATTGATGACATGTTCGACCAGTTGCGAGGAGCACAATTCTTTTCAAAGATCGATCTTTGTTCTGGATATCATCAGCTGAAGATTAAAACTGAGGATATTCCAAAGACTGCCTTTAGAACTCGGTACGGGCATTATGAATTCTTAGTCGTGTCTTTTGGATTGACTAATGCTCCTACTGCTTTCATGGATATGATGAACCATGTATTCAAGGAATATTTGGATCAGTTCATTGTTGTCTTTATTGATGACATCCTCATCTATTTCAAAAGTCGTGAAGATCATGAGCACCATTTGAAGCTGATACTTGAAAGACTTCGTGAAAACAAGCTTTATGCCAAGCTGAAGAAATGCGAGTTCTGGCTTGAGGAAGTAGTATTCCTTGGGCACGTGGTGTGAAAACATGGAGTATCTGTTGACCCGGTGAAGATTGAACCAATACAAAGTTGGGAGAAACTGAAGTTGGTGACCGAAGTACGTAGCTTTCTGGGCTTAGCTGGTTATTATCGGAGATTCGTGGAAGGATTTCTCGAATCGCTATCTGCTAACTCAAACTCGGTGACTGAAAGATACAAAATTTGTATGGAGCGAGGAATGCGAGAAGAGTTTCTAAGAGCTCAAGAGGAGACTCATTTTTGACTGCTCGCAGGCAATACCATCTAGTTCGGATGGATTTGTTATATACTGATGCTTCGTGCAAAGGGTTAGGATGTGTTCTCATGCAACATGGGAAAGTCATAGCCTATGCCTCATGACAACTCAAAGAATATGAGAGGAATTATCCTACTCATGATCCGAGTTAGCGATGAGTCGATTCGCATTGAAAATTTGGAGACACTACTTGTATGGGGAGAAAATGGAGATTTATACGGACCATAAAAGCCTCAAATATTTCTTCACCCAAAAAGAACTCAATATGCGGCAACGATGTTGGCTTGAGCTTTTGAAAGATTACGATCACACTATTCAATATCATCCTGGAAAAGCGAACGTAGTAGCTGACACATTGAGTAGAAGATCATATGCGAGTACGACTGTGATATTGTCAACGCAAAGGCCCAATTTGTATGACTTGCAAAGGATGGAGATAGAATTAAAGACTCCAAGGACCCACATGATGATGGCGAATATACGAGTAGAACCGACTTTAATCGATAAAGTTAAAGCTGCTCAAACTACGGACCTGGGGCTGATGCGTATGAAGAAGAAAGTGCAAGAAGGAGCTATTCAAGAAGCAAGAATCGATGAAGAAGGAATACTTTGAGTCAACTCTAGACTTTGCATTCCTAACGATTCTGACTTGAAACATAGAATCATGATGGAGGCACACAACACCCCGTTTGAAATCCATTCTGGGAGTACCAAAATGTATCATGATATTCGACATACATTTTGGTGGAACAATATTAAGAGAGAGATCGCGGAGTTTATCTCAAGGTGTTTAACTTGTCAGCGAGTAAAGGCAGAGCATCAAGTGCCAAAAGGTCCATTGCAACTACTTGAGATTCCGGAATGGAAGTGGGAACACATTACCATGGATTTCGTTACAGGTCTTCCCAAAGTTTCTCAAGGCATAGATGTGATTTGGGTTATTATTGATAGATTAACCAAGTTTGCTCGTTTCTTACCTATACGAGAAACTTATTCCCTTGAACGTCTTGCTCGTATGTACGTGAATGAGATTGTGAGATTGCATGGCATGCCAGTATCCATAGTTTCGAATCGTGACCCAAGATTCACTTCAACATTTTTGGGTTAGCTTGCAGAAAGCTATGGGCACAGATTTACGATTCAGTTCAGCATATCATCCTCAAACGGACGGACAATCAGAGAGGACTATTTAAACCCTTGAAGATCTATTAAGACTTTGTGTTCTAGATTTCAAAGGAAGTTGGGATAAGTACTTGCCACTGGTGGAATTCTCCTACAACAACAGTTATCAAGCAAGTATAGGCATGGCTCCATTTGAGGCGTGTATGGACGAAAGTGTCATTCTCCAGTATGTTGGGAGAAGGTGGGAGAAGAAACGTTATTAGGACCAGAATTAGTATGCATGACTATAGAAAAGATCCAAATGATTCGACAACGTATTCAAACCTCACAAGATCGACAAAAGAGTTATGTTGATCTTCATAGAAAGGACGTGGAGTTTAATATTGGAGATCATGTACTGTTACGTGTTGCTCTATGGAAGGGAGTTACAAGATTTGGGAAGAGAGGAAAGCTCAATCCACGATTTGTTGGTCCATTTGAGATTCTTGACCGAATAAGAAATGTGGCCTATAGACTCTCATTACCACCAAACATGTCTCGTGTTCATAATATTTTTCATATATCTATTCTTCGTAAATTTGTGAAAGACCCAAACCACATTATTGAGTTAGAACCAAATGAGATATCCAGAGATTTAACGTACGAGGAGGTACCCGTTAAGATTTTGCATAGGAAAGAGCATGTCCTACGCACCAAGGTTATACCACAAGTTAAGGATTTGTGGAGGAACCATGCTATTGAGGAAATGACTTGGGAGTTGGAATCAGAAATGAAAGTGAGGTACCCTCACCTTTTCAAAACACCAGGTACGTATGTCAATTTTGAGGATGAAATTTTATAAGGAGGGGAGGTTGTAAGACCCCAACTTATTATAAATAAAATTGAATTTTCTCTATTCATTATTCTAAATTAATAAGGTGTTAATTTGATATAATGTTTTGGATATGGGTGAGATGTGCAAATTTTACAAAATAAGCAAGTGGTTATAAAATATTCATTTTTGTCGGGGAATATTCTTTTGGTCATGGAATATTCTTTTTGTTTGGGAATATCGTACGAATGCGGCGGTATGACCATTCGTGGGGGCTCATAATGTAAGAATAAGCATCGGATGAAGAAAACGACAAAGTTTGAGTTTTATAAATAACGGCGTAATTGTTACCAATTAACACTATTGGAATACTCGGTGCATAAAATACGATGAATACGTTGGTGGCACAAGAGTAGCATACCAGTATTACAAGATTTTGTCGAATGGAGGTATTAAAATCACCCGTTTATGGATTTCGGATATTTTTGGTTTGCAATTTGGAAAAACTTAAAGCTACAAAGTTGTAGAGAATTCAATTTCAGGCAGAATGGACATAAAATTCGTAATTTCTGATAAACGGGCTATTTTCTATGAATTACTAACGTTTCAGAAAATAAAATAATTTTTATTTAATTATGGGTGGGACCCACTTTTTGGTTGGTGATGAATATGCATGTGGGCTGCTGGAAAATTTAGAATTGGCATGCCTTGATAGTCATGGTCTTGGCATGCGTAAAGAAAAAAAATAAATAAAATATTATTTTAATATTTTAGTCTCCTATGGCGTTCTAACATTTTCCTATAAATAGACGCTTAAGTTAGAATTGAAAATCACACCAGAAACAAGTTTTCTTTCTCTCTATATTGTCGAACGTATATTTGTGAGTATTTTGATAATTTGAGAGTTACTGTTCGGTACAAGTTTCCTTCGACTTTCTATCCGATATTCAGATTAGAAGTACCGTTATTTTGAGGTAAGGGATGTTATTTTCTTCTTAAATAATATTATTTCCTTCAATATCATTATGCCGACATATTGGTGAATTTTTAATCAAATTTGGAACTTTTTGTGTCGGGATTACGATTCACGATATCGATTAATTATTCACGTAATCGACACTATTCAATAGAAAAATAAAAATTTTCCTTTTTGTTCAAGATGTCTATTTTGGCTACTATCTTTGATTGTATCCATGTTTTGATCTTTATTTTTGAATTCTACTTCACAATTGGTTATTATGAAGTATTATTGATCTTGGATAAACTGTTATACGAATCCCTAATATTTGTTCTTCTATCTCATTGGATTCGTTTTCTTTAAAATATTTTTCATCTTCCTCAGTCCTAAATGATGATATTACTGAATATCTTTGGCCTGTAGTGCAAAGATGAATAATTAATTGATGAATATCTTTGGCCCAAAGTGCAAAGATGAACGGGTGTTGAGATAAACATGACCAACTGGTGAAATAAATGAATATCTTTGGCATGTAGTGCAAAGATGAATATTTGATTAAAAGATGTATATTGATTGATTTTACAGGGATAAAATATTGATGATGAACTTTTAAACCTTAGAAGATAGTAGAATTCATTCTCTACGTGACTCTTCTAATGGATTGTTGTTTCCGCTGTTGTTGTTGATCTAAAACTTGTTGTCTATTATATTCCATTAGATTTTTTCCTGTTGCAGACTAACGATAATTTGTTGTATATTATCTTAGTCATAATATTCTTTACTGGGCTAGTTGAGCTCACCCTTTTCCTTTTTGTTCCATTTTTCTTCTTAGGAGGTGAGAACATAGCAGGATCTAGTCGGGGTATGGAGTGATGGTTCTATAAAGATGTTTTAGCAGTCCTCACTATTTCTGTAAAATAGTGTATGAATAATTGTAATGAGGACTTATTTGAGTGTGGATATTGTCTAGAGGACAATATTTGTATTTGAACTCACAGTTTGTGTTGTCGTATTTTGCACGACAATTGTATTATTGATATTGTAGTTTGCTTTTTGTACCATGTATTTGGCGACTCAGAATGGGTGTTGTATACCTATTTTGGGGGAGTCACAATAACCAACATAACTTATCATAACACTTACTAATACTACATATACCTATGATTTTCATCAGTCCAATGCTTTTATTATGACTTTCATCATAATCAACAGTCCAATGCTTATATTATGACTTTCATCATAATCCACGTAAACAGATCATTTCCACAATTTAATAAGAAATGAATATAAAGGATTATTCACCATGCATGTGGTAATCCACATATACAAGTTATTCCAACAAAATAATAATGAATGGAATAACAGAAGGATTCATCATGCGTGCGATAGACTGCACAGACAGGTTATTCCCAAAAGAATAATAAAGAATGGAACCAGGTCATGCGTAAATGCACAGACAGGATATTCCGACTGAATAATAAATAATGGAATAACAATAGAATAAACCATGCATGTGATAGACCGCACAGACAGGTTATTCCAACAGAATGGTAAATAATGGAACCAGGTCACGCGTAAACGCACCGACAGGATATTTCGACAGAATAATAAAGAACGGAATAATAAAAGAATTTCACCATGTATCTGGTACTTCGCATATACATGTTATTCCAACAGAATAATAAGGAATGGAATAACAAATGAATTTCACCAAGTATAGGGTAGTCCCCGTATACAGGTTATTCCAACAAAATAATAAAAAATGGAATAACAGAAGTTCTCTTCATGAATACGAAAGAAATAATACCTCTTACGGCACAACAAATAATATCCCTTACCTTATAAAGATGAGTACTTCGACTGGTAGGGCGGGAATATACTTGAAGAAAACTTGCACTACGCTCAAAGCTATCTTAAACTCTGAAGAAATACGCTCAAGATTATAGAAGAAGAATTCTCTCTACAGTGTCTCTCTCTAGAGTTTCAGTAAATTCGTAAGAAATAATGAAGGAATGAGCTTCTATTTATAGGAGAATGGATTGAATAGTAACTAATTCATGAACGGTCCAGATTGATTTAATAAAATATTCTAATAAAACAAAATCTTTTAAATAAAATATAATATATTCTATTTATAATCTAATAAAATGAATAACTTTATAAAAGTATTACATTTAATATATAAAAAGATTTTACTATGCAAACACTATGTAGGCACTATATAAACACTATGCATAATAAAATATAATATATTCTAATTATTGTCTAATAAAATAAATAACTTTATAAAAGTATTCATTTTTATATAAAAGCTTTTTACATTTTATTACATTAATAATACTAATAAAACAAACTTCATCATCATTATTATAATTCACACTATTAAATGACCAGGTCATTCCCAAGAAAGAGGGGGCTTTCCAATAAGGATTTCTCCCTATTGGCGTGCAATTAGGTGACCAAACCTCTCCTTGGCAGAACTTCTAGACATCGTTAATATTGCAAATAAAAATGTTAATAACTTCGTCGTCTCAATTATTGATTTAATAATATATAAAATATTGACAATAATTGAATCAAATAACGTGAGATACTATGCAGCAATTATTGTAGCAATAATTGAACAAAATTGAGTGACTTCTCACGTAAGCATCAATAATCAATACTGTATGCTACTACGCAACCACGCGTATTACTGTACTTTTACTACTGAGTAGTTCAACAGTATTAACGGTAAAACTTCCGCCGTTATTTTTAATAAAATATTTTTATCATTTTCTCAATCCGACAATAATTCCGTTGTGGGGTCCACCAATGATTGTACCGTCGTACGGATATTCCCGGATAAAAAGAATATTTCCCGACCAATCGAATATTATATAACAACTTGCATACTTTGCAAAACTTATAAATAATAACCACAACTATAACATTATATTAAATCCACATCATAATAAAAAAAATATTTCGAGAAATTTAAATCTTTATTCATAAAATTTTGGATTTTACAATCTCCCCTCCTTATGAAATTTTGCCCTCAAAATTTACGTACGTACCTGATATGCCGAACAAATGAGGATACCTCGTCAGATTTTTAAATAACCTTTTAGCGTATAATATGTTCCTTCTTATCCAAGCTTTTAACAGGTATTTCCTCATACGTTAAATCTTCCGCTATCTTGTTCGGTTCTAAATCAATAATGTGGTTCGGGTCGTCCACATATTTACGTAACATCGATACATGATAAACGTTATGAACACGCAACATATTTGGCGATAAAACGAGTTTATAGGCCACAGTTCCTACTTGATCAAGGATTTCAAATGGGCCAATAAAATCGAGGGTTGAGATAACGCCTTCTTGAACCTTCTTCTTCACATTCATCAGCTCCAGGTGTGTAGTTTGAGTGGTTTTAACATTATCGATTAAAGTCAATTCTACTTGTATATTCGTTATCTTCACGTGGGTCCCTAGAGTCTTTAACTCTATCTCCATCATTTGAAAGTTATACGAAATGGGTCTTTGTGTTAACAACATCACACTCGTAAAACGCATACGATCTTCTACTGAACGCGTCAGCTACAACGTTCGATTTTCCCACGATGATATTGAATGGTATGATCGTAATCTTCAACAGCTCGAGCCAATGTCTTTGGCACATTACACGTTCGTTTTAGTTGAAGAAATATTTAAGGGTTGAAGAAATGGGTTTTGTACTAGGGTCAATACAAAATTCGATTCCACGCTCTAGGGTAGGCTAAGAAGTCTTCAAGAATACGCCAGGAAATTTATTAACAATAGAAATATCATTTAAATCTGACGTATTTTTATTTAAATCCGTGACATAAGCTAAGAAAGCTTGACATCCGTTTTTCAATAAACGAATAGCTTTATGGCTTGAGATGACAGTGATTGATTTTAGTGGTTTGGTTGCTTGAATTCGCATAACATATTGGTTAGGAATATGAAAGCTAACAACCTTACGAAAAACATGATAAGTAGTTAACCCATCGATTCCAAAAATCACATCAAATGCAAGAATTTTCAAAGAGATAAGATCGACAGGTAACGTGAAAGTGTCGATTTGAATCAACAAGATTTATAAACTGTAGAGGTAATGAAGGTTTCTCCTAACCGAGTTTCAACCGATAAGTCAAAGTCTAATCTCTCCGAAGTCAAATTTAAACATTCAGCGCAAGCAAGAGAGATAAAAGAATGGGTAGAACCGGTATCTAATAAGGTATAGACTTCGCAAGAATTTATAATTAACTAACCCGTGCTAACTTCGTTTGGTTTACTCGCTTTTTGAAAAGTCACAAAAAACGCTCTTCCTGAAACCACCGACTTTGTTTTGTTATCATATCCGCCTTTGGTGCCACCGTCCCCAAATTTTGAACTTGACTTTGGTACACGATATAAAATCGGACTATGTGACTAATCTTTTCCACAACTAAAATATACCTTGCTTTCTTTTTCGATTATACCTTCCCGATTATTTCCTCTCTATCATGATTTTCCCATTTCTCATCTCCTGTACTTCAGATATCATTCTAGAATACATCTTCAAAACAAAGGTTAATTGACATGCCACAAAACAAGGGTTAATTAATATATCACATATTATCCCTATACTCTGACTGACCAATTAAATACCACATAAACTTAGGTAGGTCATACTAGCGAAGGAATTTCCCATCTCTCCCCTCCTAGTTCTAGTCTCACATCTCAGCCAGGGATCATATCCCTAAGCTTTGATACCTACTGTGACGCCCCCAAAATAGGTATACATCACCCATCTTGAGTCGCCAAATACATGGTACAAAATACAAATAAAAACTTAATTATACAACTGTCGTGTAAAATACTACAAAACATAACTGAGAGTTTAAACAGGAATATTGCCTTCTAGACAATATCCACTCTCAAATAGAGTCCTCATTACATTTATCATCACACTATTTTATAGAATAGTGAGAACTACTAATACACCATCTCGGACCATCACTCCGTTCCCCGACTAGTCCCGTCTACGTTCTCATTTGCTGAAGAGAACAATGAAAGCAAAAAGGGTGAGCTCAACTAACCCAGTAAGAAATATTATGACTAAGACAATGCAGAATAAGTTATCATTAGCCTTCAACAATGTTAAACTGATAAAATACAATAGACATCAGGTTTAACTGCAGCGGAACAAGCAATCCATTAGAAAAGTTAAGTAGAGAATAAAATCTACTATCTTCTATGATTTAAAATGTTTTCACCAATTTCTTTATCGCTGAGACTCAGCTTAATAAATAAACCACATCATCGAATTATCCTTGCACTACGGGCCAAGGATATTCATTAAATCATCAATGGTCATGACTATACCGAATAATCCCTGGTCATAATCATACCAAAAACTGTCCATCAACGCACTACAGGCCACTGAGGATTTTTACCACATCATTCGTCACATTACGGTCATGACTATACCGAATAATCTCTGGTCATAATCACACCAAGTCCATCTATGCACGTAAGCCAAAGATGACTTTTATCACAATATAAACATGAGAATGATGACAACGATATAAGCATTAATCAAACGAAAACAAGGATAAATATTTAAAGACTTTAAATTTATCCAAATATTATCAATCAGTTAATAAACTTATAATCTAATATTATTAATATTATAACAATATTTTAATCACTTCATAAACTTATAAACAATTTATTTCAATTGTTTACACTCTACCAAATAATGTATTTAATCATTCAAAATGCCATACTCATAAGATTTCAACACCAATTATCAAATCCCTTATCAAAAAATCAGATATACCCTATATAGGATTCCCAAGCTATAAAATCTTATTTACCAATTTTGTTACTTCACATAACATATTTAATTCATTTACTCATAACTAGATCATTTTCATGAAAATACCAAATCAGTCCCAAAAATATTTATTTTCCGGGATTAAATGTAATATAGTCTCATATTGAACATATATTTTCTCAAAATTTTAAAATTCATTTACTATTTTTCAAAATTAATTTCTAATTAATTCCTTAAGAAATTAGCTACCTCAAGTTTAACTCTAGATATTCCCAAATCTTAGCAGGATCTTATACATGTTAACGTGATCTTCCAGTTTAAATTTCAAGGTCATTGAGTTATAAAACTCCTAAGTTATAGCATTTTTCATCGGAAAACCTCGAATATTGAAATGGTCTTAACTTGCTCATTTTAAGTCGGAATGAGCTCATTTTTGGACAGGAGGTACTTTATACCATATATTTTTATGTCCCAAAAGGCCGAAATTTTTCTCACAAATTAAGTGGCCAGAAAAAGCCCTTTTAAACTTCTGGGCAATAACCTTTTTGGAAATTTTCAGTTTTTGACTCCTTTGCTAAAATCATTCCACACAAAAATCTACAACACCTTTTCTAGTGATTCCACTTGGATAAGTTAGAAAACTCATAGATCTAACTCTAGGACTTGACCACACTCAAAATTCAAAATAGAATAGGAGATATGGTCAATTGAATTTCATATTCCATTTTCACCAAAATCTGATTTTCAATCCTTTGTGATTTCTAAGAAACTTTCACGTTTTTACATAATAACCAACATAACTTATCATAACACTTAATAATACTACATATACCCATGATTTTCATCAGTCCAATGCTTTTATTATGACTTTCATCATAATCAACAGTCCAATGCTTATACTATGACTTTCATCATAATCCACGTAAACAGATCATTTCCACAATTTAATAAGAAATGAATATAAAGGATTATTCACCATGCATGTGGTAATCCACATATACAAAAGTTATTCCAATGTAATAATAACGAATGGAATAATGAATGATTCATAAATGCGTGATGTGATAGACTACATGCATAAAAGTTACTCCCAATAGAATAATAAAGAATGGAACTGTGTCACGCGTAAACGCATGCAAGCGCACGTACGATGATATTAAGCGAATAATAAATAATGGAATAACAACAGAATACACCATGCATGCGATAGACCGCACAGATAGGTTATTCCAAAAGAATGATAAATAATGGAACTAGGTCACAGTAAATGCAATAAACGGAATATTAAACGAGTAATAATAAAGAATGGAATAGTAGAAGAATTTCACCATGTATGCGGATTGCTTGATATACAAAAGTTATTCCAATGTAATAATAAGGAATTGAATAATGTAAAAATTTCACCAAGTATAGGGTAGTCCCCAGATATACAAAGTTATTCCAACAAAATTATAAAGAATGGAATAACAGAAGTTCTCTTCATGAATACGAAAGAAATAATACCTCTTACGGTACAACAAATAATATCCCTTACCTTATAAAGAAGAGTACTCCGACTGGTAGGACGGGAATATACTAGAAGAAAAATTGCACTACGCTCAAAGCTTTCTTAAACTCTGAAGAAATACGCTTAAGATTATAGAAGAAGAATTCTCTCTAAAGTTTCTCTCTCTAGAGTTTCAGTGAATTCGTAAGAAATAATGAAGGAATGAGCTTCTATTTATAGGAGAATGGATTGAATAGTAAGTAATTCATGAACGATCCAGATTGATTCACTTTTAAACGGACGGTCCAGATTGATTTAATAAAATATTCTAATAAAACAAAATCTTTTTAAATAAAATATAATATACTCTATTTATAATCTAATAAAATGAATAAATTTATAAAAGTATTCTGTTTTATATAAAAAGATTTTACTATGCAAACACTATGCAGGCACTATATAAACACTATGCATAATAAAATATAATATATTCTAATTATTGTCTAATAAAACAATTAACTTTATAAAAGTATTTTGTTTTATATAAAAAGCTTTTCTGTTTTATTACATTAATAATACTAATAAAACAAACTGCATCATCATTATTATAATTCACACTATTAATCGACCAGGTCGTTCCCAGGAAAGAGGGGACTTTCCAATAAGGATTTCTCCCTATTGGCGCGTAATTAGGTGACCAAACCTCTCCTTGGCAGAACTTCTAGACATCGTTAATATTGCAAATAATAATGTTAATAACTTCGTCGTCTCAATTATTTATTTAATAATATATAAAATATTGACAATAATTGAATCAAATAACGTGAGATATTATGCAACAATTACTATAGCAATAATTGAACAAAATTGAGTGACTTCTCACGTAAGCATCAATAATCAATACCGTGTGCTACTATATACAACCACGCGTATTACTGTACTTTTACTACCGAGTAGTTCAACAGTATTAACGGTAAAACTTCCGTCATTATTTTCAATAAAATATTTTTATCGTTTTCTCAATCCGACAATAATTTTGTTGTGGGGTCCACCGATGATTGTACCGTCGTACGGATATTCCCGGACAAAAAGAATATTTCCCGACCGATCGAATATTATATAACAACTTGCATACTTTGCAAAAATTATAATTATTAACCATAACTATAACATTATATTAAATCCACGCCATAATAAAAAAAATATTTTGAGAAATTTAAATATTTATTCGTAAAATTTGGGATTTTACAAATATAGTTTCGATAATTATACGTTTTGGGGCTCGAAATATTATATTATAATACCTTCCTCTTTTCCATCATTTTTAATTTAGTCCTGCAAATATTATCAAACTTACACCATCTCCCCTAATAGTAAATCATGTGAATCAATAGTTCTAGACATATGAAAATATGAATTACAGTATAGTACCTCTATCTATACCTCCATTTTTAACTTACTCATGCAAGTATTATCAATCTTGCACCAACTCCCCTAATAGTAAATGAATGTGAATCAATAGTACACACATGTGAATAAATAGTTATAATCATGTGAATAAATAGCAATTAATTGCTCATTTATCATGTTAATTACCCGATTGGTCAATATAACCTCAAGACATCAATTATTATCGAAATAAATGTCGATTTTCACTAACACTAATAATTCCAACACAATGGAACTATCAATTTCATCTTTAATCAACATGAACTTATTCATCATTAATATTATAACTCACAATATTTAACAACCAGGTCGTTCCCAGGAAAGAGGGGGCTTTCCGATAAGGATTTCTCCTTATTGGCGCGCAATTAGGTGACCAAACCTCTCCTCGATGTGAACTTCTAGACATTGTCAATATTGCAAATAATAATATGAATAACTTTGTCGTCTTAATTATTGATTTAATAATATAACATATTATGCAGATGATACTGTGACAATAAATGAATCAATAATATGAGAGATATGATGCTGTAATTACTGTAGCAATAATTGAGTATAACTGAGTGACTTTTCACGTAAGTATTAATAATCAATACCGTGTGATACTATGCAACCACGCGTATTAATGTATTTTTACTACCGGGTATTTCAAAAGTTTTAACGGTAACACTTTCGCCGTTATTTTTATAAAAAAGATAATTATGTCGTTTTCTAACTACGACAATACTTCCGTTGTGGGGTCCACCAAAGATTGTGCCGTCGTACGAATATTCCCTGTTAAAACGAATATTCCCCGACCAATCGAATATTCCCCGACCAATCGAATATTATATAACAACTTGCATACTTTGAAAAATTTATAAATATTACCCACAACTATAACATTAGATCAAATCCACACCATAATATTTAAAAAAATATTTTGAGAAATGTAAATCTTTATTCATAAAATTTGGGGTCTCACAATCTCCCCTCCTTATGAAATTTCGCCCTCGAAATTTACGTACGTACCTGGTATGCCGAAGAGATGAGGATACCTAGACTTCATTTCAGATTCAAACTCTTGAGGTATAACCTTTGAGTGTCAAATATGATCATTCTTATCCAAGATTTTAACACGTATCTCCTCATACGTTAAATCTTCTGTTATCTCGTATAGTTCCAATTCAATAATGTGGTTCGCATCGTCCACATATTTACGTAACATCGATACGTGAAAAATGTTTATGAAAATGCAACATACTTAGCGGTAAAATGAGTCTATAGGCCACAGTTCCTACTTGATCGAGGATTTCAAATGGGCCAATTAAATCAAGGGTTGAGATTTCCTCTCTTCATCAATTCTTGCTTCTAGAATAATGCCCTCTTGAACCTTCTTCTTCACATTCATCAGCTCTGAGTATGTATCTTGCACGGCTTTAACTTTATCGATTAAAGTCGATTCTACTCGTATATTAGTTATCTTCATGTGGGTCCCTAGAGTATTTAACTCTATCTTCATCATTTGTAAGTTATACAAAATGGGTTTTTGTGTTAACAACATCGCACTCGTAAACGAATACGATCTTCTACTCAATGCGTCAGTTACCACGTTCGCTCTTCCACAATGATATTGAATGGTATAGTCGTAATCTTCAACAGCTCGAGCTAACATCTTTGGCGCATTATTCGTTCGTTTTGGTTGAAGAAATAATTAAGTGTTAAAGAAATGGGTTTTTTACTTGGGTCTATACAAAATTCGATTTCACGCTCTAGGGGTAGGCTAAGAAGTCTTCAAGAATACGTCAGGAAATTTATTAACGATAAAAAAAAATAATGACTCTCATCCCAAGACTTGGATAGCACGTCATATTGATACCTATCAACTTGCCACTGTTATTCACAACGTCCCCTATGAAAAGTCTGGCTTCGGTACATTCCACACAATGAAGTCACCAGATAAAGGCTCGGGACTCTATACTTATGGCTTAATATGATAGTGATTTGACTTTAGTGGTTTGGTTGTCTTGAATTCGCATAACAGGTTGGTTAGGAATATGAAAGCTAACAACCTTACGAAAAGCATAATGAGTAGTTAACCAATTGATTCCTAAAATCACATCAAGGGTAAGTATTTTCAAAGAGATAAGATCGACAGGTAACATGAAAGTGTCGATTTGAATCAAACAAGATTTATAAATAATGGAGGTAACAAAGGTTTCTACTAACGAAGTTATAACCAATAAGTCAAAGTCTAACTTCTCTGGGGTCAAATTTAAACGCTGAGCGCAAACAAGAGAGATAAAAGAATGGGTAGAACCGGTATCTAATAAGGTATAGACTTCGCAAGAATTTATAATTAACTAACCCATGCTAACTTTGTTTGGGTTTCTCGCTTTTTAAGAAGTCACAAAAAACGCTCTTCTTGAAACCACCGACTTTGTTTGTCCGTATTCGCCTTTGGTGCCACCGTCCTAGCTAGACTTAATTTCTCCACAAGACAAAATCGAACTATAGGACCGTCTTTTCCACAACTAAAACATACCTTAGAAGGTTGTGAACAGTTTAGACTTATGTGTCCCTCCTCTCCGCATCTGTAACATCTAACTGGCGGTCGTTCTCCTCCTCTAGAATTTGTTACTGGTGTTGGTGTTGCTGCCAACGTCTTCCCATCATCGTTAAATCTTCTCTTCTTGAATTTCCCACTTCTATTATCTTGGCCATGATTACCACCGAAGTGGTTACCATTATTGGCATGATAATTTCCCCCGCAATGGTTATCATTGTTCTGGTGGCCGTTTCCACCGGTACGATTATTATCGTGTTGTTGGTCGTTGCCTTTTGGTTGTGCTGACTCAATGTCGCGCTCTAATAACTGAGCCCTATTCACAACATCTAAATATAAACAAAGTTTGTGAGAAATGAGGTATTAACGTATATCGGGTTTCAAACCTCTTAGAAACATTCGCGTCATTCGCTCCTCATTATCGACCAAATGGGATGCAAACCGGGATAACTCCGCAAATTTAGCCTTTTATTGCGACACGGTCATATTATTTTGCTCAACTTGATGAATTCCACCTCCTTCATGTGACGAATACTTTTGGGAAAGTACTTGTCATTGAAGCGACTCTTGGAACTTCTCCCAAGACATCTTGAGTGAGTCGGTGGGTAGGTTTTACAGATTCCCACTAGTAATCTGCCTCTTCACGCAACATAAAGGTGGCGAAGGGAACCTTTTGCTCCTCGGAGCATCCCAAGACATCAAATATCATGGTGATCTGCTTTAACCACGTCTCGCCTTTAAGTGGTTACGGCTTTCCCAAAAACTTGGCATAATCCAGCTCCTTGAAGCTCGCTTAGCGGTGACCGGTAGTGGGTTACAATTATTTCCACCTATATTTTGAACAGGAGTCTCTCTTACCTGATGTTGCATGAATTGCATAAAGCCTCTTAACATCTCAGCGTTCATCATTTAATCGGTTTTGCTATTTACATGAGGATTATTATCTTCCTGTTGCACATTATCCTGGGTATTGATCATTGGTGACTCAACGGTCTCATGTGCTTCATTGCTGATCTCAACATTTTTAAATGCCATTTTCAAACACTGTCACAAAACAAGGGTTAATTAACATGTCACATATTATCCCTATACTTTGACCGACCAATTAAATACCAAATAAACTTAGGTAGGTCATACTAGCGAAGGAATTCCTCGTCTCTCCCCTCCTAGTTCTTATCTCACATCTCAGCCAGGGATCATATCCCTAAGCTTTGATACCAACTGTGACGCCCCCAAAACAGGTATACATCACCCATCTTGAGTCGCCAGATACATGGTACCGAATACAAATAAAAACTTAATTACACAACTGTCGTATAAAATACGACAAAACATAAGCTGAGAGTTTAAACAAGAATATTGTCATTTAGACAATATCCACACTCAATAGTGTCCTCATTACAATTATTATCACATTATTCCGTAGAATAGTGAGGACTATTAAAGCCACTTATCCTGGACTATCACTCCATTCCTCGACTCATCCCAGCTATATTTTCATTTCCTAAAGAGAACAATCAAAGAAAGGGTGAGCTCAACTAGCCTAGTAAGAAATATTATGACTAAGATAAGGCAGAATAAATTATCATTAGCCTTCAACAGTATAACAACTGATAGAATACAATAGACAACAAGTTTTAGATCAACAACTGTAGCGAAAATAAGCAATCCATTAGAAGAGTCAAGTAGAGCATAAAATCTACTATCTTCTATGATTTAAAAAGTTTTTCATCAACTTTATCGTTGAGACTCAGCTTAATAAATAAAATCAATCATCCATGCACCACGGCCAAGGATATTCATGTAATCATCAATAGTCATGACTATACCGAATAATCTCTGGTCATAATCACACCAAGTCCATCTATGCACGTAAGCCAAAGATGACTTTTATCACAATATAAACATGAGAATGATGACAACGATATAAGCATTAATCAAACGAAAACAAGGATAAATATTTAAAGTCTTTAAATTTATCCAAATATTATCAATCAGTTAATAAACTTATAATCTAATATTATTAATATTATAACAATATTTTAATCACTTCATAAACTTATAAACAATTTATTTCAATTGTTTACACTCTACCAAATAATGTATTTAATCATTCAAAAATGCCATACTCATAAGATTTCAACACCAATTATCAAATCCCTTATCGAAAATCTGCATATACCCTATATAGGATTCCCAAGCTATAAAATCTTATTTACCAATTTTGTTACTTCACATAACATATTTAATTCATTTACTCATAACTAGATCATTTTCATGAAAAATACCAAATCAGTCCCAAAAATATTTATTTTTGGGATTAAACAGAATATAGTCTCATATTGAACATATATTTTTCTCAAAATTTTTAAAATTCATTTACTATTTTTCAAAAATTAATTTCTAATTAATTCCTTAAGAAATTAGCTACCTCAAGTTTAACTCCAGAAATTCCCAAATCTTAGCAGGATCTTATAAATGTTAACGTGATCTTCCAGTTTAAATTTCAAGGTCATCGGAGTTATAAAACTCCGGTTATAGCATTTTTCGTCAGAAAAACCTGAATATTGAAATGGTCTTAACTTGCTCATTTTAAGTCAGAATGAGCTCATTTTTGGACAGGAGGTACTTTATACCATATATTTTCATGTCCCAAAAGGCCGAAATTTTTCTCACAAATTAAGTGGCCACAAAAAGCCCTTTTAAACTTCTGGGCAATAGCCTTTTTGGAAATTTTCAGTTTTTAACTCCTTTGCTAAAATCATTCCACACAAAAATCTACAACACCTTTTCCAGTGATTCCACTTGGATAAGTTAGAAAACTCATAGATCTAACTCTAGGACTTGACCACACTCAAAATTCAAAATAGAATAGGAGATATGGTCAATTGAATTTCATATTCCATTTTCACCAAAATCTGATTTTCAATCCTTTGTGATTTCTAAGAAACTTTCACGTTTTTACATAATAACCAACATAACTTATCATAACACTTAATAATACTACATATACCCATGATTTTCACCGGTCAATGCTTTTATTATGACTTTCATCATAATCAGGCGGTCAATGCTTATACTATGACTTTCATCATAATCCACGTAAATAGATCATTTCCACAATTTAATAAGAAATGAATATAAAGGATTATTCACCATGCATGTGGTAATCCACATATACAGGTTATTCCAACAGAATAATAACGAATGGAATAACTGAAGGATTCACCATGCGTGTGATAGACTTCACGATGAGTTACTCCCGATAGAATAATAAAGAATGGAACCGAAGTCGTGCAGAAACGCACGCATGTGATATTCCGGCGAATAATAAATAATGGAATAACAACGAGTATACACCATGCATGCGATAGACCGCACGGATAGGTTATTCAAATGAATGATAAATAATGGAACTAGGTCATGCGTAAATGCCTAAAGCGGAATATTAAACGGCGAATAATAAAGAACGGAATAGTAGAAGAATTTCACCAGGTATGCGGTGATTTGACATATCAAAGTTATTCCAACAAAATAATAAGGAATTGAATAACAGAAGAATTTCACCAAGTATAGATTAGTCCCCGTATACAAGTTATTCCAACAAAATTATAAAGAATGGAATAACAGAAGTTCTCTTCATGAATACGAAAGAAATAATACCTCTTACGGTACAACAAATAATATCCCTTACCTTATAAAGAAGAGTACTCAATTGGTAGGACGGGAATATACTAGAAGAAAAATTGCACTACATTTCAAAGCTTTCTTAAACTCTGAAGAAATACGCTTAAGATTATAGAAGAAGAATTCTCTCTAAAGTTTCTCTCTCTAGAGTTTCAGTGAATTCGTAAGAAATAATGAAGGAATGAGCTTCTATTTATAGGAGAATGGATTGAATAGTAAGTAATTCATGAACGATCCAGATTGATTCACTTTTAAACGGACGGTCCAGATTGATTTAATAAAATATTCTAATAAAACAAAATCTTTTTAAATAAAATATAATATACTCTATTTATAATCTAATAAAATGAATAAATTTATAAAAGTATTCTGTTTTATATAAAAAGATTTTACTATGCAAACACTATGCAGGCACTATACAAACACTATGCATAATAAAATATAATATATTCTAATTATTGTCTAATAAAACAATTAACTTTATAAAAGTATTACATTTTTATATAAAAAGCTTTTACTGTTTTATTACATTAATAATACTAATAAAACAAACTGCATCATCATTATTATAATTCACACTATTAATCGACCAGGTCGTTCCCAGGAAAGAGGGGACTTTCCAATAAGGATTTCTCCCTATTGGCGCGTAATTAGGTGACCAAACCTCTCCTTGGTAGAACTTCTAGACATCGTTAATATTGCAAATAATAATGTTAATAACTTCGTCGTCTCAATTATTTATTTAATAATATATAAAATATTGACAATAATTGAATCAAATAACGTGAGATATTATGCAGAATTACTATAGCAATAATTGAACAAAACCGCGAGTTACTTCTCACGTAAGCATCAATAATCAATATGGTGTGCTACTATACAACCACCCAGCGTACATCGTACTACTTTACTACCGAGTAGTTCAACAATATTAACGGTAAAACTTCCGTCATTATTTTCAATAAAATATTTTTGTCGTTTTCTCAATCCGACAATAATTTTGTTGTGGGGTCCACCAATGATTGTACCGTCGTACGGATATTCCCGGACAAAAAGAATATTTCCCGACCGATCGAATATTATATAACAACTTGCATACTTTGCAAAAATTATAAATATTAACCATAACTATAACATTATATTAAATCCACGCCATAATAAAAAAAATATTTTGAGAAATTTAAATATTTATTCGTAAAATTTGGGATTTTACAAATATAGTTTCGATAATTATAAATTTTGGGGCTCGAAATATTATATTATAATACCTTCCTCTTTTCCATCATTTTTAATTTAGTCCTGCAAATATTATCAAACTTACACCATCTCCCCTAATAGTAAATCATGTGAATCAATAGTTCTAGACATATGAAAATATGAATTACAGTATAGTACCTCAATCTATACCTCCATTTTTAACTTACTCATGCAAGTATTATCAATCTTGCACCAACTCCCCTAATAGTAAATGAATGTGAATCAATAGTACACACATGTGAATAAATAGTTATAATCATGTGAATAAATAGCAATTAATTGCTCATTTATCATGTTAATTACCCGATTGGTCAATATAACCTCAAGACATCAATTATTATCGAAATAAATGTCGATTTTCACTAACACTAATAATTCCAACACAATGGAACTATCAATTTCATCTTTTATCAACATGAACTTATTCATAATTAATATTATAACTCACAATATTTAACAACCAGGTCGTTCCCAGGAAAGAGGGGGCTTTCCGATAAGGATTTCTCCTTATTGGCGCGCAATTAGGTGACCAAACCTCTCCTTGACAGAACTTCTAGACATTGTCAATATTGCAAATAATAATATGAATAACTTTGTCGTCTTAATTATTGATTTAATAATATAACATATTATGCAGATGATACTGTGACAATTAATGAATCAATAATATGAGAGATATGATGCTGTAATTACTGTAGCAATAATTGAGTATAACTGAGTGACTTTTCACGTAAGTATTAATAATCAATACCGTGTGATACTATGCAACCAATGCCGTATTAATGTATTTTTACTACCGGGTAGTTCAAAAGTTTTAACGGTAACACTTTCGCCGTTATTTTTATAAAAAAGATAATTATGTCGTTTTCTAACTACGACAATACTTCCGCATGGGGTCCACTAATGATTGTGTCGTCGCATTGAATATTCCCCGTTAAAACGAATATTCCCAGACCAATCGAATATTATATAACAACTTGCATACTTTGAAAAATTTATAAATATTACCCACAACTATAACATTAGATCAAATCCACACCATAATATTTAAAAAATATTTTGAGAAATGTAAATCTTTATTCATAAAATTTGGGGTCTCACAATCTCCCTCCTTATGAAATTTAGCCCTCGAAATTTACGTGACGATACTGGTATCTTAGAAGAGATGAGGATACCTAGACTTCATTTTGATTCAAACTCTTGAGGTATAACCTTTGAGTGTCAAATATGATCATTCTTATCCAAGATTTTAACACGTATCTCCTCATACGTTAAATCTTCTGCTATCTCGTATAGTTCCAATTCAATAATGTGGTTCGTGATCGTCCACATATTTACGTAACATCGATACGTGAAAATGTTTATAAAATGCAACATACTTAGCGGTAAAATGAGTCTATATGCCACAGTTCCTACTTGATCGAGGATTTCAAATGGGCCAATTAAATCAAGGGTTGAGATTTCCTCTCTTCATCAATTCTTGCTTCTAGAATAATGCCCTCTTGAACCTTCTTCTTCACATTCATCAGCTCTGAGTATGTATCTTGCACGGCTTTAACTTTATCGATTAAAGTCGATTCTACTCGTATATTAGTTATCTTCATGTGGGTCCCTAGAGTATTTAACTCTATCTTCATCATTTGTAAGTTATACAAAATGGGTTTTTGTGTTAACAACATCGCACTCGTAAACGAATACGATCTTCTACTCAATGCGTCAGTTACCACGTTCGCTCTTCCACAATGATATTGAATGGTATAGTCGTAATCTTCAACAGCTCGAGCCAACATCTTTGGCGCATTATTCGTTCGTTTTGGTTGAAGAAATAATTAGGTGTTAAAGAAATGGGTTTTTTACTTGGGTCTATACAAAATTCGATTTCACGCCTAGGGTAGGCTAAAAGTCTTCAAGAATACGTCAGAAATTTATTAACGATAAAAAAAAACAATGACTCTCATCCCAAGACTTGGATAGCACGTCATATTGATACCTATCAACTTGCCACTGTTATTCACAACGTCCCCTACGAAAAGTCTGGCTTCGGTACATTCCACACAATGAAGTCACCAGATAAAGGCTCGGGACTCTATACTTATTGCTTAATATGATAGTGATTTGACTTTAGTGGTTTGGTTACTTGAATTCGCATAACAGGTTGGTTAGGAATATGAAAGCTAACAACCTTATGAAAAGCATAATGAGTAGTTAACCAATTGATTCCTAAAATCACATCAAGGGTAAGTATTTTCAAAGAGATAAGATCGACAGGTAACGTGAAAGTGTCGATTTGAATCAAACAAGATTTATAAATAATGGAGGTAACAAAGGTTTCTACTAACGAAGTTTTAACCAATAAGTCAAAGTCTAACTTCTCTGGGGTCAAATTTAAACGCTGAGCGCAAACAAGAGAGATAAAAGAATGGGTAGAACCAGATTATCTAATAAGGTATAGACTTTGCAAGAATTTATAATTAACTAACCCATGCTAACTTTGTTTGGGTTTCCGCTTTTGAGAAGTCACTGGCGCTCTTCTTGAAACCACCGACTTTGTTTTGTCAGTATCCACCTTTGGTGCCACCGCCCTAAATTTGGACTTAATTTCTCCACAGACAAAATCGAACTATAGGATAAAATCTTTTCCACAACTAAAACATACCTTAGAAGGTTGTGAACAGTTTAGACTTATGTGTCCCTCCTCTCCGCATCTGTAACATCTAACTGGCGGTCGTTCTCCTCCTCTAGAATTTGTTACTGGTGTTGGTGTTGCTGCCAACGTCTTCCCATCATCGTTAAATCTTCTCTTCTTGAATTTCCCACTTCTATTATCTTGGCCATGATTACCACCGAAGTGGTTACCATTATTGGCATGATAATTTCCCCCGCGATGGTTATCATTGTTCTGGTGGCCGTTTCCACCGGTACGATTATTATCGTGTTGTTGGTCGTTGCCTTTTGGTTGTGCTGACTCAATGTCGCGCTCTAATAACTGAGCCCTATTCACAACATCTAAATATAAACAAAGTTTGTGAGAAATGAGGTATTGACGTATATCGGGTTTCAAACCTCTTAGAAACATTCGCGTCATTCGCTCCTCATTATCGACCAAATGGGATGCAAACCGGGATAACTCCGCAAATTTAGCCTTTTATTGCGACACGGTCATATTATTTTGCTCCAACTTGATGAATTCCACCTCCTTCATGTGACGAATACTTTTGGGAAAGTACTTGTCATTGAACAGCTCTTGGAACTTCTCCCAAGACATCTTGAGTGAGTCAGGCTGGGTAGGTTTTACAGATTCCCACTAGTAATCTGCCTCTTCACGCAACATAAAGGTGGCGAAGGGAACCTTTTGCTCCTCGGAGCATCCCAAGACATCAAATATCATGGTGATCTGCTTTAACCACGTCTCTTCCTTAAGTGGTTCTGGCTTTCCCAAAAACTTCGGCAGTCCCAGCTCCTTGAACTGCTTAGCGGTGACCAGCCGTGGGTTACAATTATTTCCACCTATATTTTGAACAGGAGTCTCTCTTACCTGATGTTGCATGAATTGCATAAAGCCTCTTAACATCTCAGCGTTCATCATTTAATCGGTGTTGCTATTTACATGAGGATTATTATCTTCCTGTTGCACATTATCCTGGGTATTGATCATTGGGGACTCAACGGTCTCATGTGCTTCATTGCTGATCTCAACATTTTTAAATGCCATTTTCAAACACTGTCACAAAACAAGGGTTAATTAACATGTCACATATTATCCCTATACTTTGACCGACCAATTAAATACCAAATAAACTTAGGTAGGTCATACTAGCGAAGGAATTCCTCGTCTCTCCCCTCCTAGTTCTTATCTCACATCTCAAATTGGGGATCATATCCTAAGCTTTGATACCATTTGTGGCCCCCAAAAGCGGGTGGTACCTCACCCATCTTGAGTCGCTAGATACATGGTACCGAATACAAATAAAAACTTAATTATACAACTGTCGTATAAAATACGACAAAACATAAGCTGAGAGTTTAAACAAGAATATTGTCATTTAGACAATATCCACACTCAATAGTGTCCTCATTACAATTATTATCACATTATTCCGTAGAATAGTGAGGACTATTAAAGCCACTTATCCTGGACTATCACTCCATTCACCGACTCATTCAAGCTATATTTTCATTTCCTAAAGAGAACAATCAAAGAAAGGGTGAGCTCAACTAGCCTAGTAAGAAATATTATGACTAAGATAAGGCAGAATAAATTATCCTTAGCCTTCAACAGTATAACAACTGATAGAATACAATAGACAACAAGTTTTAGATCAACAACTGTAGCGAAAATAAGCAATCCATTAGAAGAGTCAAGTAGAGCATAAAATCTACTATCTTCTATGATTTAAAAAGTTTTTCATCAACTTTATCGTTGAGACTCAGCTTAATAAATAAAATCGAATCATCCATGCACCACGACCAAGGATATTCATGTAATCATCAATAGTCATGATTATACCGAATAATCCTGGTCATAATCATACCAACAAGCTGTCCATTGATGAACTACACAGCCAATGAGGACTTTTACCACATCATTCGTCACATTACGGCCATGATTATACCCGAATAATCCACAGGTCATAATCATACCAAGTCCATCTACGCACGTATGCCAAAGATGACTTTAATCACAATATAAGCATTAGGATGATGACAATGACATAATAATTCAATAAAACAAGTTCAAGGATAAATTTTAAAGATTTATAATTTAATTTATCCCAGAATCAATAACGTCAAATTGTCAATGATGATATCTTGCTTTGTAGAGTAAAATTCAAGAATAATATTCATGTACCAAAAATAATTTGGACATAAAAGAAATATATTTTTGAAGTGAATAGTACCCCCGTGAATAGTACTTCGAGAATAGTACCCCGTGAATAGTACCCTGACACGAAAAGTGTCCCGAATACCCGAGTGAATGATACTAGAGTGATTAGTAATCAGGTGAATAATAACCTGTGAATAGTAACTTGTGAATAGTACTCCGGCACGAAAAGTACCCCGAATACCACAGTGAATAATACTAGAGTGAATAGTAACTTGGTGAATAGTAACTTGTGAATAGCAACTCGTAACAGAAAAATACCAAAGAAAACGATATTTCATGACGAGTACAAAAGAAATGATATCTCAGATGAGTTTAATAGAATATACGAAACTGCAAATGGATTTTCACCCGTTATGCGGTAATCCACGTAGACAGATCATTTCCACAATTTAATAAAGAATGAGTACGAAGGATCATTCACCATGCATGCAGTAATCCACATAGACAAGTTATTCCAACAGAATAATAAAGAATGGAATAACAGAAGAATTCACCATGTTTGCGATAGACCGCACAGACAGGTTATTCCCAACAGAATAATAGAGAATGGAACCAGGTCATGCGTAATCCACACATACAGGATATTCCAACAGAATAATAAAGAATGGAATAACAATAGAATTCACCAAGCATGCGATAGACCGCACAGACAGGTTATTCCAACAAAATAATAAAGAATGGAATAACAACAGAATTCACCAGGCATGCGATAGACCGCACAGATAGATTATTCCAACAGAATAATAAAGAATGGAATAACAGAAGAATTTCACCATGTATGTGGTACTTCGTATAGACAGGTTATTCCAACATAATAATAAAGAATGAAATAACAACAGAATTCACCAGGCATGCGATAGACCACACAGACAGGTTATTCCAACAGAATAATAAAGAATGGAATAAAAGAAGAATTTCACCATGTATGTCGTAATTCGCATAGACTGGTTATTCCAACATAATAATAAAGAATGGAATAACAACCCTTACGAGTATTGAAAGAAAATAACTCTCTTCATGAATACGAAAGAATAATACCCCTTACCTAAAAAGAAGACTGGATACTGGAATAGTGAGGTAGCGGACTTCTCTTCTTCTTTCTCTCTATAATTTCTCTATAATAATTGTTCTTGTGAGACTTAGTGAATTGGTGAGAAATGAAGGAATGAGCTTCTATTTATAGAAAAATATAGTTTCGATAATTGCACGTTTTGGGGCTCAAAATATTATAGTATAATACCTTCCTCTTTTCCTTCATTTTTAATTTAGTCCTACAAGTATTATCAAACTTGCACCATCTCCCCTAATAGTAAATCATGTGAATCAATAGTTCTAGACATGTTAAAATACGAATTACAATATAGTACTTCCATCTATACCTCCATTTTTAACTTAGTCATGCAAGTATTATCAATCTTGCACCAACTCCCCTAATAGTAAATGAATGTGAATCAATAGCACACACATGTGAACAAATAGTTATAATCATGTGAATAAATAGCAACTAATCTCTCATTTATCCGGTTAATTACCCGATTAGTCAATATAACCTCCAGACATCAATTATTATCGAAATAAATGTTGATTTTCACTAACACTAATAATTCCAACACAATGGAACTATCAATTTCATCTTTAATCAACACGAACTTATTCATCATTAATATTATAGCTCACAATATTTAACAACCAGGTCGTTCCCAGAAAATAGGGGGCTTTCCGATAAGAATTTTTCCTTATTGGCGCGCAATTAGATGACTAAACCTCTCCTTGACAGAACTTCTAGACATTATCAATATTGCAAATAATAATATGAATAACTTTGCCATCTTAATTATTGATTTAATAATATAACATATTATACAGATGATACTGTGACATAACTGAATCAATAATATGGGAGATATGATGCCGCAATTACTGTAGCAATAATTGAGTATAACTGAGTGACTTTTCACGTAAGTATCAATAATCAATACCGTGTGCTACTATGCAACAACGCGTATTACTGTACTTTTACTACCGGGTAGTTCAACAGTTTTAACGGTAACACTTTCGTCGTTATTTTTATAAAAAGATAATTTTGTCGTTCTCTAACTAAGAAAATACTTTCGTTATAGGGTCCACCAATGATCGTGTCGTCGTACGAATATTCCCTGTTAAAACAAATATTCCCCGACCAATCGAATATTATATAACAACTTGCATACTTTGCAAAATTTATAAATATTACCCACAACTATAACATTAGATCAAATCCACACCATAATATTTAAAAAAATATTTCGAGAAATTTAAATATTTATTCATAAAATTTGGGGTCTCACATATAACACTTAGATGCACGAATCTAGCATTTTTTAAAATCTGGAAAAATTTAAAAATAAGGTCTGACAGCCTAATGTCAGAGCCTCTAGATCTCTCCATGTTTATGGTTAGGTGTGTTTTATGTTATAGATCTATTCTTTGCCATGTGTACTATGATCTGGAACTTGAATCAAACCCAGATCATGTGTAGACTTTGAGTTATAAGTGGTCAAAGTCAGTTGACTGACCATGACCAACTGGAATCTGGGCAGCCTAGAATTCACAGGAAGCGTCTGACAAGCTTTTCTGTGCTTCGAATCTTGTTGTGGGTTAGCAGTTTAGCCAAGTTGTTATTTTGATGTTGTATTCTGGTATATAGACTACATATTAAAGTCACAATATCACTTAGATAATAGCTGAAATGGAATAAAATCGCGGTCAAAGTAGCCTTGACAATCTGATTTGTGCATTTCTGGAAAACCCAGAAAACGTGAAGAGCTAGTTTTCTGACATGGTTTGACCATGCCAGATCTTGCTCATGTGATGATGATATTATGTTATGATGCTATGTGGTTGTACCCTGTCATGTGGTCTACACCATGGAACCATTGGATTGCATAAATCAAACACAGAACTCAACTTATAAGAACCCAAAGTAGGTAACTAGCAATTGTCCTTCATTTCTGGAAAATCCAGAAATGAAGAACAACTCTGACAAGTATTTTGGGAGTCTAGATCTTGCAGGTATGTTGTTGTATGGCCTTGAAACAAGTTGTTGATTATAGTATTACACTAGTACTACAATTCTAACCGAATTACAAGCCCAGAAACCCTTTGATCAAAGATCTATCACCGGTCAAACCAAGCCACCCGAACACTGACATGAACAATCTAGGTTTGTGAAGAACACCTATAGCGATGGTTATGTCGCTATAGGGCCCTTTTAGCAATAGTTTATTTTGGAAATTAATTAATTTAATAAATAAATAGAAAAAATGATTTTTAATTATTAAAATTACATAATAAATTATGAAAAATTATTTTAAAGCCTAAAAAATAGTTTTTAATTATTTTGAGTATATTTCAAAAATATTTAATATTTTTGGAATATAGAAGGTATTTATTTATTTAATTATAATATTAAATAAATTATTTAAAATGGTTTTAATTCATGAAAATCATGAAAACTTATATTATGATATTAAAAATATTTTAAGTTATTTTTATGACTTTTAATATTTTGTGATGAATTTCATTAATAATTTATTATTAATGCTAATTAATTTATTTAATAAATATATTAAATAAATTATGGAAAATTAAATTAATGATTTAAATATCATATAAAAATGATTTAAGGGTTATAAAAATATTTTAAGTTATAAAATATAACTTTTGATATTTAGTCATGAAAATATTAATATTTTCATATTAATATCAATTATCGGATAATGGATTTAAATGTTTAAAAATTATATAAATATGATTTTAAGGTATTAAAAATACATTGATATATTATAATTATATTATAATATTATGTTATAATTTTCATTAATATTTAGTATTAAATAAATATTAATGATAAAGGAATTAAGTAGTATTTAATTCATTTAAATACGATATTAATGATTAGAAAATCATTATAAATGGTAATAATTATCCGAAAATTATTGTGAGCCTAGGAAAAATAATTTGACTGATAATAAATAATTATTAAGTGTTCAGACAGAGTTTAATTGAACTTAAACTCGAGTTTTGTCCGACTAGACCATCGGGATGATAGAATTGTGTTGGTTTCAAGTCAGACTGAAATAGTTTGACCTGATACTAAGTCTTATGTGTATTGTAGACTAATAGGGTTATGTGCTATGTGTTTAGGTTATTATATATATATATATATATATAATAGTATTATATTATAATGATATTATTCTAATATTGGAGATCTATATTACTAATATTAGGTCTTCGGATAAAGCGATATAAATTGTGTAGCGGTAATCAACGGTTCAGGCAAGTTTTACTTAACTCTACTAAGAGTTGTTCATTCTAATATGCTTATGGTTAATCATTGTTGATTGCCATGTAAAATTGTACTCTATACATCTTGCATGTATAAGTCAGGTATGAAAGACTGATCACCTTCATTACCGTTTGGTCTAGATAAATTTGTTCATGTTTAATACTTGTTCAGTCAAAAGTTTGTTCGTGCTAGTTCTCAATTATATTGATAAATTATAGCCAGCTTATTATTCAGACTCTTTCAATCATGATATATCCTTAAATTGTATTTAAACTTGTTGGGCAACTTTCATGCTCACCCTTGCTATATCATGATAAACATTGCAGATAAGGCGAATGCATTCGGATACAGAAAAAGGATAATGCCAAGTTCAGCTTGGGATAAAATGTGCAGCTAGTTTGTAATAGTATAGTTGGATAATAATGATATATGTTAGATAGTATATGAATTGTGTTTAAGTTAAGGTTACTCAATTTTGGGGAATAATGTGTAAAGTGTATTGTATAAATAATTTATGTTTATATCTTCCGCAATTAGTTATAGAAATAGTATACCAGATCTGTGGTGATTAGGACCCGAATTTGGGGCTACTACACTTTCTTATATATATATATATATATATATATATATATATATATATACATTTCTGTCGGGCCTGGAGTTTACTTCGAGGCCTTTTACTATTTTATTTACTTTCAGTCCCGCTTGGAGTTTACTTCGTGGCGGTTGATCGCATTTATTGCTTTATTTACATTTTTAATCCCCCATGGAGTTACTTCGTGGTGGTTGATCATGCACATATATATATTTACCGCTTTTATATATATAACTACTTACTGCTTTTCATACAAACTGCAGTATCATGTGAGCCTAGGAATCATGTGATCATAGATTTAGTCTACTGAATCTAGATTCGGTTCCCATGATGGACTTTTTCAGCTGTAAGCAGCTTGTACATTATTTACAGTGTACAAATTTCCTTAGATGGCTATCATGCCCATGAGGAGTTCGGCACTGCTGTATATTGTTTTCTCGAAGATGCCTCACATCTCGAAAATAAAAGCAAACAACCCGAACATTTAGCAATAAAATGGAAGTATGAAAAGGTCTCAATTCCTATTGAGCACAGGGTTTGAAAAACCTCTTTTTATAAAACTTCATTGCTATATCTTGCTAAAACTGAATTTTTCTATAAATTCAAACCCTGTGTATATAGGTGCGAATGAGGCCTCACACTACTTTCAAATAATTTCACATTGATCCACACACACACGCATACACACATTCATATAACAGTTTCTTTGGAAAGTGGTGATCACCGTGCTAACACAGATGTCGGGGGGGGTGCCTAACACCTTCCCTCCGCATGATCAAGCCCCCAGACCCATAATGAATCTTGGTTTCACAGACCCGTTTAGCAGTATCAAAACACTGGGTCAATGTGCAAACCTTTTCGGTTGTGTTGGTGCAACCAGATAAAAACACCAACTGGTGAGTCTTAACAGTCCATCGTCGACATTATACATGTCAGACCTTTTTTACTTATTTTTTTCAAATAAATCTCACCTAACAATGATAACACCAATGAACAAGTAACGAAAAGGGACAACTAAAAATCTCGACGTCGACAGGTGGTGACTCTGCTGGGGACTCCAGTAAGAGGGCTTAAGCCGCTATTACAAGCTTTTCAAAATTTTTATATGCTTGTGTGTGAATGTTGCATTTACATTTATGATGAATGTGTACGAATGCATCTTACTTACTGCACTGCTAAATATCTATCTGTGATATTAGTGCTTCGCACATGTCATCATTTTCATAAATGGTGAGACACGTTGTATGTGAATGTATTGTAAGACCCCAACTTATTATTAATGAAATTGAATTTCCTTTATTTATTATTTTGAAATAGTAAGGGTTGATTTAATTAATGTGGCTAGTTATGGGTAAAATGCGCAAATATTTCAAATAAGCAAGTGGTTATAAAATATTCATTGTTGTCGGGGAATATTCGTTTGGTCGTGGAATATTCTTACTGTCGGGGAATATTAAATGCAACAGTAGCGACCTTGTGTGAGCCCCATAACGAAAAACGATTGGATGAAGAAAACGACAAGTATAAGTTGTTTATAAATAACGGCGTAGTTGTTACCGTTAATACTGTTAGAATACCCGGTGGTTAAAACACAGTAGCACACGGTATTGCACCAATTATTGATTCTTACATAAGAAGGCACTACTCAATAATTGTTACAGTAATTACTGTTTAATATTTTATTTTATTGATTCAATAATTGCTACGTTGATATTTTATATTATTGTTGTTTTAATAATTGTCACTACATAGTATTTTCCATTATCAGATCAATAATACATATTATTTGAGTAATATTATTAGATAGCATTATTCACAATGTCTAGAAAGTTCTGTCGAATGAGAGGTTTGGTCACCTAATTGCGCGTCAGTAAGGAGAAATCCTTATTGGAAAGCCCCTCTTTCTGAGGAGCTACACGATTATCGAGATTGTGATTCTGTAATATTATTTGTGAATAATTAATTATTAATTTATATGATAAGGAAAATATTCATTTTATGTGGATATAGATGGAGAAAATTTTAAAGTGACTATTGTTGAAAAATTGATATTTTATCTTTTTTCTGATAAAATAATTCATTTAAATATATTATTATATTATAATAATATAATAATAGTGATATTTTTACAATGAATGTGTGATATATGAATAAATGAGGAGGAGGAGTATTTTTGTTATAATAAATGTTAAAATGTCGGTGGGCCCCATTTCTTGACTGAAATTTGATTATAGCTTGTAAAATCGTCCGTATGTGGATTTCGGTCAATCTTTGTTTGAAATTTGGAAAAACATAAACTTAGAAAGTTGTAGAGAATTGAATTTCCTATGGAATAAAAATAAGTTTCAAATTTTTCTGATAAAAGGGCTATTTATTGTGAATTATTGAATTTCTGAAATAATTGATTTTTGAAGTTTTAAATATATTTTTTAATAAAAATGTTTTTTTCATTTGTGGGCCCTACTTGTATGTGTTAGATGGTTGAAATCAGTTGGTAAGGTGTGCATAGGAATTTAATTTATAAATATTACTATTTTATTAAATTTTCTACTTTGGTGTTCTAAACATTTTCCTATAAATAGGGTGCTTAGGTTAGAATTGAAAATCACACCAGAAACTAAGGTTTTCTCTCTCTATATTATCGAGCGTATTCTTGTGAGTATTTTGATACTTTGAGTGTTGCTTTACGGTGCAAGTTCCTTTCAGCACTATATCCAGTATTCCAGTCAGAAGTACTGTCTTTTCGAGGTAAGAGATGTTATTTTTTTTTTAAAATGATATTATTTCTTCTAATATCATTATGCCGGAATATTAGTAAGATTTTTCTTGTGAAATTCTTGTCTTTTAGTGTCGGGGTTACTATTCACTTATACGGCACTATTCACGTATAAAGCACTATTCACGTATATGGCACTATTCACGAATACGGCACTATTCACAGAAAAATTAAATTTTTGTTTTTTGTCCAAAATATCTATTATTGATACTAGCTTTGATTGTATCCATGTTTTGGTCTTCTTTCTTGAATTTTACTTCACTATGGTTATTTATGAAGTATTTTTGAACTTGGACTGTTTAAAGTACGAATCCTTAATATTTGTTCTTTTGTTTCACTGGATTCGTTTTCTTTAAAATATTTTTCATCATCCTCAGTCCTAAATGATGATATTATTGAATATCTTTGGTCTGTAGTGCAAAGATGGTTGATTTTCTTATGAATATCTTTGGCCCGTAGTGCAAAGATGTACAGGTGTTGAGATGAACATGACCAACTGATGAATATTTTTGGCCTGTAGTGCAAAGATGAATATTTGATTTATGATGTATATTGATTGATGTTACAGGGATAAAATATTGATGATGGATTTTTAAAATCATAGAAGATAGTAGATTTCATTCTCTACGTAACTCTTCTAATGAATTGTTATTTTCACTACGAATATTGATTTAAAACATGTTGTCTATTGTATTCTATCAGATTTTTCCCTATTGAGGACTAACGATACTTTGTTCTATATTATCTTAGTCATAATATTCTTTACTGGGCGGGGTAGAGAATGATGGTTCTAGAAGTTATCTTAGTAGTCCTCACTGTTTTGTAAAATAGTGTATCAATAATTGTAATGATGACTTATTTGAGTGTGGATGTTGTCTAGATGACAATATTTGTATTTAAACTCACAATTTATGTGTTGTCATATTTTGCACGACAATTGTATTAATAATGTTGTAGTTGTTTCTATACTATGTATTTGGCGACTCAGAATGGGTGTTGTATACCTATTTTGGGGGCGTCACAATTGGTATCAGAGCTTAGGGATATGATCTCTGGCAGAGATCGGGGAATAGAACTAGGAGGGGAGAGATGAGTAAATCCTTCACTGGTGTGTGTTACCTAAGATTATTTGTTGGTTGGTAAAAATATAGGGATATTATGTGATATGTTAATTTCTTTAATTAACCCTTGTTTTATGGCAGTATTTGAGAATGGCAACTGAGAATGTTAACAGTGGAGTAAATGAGACTGTGGAGACACCTTTACTCACCAATGAGGAGAACATGCAATAGGCCGACAATGTTCCTCCTGTAAACAACACTACTGATCAGACGATGAACAATGGGATGTTTAGAAGCTTTTTGCAGTTCATGCAAAATCAGACTAATGAGACTCGTGTACAAAATACAGGTGGAAATGATAGCAACGCACTGTTTGTTATAGCCAATAAGTTCAAAGAGTTGGGACCACCAGAATTCTGGGGAAAGCCAGATCCAATTAAGGCGGAGACGTGGGTCAAGTAAATTACCAAGATATTTGACGTCTTGGGATACACGGAGGAACAGAAGGTTCCATTCGCCACCTTTATGTTCTGTAATGAGGCAGATTACTGGTGGGAATCTGTGAAGCGTACCCATCCATCCTTTCTCAGTATGTCTTGGGAAATGTTTCAGAAACTATTCAATGATAAGTACTTTCCTGAAAGTATTCGTCATATGAAGGAGGTAGAGTTTATTAGACTGGAGTAGAACAACATGACGGTGTCCCAGTACGAGGCGAAGTTCGTGGAGTTATCCAGGTTTGCACCTCATTTGGTGGATAATGAGGAACATATAACGCGGATGTTTTTGAGAGGTTTGAAACCTGACATATGTCAGTATCTCATTTCTCATAAATTTTCTATATATTCAGATGTTGTCAACATGGCTCAATTATTATAGCGAGATAACGAGTACGTTCAACCGAGGGACCACAACCGAGGTCATCATACCGGTGGACAAAGATCATCGAGCAACGATAACCAATGGGGAAAGAAAAATACTGACAAAAGCGGTAACCACTCTGGTGGTAATCATAGCCATGAAAATAGAAGAAGCGAATCGGGGGGAGATTTTAAAAAGAGGAGATTCAAATATGACAATGTGAAGACTCAGCACCAGCAACAATTAGTTCTAAAGGAGGAGAACGACCACCGATCGTATGCTATAAATGCGGAAAAGAGGGACATATCAGCCCAAACTGTCCACAACAGTTCAAGGTATGCTATAATTATGGAAAGGAAGGACATATCGCTTGAGATTGTACGGTAGCGAAACCAAGTCCAGTGGGGATGGTGACTCAAAAGGCTGTCCCAGAAAAGTCAAAGTCAACGGTTCCTGGAAGAGCGTTTGTTGTGACTGGTCAAAATTTGAGGAACCTAAACGAGGTGATCACGGGTAAGCTAATCATAAATTCTTGCGATGTTTATACCTTACTAGATACCGGTTCTACCCATTCATTTATTTCTCCTGCTTGTGCTCAACGTTTAAACTTAATTATGGAGAAATTAGACTTTGACTTATCTGTGGAGACTCCGTTAGGAGAAACTTTCATTACATCCACTGTTTATAAATCTTATTTGATCCAAGTTGGCATCGTCACATTACCTATTGATCTTATCTCTTTAAAGATACTTGCATTTGACATGATTTTAGGGATTGATTGGTTAACTACTCATCATGCAAAAATTGATTGTTTTCGTAAGGTTGTTAGTTTTCATATTCCTAACCAACCTGTTATGCGAATTCAAGAAACTAAACCACTAAAATCAATCACTATCATATCAAGCCATAAATCCATTCGTTTATTGAAAAACCGATGTCAAGCTTTCTTAGCCCATGTTATGGATTTGAATAAAGACACGTCAGATTTGAATAAAATTTTTGTTGTTAGTGAATTTCCTGATGTATTTCCTGAAGAACTTCCCGGTCTACCCCCAGAATGTGAAGTTAAATTCTTTATTGACCTTGAACCTGGTACAAAGCCCATTTTTAAAACCCCATATTGAATGGCTCCTATTGAACTTCGGGAGCTAAAGGTCCAACTATAGGAGTTGTTGGACATTGGTTTCATTCGTCCTAGTACATCTGTGACGCCCCCAAAATAGGTATACACAACACCCATTCTGAGTCGCCAAATACATGGTACAAGAAGTAAACTATAACTTCAATAATACAAATGTCGTGTGAAATACGACAATATATACTGTGAGTTTAAATACAAATATTATCTTCTAGACAATATCTATACTCAAATAAATCCTCATCACATTTATTGATACATTATTTTACAAAAATGGTGAGGACTACTAAACAACTCTCTCTAGAACCTTCATTCCATACCCCGACTAGTACTCGCTACATTCTCGCCTCGAGAAGAAAAAATGGAACAACAAGGAAAAGGGTGAGCTCAACTAGCTCAATAGAAGAATATTATGACTAAGATAATATACAACAAATTATCGTTAGTCTTCAACAGGAAAAATTTAATAGAATACAATAGACAACAAGTTTGAGATCAATATTCGCAATGAAATAATAATTCATAGAAGAGTTACGTAGAGAATGAAATCTACTATAATCTATGAATTTAACGGTCCATCATCAATATTTTATCCTGTAACATCAATCAATATTCATCTCAAATCAAACATTCATCTTTGCACTACTGGCCAAAGATATTCATCGATCGGTCGTATGTTCATCTCAACACTGTTCATCTTTGCACTCTGAGCCAAAGATATTCATCGATTAGTCATGTTCATCTCAACACCTGTCATCTTTGCACTACAGGCCAAAGATATTCTTCAGAAATCATTCATCTTTGCACTACAGGCCAAAGATATTCAATAATATCATCATTTAAGACTGAGGATGATGAAAAATATTTTTAAAGAACGAATCCAGTGAAACAAAATGACAAGGATTAAGGATTAATGATTCGTACTTTGTTTTATCCATGTCCAACAATACCTCAAAAATAATCATAGTGGTGTAAAATTCAAGAATGATCAAAACATGGATACAATCAAAGCTAGTATCCAGAATAGATATTTTGGACGAAAAGAAGAAATTTTATTTTTCGGTGAATAGTGCCGTATACGTGAATAGTGCCGTATACGTGAATAGTGCCGTATACGTGAATAGTAACTCCGACACCAAAAGATAGAAATTCCACAAAAAAAAACATTTTCACGCTTCATGAATAGTACTCGTGAATAGTAACTCGTGAATAGTAACTCATGAATAGTAACTCATGAATAGTAACTCATGAATAGTAACCCCGACATGAAAAAGTTCCAAATTTGATAAAACTTCAGATCAACATTTCAAAGATAATGATATTGAAGAAATAATATCATTCTGAAAAAAAAATAATATCCCTTACCTCAAAGAATCAAGATTACTTGGAAGGAAAGGTCGGAAGTGATCTTTGAATGAAACTTTCTTTGTAACAAAGAACTCTCAAAGTATCTAAATACTCACAAAATACGCTCAATAATATAGAGAGAGAAGAGAGAAAACTTTGTTTACGGTGTGATTTTCAATTCTAACTTAGCCCTCTATTTATAGGAAAATGTTAGCCGTACCAAGCAGACTTGACAACACTTTGATGGCTTTACACGCTACTATTGCCACCCACCACATTTGAAATAAAATTCAGCACATTTCTTCACCAACCACAAGTGGGGCCCACTCAATTCTAGAATTTTCACCAAAATCAATTATAAACCTAATTTTGAATCAGACACCTCTTAAAATTCATAACAAATCATTCGTGAATTTTAACGGTTCAAAATTTGTGGACATATACTCAACTTATGTATGTATAACATACCCAAAAATTACCACAATCCAACGGTCGGATTAAAAATTATAACCCCGCAATATATCTCAAAAACCCCGATTTAATTTTTAATACCTCCAATCAGATAAAATCTCGATAAAACACCTCAACATAATTTCTTCATTTATAACCACATAAATAAATCCATCATTTATATCCACATAAAATAAATATTTCTTTATCATATGAATCAATAATTAATTATTCACAAATAATATTACAGTAATCACAATTATGACAACCGGTAGTTCCTGTGAAAGAGGGGCTTTCCGATAAAGATTTCTCTTCATCGGGCGGCGCAATTAGGTGACCAAACCTCTCCTCGATGAACTTTCTAGACATTGCCAATAATGCTATCTAATAATATTATTCAAATAATATGAATTATTGATCGATAATGGAGATAAATGCGGTGACAATTATTGAATATAAAATATCAACGCAACAATTATTGAATCAATAAAATAAAATATTGAAGCGATAATTCATGTGAAAATTATTGAGTAGTGCCTTCTTACGTAAGGATCAATAATTCGACAATTACGTGTAATACTGGTATCTCAGGCTTGTGCGACCAGAGCGTATTCTTGTATTTTAACCATTGGGTATTCCAACAAAGATATTATGCAGTAACAACTACGCCAAGTTATTTTTAACCAACTTATATTTGTCGTTTTCTTCATCCAATCGCTTTTCGTTATGGGGCCCACACATGGTGCTGCTTGGCGTCATTTACGAATATTCCCGAAGCGATCACGAATATTCCACGACCAAACGAATATTCCCCGACAAAAATGAATATTTTATAACCACTTGCTTATTTTGAAATATTTGCGTATTTAACCCTTAACTATCCACATTAATCAAATCAACCCTTACTATTTCAAAAAAGGAAATTCCTTTTTATTTAAAAAATTTCGGGGTCATACAACCTCCCCTCCTTATGAAATTTCGTCCTCGAAATTGACGTACGTACCTGGTGTTTCGAAAAGGTGAGGATACCTCGCTTTCATTTCCGTTTCCAATTCCCAGGTCATTTCCTCTATAGCATGATTCCTCCACAAAACTTTAACTTGTGGTATGACCTTTGCGCGTAGGACATGCTCCTTCCAATCCAAGATCTTGACAGGTACCTCCTCATACGTTAAGTCTTCGGCTATCTCGTCCGGTTCTAACTCAATAACGTGGTTCGGGTCTTTCACATATTTCTGAATGCAGATATGTGAAACACATTATGAACACGAGACATACTCGGAGGTAACGCAAGTCTATAGGCTACATTTCCTACTCGGTCAAGAATTTGAAATGGACCAATAAATCGTGGATTGAGCTTTCCTCTCTTCCCAAATCTTGTAACTCCCTTCCATGGAGCAACTCGTAACAATACATGATCCCCTACATTAAATTCCACGTCCTTTCGATGAAGATCCGCATAACTCTTTTGTCGATCTTGTGCCTTGGTTTTGTATCGTTGTCGAATCATTTGGATCTTTTCGGTGAGTCATACGTATTTAACTTTCGGGTCTCAACAATGTTGCTTCACCCACCTCATCCCAACATATTGGAGAATGACATTTTCGTCCATATAATGCTTGAATGGAGCCACACCTTTACTTGCCCGATAAACTGTTGTTGTAGGAGAATTCCACCAATGGTAAATACTTATCCCAACTGCCCTTGAAGTCTAGGACACAGAGTCTTAATAAATCTTCAAGAGTTTGAATAGTCCTCTCTGATTGTCCGTCTGTTTGGGGATGGTATGCCGAACTAAATCGCAAATCCGTGCCCATAGCTTTTTGCAAGCTAACCCAAAATCTTGAAGTGAATCTTGGGTCACGATCCGAAACTATGGATACAGGCATGCCATGCAACCTCACAATCTCATTTACGTACATACTAGCAAGACGTTCAAGTGAATAAGTCTCCCGTATCGGCAAGAAATGAAGCGAGACTTAGTTATCTATCAACAATAACCCAAATAGCATTGATGCCTTGAGAAAGCCAGTAGGAAGACCCGTAACGAAATCCATGGTAATGTGTTCCCACTTCCATTCAGGAATCTTAAGTTGTTGCAACGGACCCTTAGGTACTAGATGCTCCGCCTTTACGTTGGCAAGTTAAACACATCGAGATAAACTTTGCAATCTCTCTCTTCATATTATTCCACCAAAATGTATGTCGAAGATCACGATACATTTTAGTACTTCCAGGATGGATTGCAAATGGTGTATTGTGTGCCTCCATCATAATCTTGTACTTCAAATCAGTCGTTAGGAACACAAAGTCTAGAGTGGACTCAAGTATTCCTTCTTCATCAATTCTCGCTTAGGAATAGCTCCTTCTTGTACTTTCTTCTTCATCGTACGATCGACTCCGGAATTCGGTGGCTTGAGCAACCTTAACTTTTCTATTAAAGTTGGCTCTATGCGTATACTTGACATCATCCTTTTCGTTCCGCATATGATCTTCTACTCAATGTGTCACTACCACGTTCGCTTTACTGGGATGGTATTGAATAGTGTGGTCGTAGTCTTTCAATAGCTCGAGCAACGTCATCTGCCGCATATTGAGTTCTTTTGAGTGAAGAAATATTTAAGGCTTTTATGGTGCGAATATATCTCCACTTTCTCCCCATATAGATAGTGCCTCCATATTTTTTAGCGGAAACGATGGGCCGCTAACTCTAGATCATGAGTAGGATAATTCCTCTCATACTCTTTAAGTTGTCGCGAGGCATAGGCTATGACTTTCCCACGTTGCATGAGAACACATCCTAACCCTTTGCGAAGCATCATTGTAGATAACAAATCCATCCGAACCGGATGGTATTGTTAGAAGCAGTCTGCGAAATAAGTCTCCTCTTAAGCTCTTGGAAACTCTTCTCGCATTCTTCATTCCAAACGAATTTTGTATCCTTCCGAGTTATTTGAGTTAATGGAGTAGCGATTCGAGAAAACCCTTCCACGAATCTCCGATAATAACCGACTAAGCCCAAAAAGCTACGTACTTGATCCACCGACTTGGTTGCTCCCAACTTTGTATTGCTTCAATCTTCACGGATCAACAGATACTCCATGTTTTGACACCACATGCCCAAGAAAGGCTACTTCCTCAAGCGAACTCGCATTTCTTCAATTTGGCATATAGTTGGTTTTCACGAAGCCTTTGGAGTACCGACTTCAAATAGTGCTCATGATCTTCACGACTTTTGGAATATATAAGGATGTCATCAATAAAGACAACAACGAATCGATCCAAATATTCCTGAATACTCGGTTCATCATATCCATGAAAGCCATGAGAGCATTAGTTAGTCCGAAAGACATGACTAAGAATTCATAATGCCCATACCAGGGAGTTCGAAGGCGGTCTTTGGAATATCCT
Organism: Panax quinquefolius; assembly: GCA_020205615.1. Taxonomy (NCBI): domain Eukaryota; kingdom Viridiplantae; phylum Streptophyta; class Magnoliopsida; order Apiales; family Araliaceae; genus Panax; species Panax quinquefolius. Next base: position 36,757,220 of record CM035158.1, on the reverse strand, counting down.
CGGTTCTAATTTTCAATTTGATGATATCCGTAAGCGAAGATCGATTTTGAAAAGAATTGTGCCCTTGCAATTTGGTCAAACAAGTCATCAATACGAGGTAGAGGATACCTATTCTTGATGGTGACATGGTTCAATTTCAGATAGTCAATACAAAGTCGCATACTCAGTCTTTCTTTTTACAAATAAAGCAGAGCACCCCAAGGAGATGTACTGGGGACGAATAAAACCGATGTCCAACAATTCTCGTAGTTGGACCTTTAACTCTGAAGTTCAATAGGAGCCATTCGATATGGGGTTTTAGAAATGGGCTTTGTACCGGTTCAAGATCAATAAAGAATTCAACTTCACGTTACGGGGTAGACCAGGAAGTTCTTTGAAATCGTCGGGAAAGTCAATAACAACAGGAATATTATTCAAATTTGGCGTGTCTTTATTCAAATCCATAACATGGGCTAAGAAAGCTTGACATCCGTTTTTCAATAAGCGAATAGCTTTATGATTAGATATGGCGTTGATTGATTTTAATGGTTTAGTTGCTTGAATTCGTACAACGGGTTGGTTAGGAATATGAAAACTAACAACCTTACGAAAACAATCAATTTTGGCATGATGAGTAGTTAACCAATCAATCCCTAAAATCACATCAAAAGCAAGTATCTTTAAAGAGATAAGGTCAACAGGTAAGGTGATGGTGCCAACTTGAATCAAACAAGATTTATAAATAGTGGATGTGATGAAAGTTTCTCCTAACGGAGTTTCCACAGATAGGTCAAAGTCTAATTTCTCCGGAGTCAAGTTTAAACGTTGAGCACATGCAGGAGAGATAAATGAATGGGTAGCACCGGTATCAAGTAAGGTATAAACTTGCAAGAATTTATAAATAGCTTACCCGTGATCACCTCGTTTGGGTTCCTCGCATTATGACCGATCACAACAAACGCTCTTCCGGAATCGTTGACTTTGACTTTTACGGGGACGATCTTTTGAGTCACCGTCCCCATTGAACTAGGTTTCGCTTCTGCGTATAATCTCGAAAGCGATATGTCCTTCCTTTCCACAACTATAGCATACCTTGAAGCGGTTGTGGGGCGTTTGGGTGATATGTCCCTCTTTTCCGCATTTGTAGCATATAATGGGTGGTCGTTCTCCTCCTTAGAACCGATTCTTTTCAGCCGCAGATCGTCTTCACATAGTCGTTGTTAAATCTCCTCTTTTTAAAATCTCCTCCCGACTCGCTTCTTCATTTTCATGACCATGATTACCCCCAGTGGTTACCATTTCGTAAAATCATTTTCTTTTCTCATGAGTTATCATTATTACATTGAGATCTGAGTACGATCCACGGTTATGGTCCTCGGTTGACCGTACTCGTTATCTCGCTCTAATAATTGAGCCCATTTACAACATCCGAATAAAGAGAAAGTTTATGAGAAATGAGATATCTTGGCGTATCTTAGGGTTTCAAACCTCTAAGAAACATCCGCATCATCGTTCCTCATTCTCCACCAAATGAGGTGCAAACTGGATAACTCTGCAAACTTTGCCTCGTCTTGAGACACCGTCATGTTGTTTTGCTCTAATCGATGAACTCCACTTCCTTCATATGACGAACACTTTCAGGAAAGTATTTGTCATTAAATAATCTCTCAAAGCGTCTCCCAAGACATCTTTGAAAAGTGCGGTTTGGATGAGTACGCTTCTGAGACTCCACCGAAGAGTCTGCCTCGCCACGGAACATAAAGGTGGCGAATGGAACCTCTCGTTTCTCCGTGCATCCCAAGACATCGAATATCTTGGTAATTTGTTTGACCCATGTTTCGCATGCATGATCGGATCGGCTTTCCTTTAAATTCGTGGTCCCAACTCTTTGAAGCGCTTGGTTGTGACAACCCGTGAATTGCTATCATTTCTTCTCTGTATTTTGAACACGAGTCTCCCTCGTCGATTTTTTGCATGAACTCGCAAAAAGCTTCTAAACATCCCTCGTTCATCATCGCTTTCAATGGTGTTGTTCACAGGAGGAACATTGCCAGCCTGTTGCACGTTCTCCTCGTTGATAAGTACAGGCATCTCCACGGTCTCATTTACTCCACTGTTAATATTCTCAGTCGACATTCTCAAATACTGTCATAAAACAAGGGTTAATTAAGGAAATCAATATATCACATAATATCCCTATATCTTGACCAACTAACAAATAAGCTTAGGTAGGACACACTAGCGAAGGATTTACTCGTCTCTCCCTCCTAGTTCTATTCCCGATCTCGCCATGGAGATCATATCCCTAAGCTCGATACATATTTGTGGCGCCCCAAAATAGGTATACACAACACCCATTCTGAGTCGCCAAATACATGGTACAAGAAGCAAACTACAACTTCAATAATACAAATGTCGTGTGAAATACGACAATATATACTGTGAGTTTAAATACAAATATTATCTTCTAGACAATATCTATACTCAAATAAATCCTCATCACATTTATTGATACATTTTTTTACAAAAATGGTGAGGACTACTAAACAACTCTCTCTAGAACCTTCATTCCATACCCCGACTAGTACTCGATACATTCTCCCCTCCTGAGAAGAAAAAATGGAACAACAAGGAAAAGGGTGAGCTCAACTAGCTCAGTAAAGAATATTATGACTAAGATAATATACAACAAATTATCGTTAGTCTTCAACAGGGAAAAATTTAATAGAATACAATAGACAACAAGTTTCAGATCAATATTCGCAGCGGAAATAATAATTCATAGAAGAGTTACGTAGAGAATGAAATCTACTATAATCTATGAATTTAACAGTCCATCATCAATATTTTATCCCTGTAACATCAATCAATATTCATCTCAAATCAAACATTCATCTTTGCACTACAGGCCAAAGATATTCATCAGTCGGTCATGTTCATCTCAACACCTGTTCATCTTTGCACTACAGGCCAAAGATATTCATCAGTTGGTCATGTTCATCTCAACACCTGTTCATCTTTGCACTACAGGCCAAAGATATTCTTGAAATCATTCATCTTTGCACTACAGGCAAAGATATTCAATAATATCATCATTTAAGACTGAGGATGATGAAAAATATTTTTAAAGAACGAATCCAGTGAAACAAAATGACAAGGATTAAGGATTAATGATTCGTACTTTGTTTTATCCATGTCCAACAATACCTCAAAAATAATCATAGTGGTGTAAAATTCAAGAATGATCAAAACATGGATACAATCAAAGCTAGTATCCGAATAGATATTTTTGGACGAAAAGAAGAAATTTTATTTTTCTATTGAATAGTGCCAGTATCGTGAATAGTGTCAGATATCGTGAATAGGCCAGATATCGTGAATAAGTAACTCGACACCAAAAGATAAAATTCCACACAAAAAAACATTTTCACGCTTCATGAATAGTACTCGTGAATAGTAACTCGTGAATAGTAACTCATGAATAGTAACTCATGAATAGTAACCCCGACATGAAAAAGTTCCAAATTTGATAAAAACTTCAGATCAACATTTCAGCATAATGATATTGAAGAAATAATATCATTACGAAAAAAATAATATCCCTTACCTCAAAGAATCAATTGCCGGAAGGAAAGGTCGGAAGTGATCTTTGAATGAAACTTATCTTGAACAAAGAACTCTCAAAGTATCTAAATACTCACAAAATACGCTCAATAATATAGAGAGAAAGAGAAAACTTTGTTTCGGTGTGATTTTCAATTCTAACTTAGCCCTCTACTTATAGGAAAATGTTAGCCGTACCAAGGCAGACTTGACTTTACACACGATGGCTTTACCGCTACTATTGCCACCCACCACATTTGAAATAAAATTCAGCACATTTCTTCACCAACCACAAGTGGGGCCCACTCAATTCTAGAATTTTCCACCAAAATCAATTATAAACCTAATTTAGAATCAGACACCTCTTAAAATTCATAACAAATCATTAAATCAATTTTAACGGTTCAAAATTTGTGGACATATACTCAACTTATGTATGTATAACATACCCAAAAATTACCACAATCCAACGGTCGGGATTAAAAATTATAACCCCATAATATATCTCAAAACCCACGATTTAATTTTTAATACCTCCAATCAGATAAAATACCGATAAAACACCTCAACATAATTTCTTCATTTATAACCACATAAATAAATCCATCATTTATATCCACATAAAATAAATATTTCTTTATCATATGAATCAATAATTAATTATTCACAAATAATATTACGAGAATCACAATTATGACAACCAGGTAGTCCTCAGGAAAGAGGGGCTTTAGATAAGGATTTCTCCTTCTTGGCGCCGCAATTAGGTGACCAAACCTCTCCTTGACTGAACTTTCTAGACATTGCCAATAATGCTATCTAATAATATTATTCAAATAATATGAATTATTGATCTGATAATGGAGATAATGTGCAGTGACAATTATTGAATATAAAATATCAACGCAGCAATTATTGAATCAATAAAATAAAATATTGAACAGTAACTACTGTGAAAATTATTGAGTAGTGCCTTCTTACGTAAGGATCAATAATTCGACAATTACATGCAATATCGCAAAGTATCGCTTCTAACCACGCCAGACATCGTATTTTAAACACCGGGTATTCCAACAGTATTAACGGTAACAACTACGCCGTTATTTTTAACCAACTTATATTTGTCGTTTTCTTCATCCAATCGCTTTCCGTTATGGGGCCCACACATGGTCGCTACCAGTGCATACGAATATTCCACGAAGCGATTGAATATTCCACGACCAAACGAATATTCCCGACAAAAATGAATATTTTATAACCACTTGCTTATTTTGAAATATTTGCGTATTTAACCCTTAACTATCCACATTAATCAAATCAACCCTTACTATTTCAAAAAAAAAAATTCCTTTTTATTTAAAAAATTTCGGGGTCTTACAACATCTCCTTGGGGTGCTCCTGTTTTATTTGTAAAGAAGAAAGACAGGAGTATGCGACTTTGTATTGACTACCGGGAATTGAACCATGTCACCATCAAGAATAGGTATTCGCTACCTCTCATTGATGACTGTTTGACCCGATTACAAGGAGCACAATTCTTTTTAAAGATCGATCTTCGATTCGGATATCATCAATTTGAAGATTAGAATCGAGGATATTCCAAAGCGCGCTTTGAACTCGATGCGGGTATTATGAATTCTTAGTCATGTCTTTTGGATTGACTAATGCTCATGCGGCTTTCATGGATATGATGAACAGAGTATTCAAGGAATATTTGGATCAATTTTTTGTTGTCTTTATTGATGACATCCTCATATATTCCAAAAGTCGTGAAGATCATGAGCACCATTTGAAGCTGGTACTCCAAAGGCTTCGTGAAAACAAGCTTTATGCTAAGTTAAAGAAATGCGAGTTCTAGCTTGAGGAAGTAGCATTCCTTGGGCACGTGGTGTCAAAACATGGAGTATCTGTTGACCTGGCGAAGATTGAAGCAATACAAAGTTGGGAACAACCGAAGTCGGTGACCGAAGTACGTAGCTTTCTAGGCTTAGTTGGTTATTATCAGAGAATCGTGGAAGGATTTTCTCTAATCGCTACTCCGTTAAGTCAGCTGACTCAGAAAGATACAAAATTCGTATGGAGCAAGGAATGCGAGAAGAGTTTTCAAGAGCTCAAGAGGAGACTCATTTGGCACTGCTTACAACAATACCGTCGGTTCGGATGGATTTGTTATCTCTGATGATGCTTGAGGCAAAGGGTTAGGATGTGTTCTCATGCAACATGGGAAAGTCATAGCCTATGCCTCGCGATAACTTAAAGAATATGAGAGGAATTATCCTACTCATGATCTAGAGTCAAGGCGGCGATCGTTTCGTATTTGAAGATCTGGAGGCACTATCTATATGGGGAGAAAGTGGAGATATATTTAGACCATAAAAGCCTCAAATATTTCTTCACCCAAAAGGAACTCAACATGCGGCAACGACGTTGGTTCGAGATGTTGAAAGATTATGACCACACTATTCAATACCATCCTGGAAAAGCGAATGTTGTAGCTGACGCGTTGAGTAGAATATCATATGCGGGAACGAGTGCGATGTTGTCAACACAAAGACCAATTTTGTTATATTTACAAAAGATGAAGATAGAATTCAAGACTTCGGGGACCCATGCGATGATGTCAAGTATACGCATAGAGCCGACTTTAATCGAAAAAGTTAAAGTTGCTCAAGCCACAGACCCGGAGCTGATGCATATGAAGAAGAAAGTACAAGAAGGTGCTATTCCAGAAGTAAGAATCAATGAAGAAGGAATACTTCGAGTCCACTCCAGCCTTTGTGTTCCTAACGACTATGATTTGAAATACAAGATCATGATGGACTCACACAATACACTGTTTGCAATCCATCCTGGAAGTACCAAAATGTATCGTGATCTTCGATAAACATTTTGGTGGAACAATATGAAGAGAGAGATTGAAAAGTTTATCTCAAGGTGTTTAACTTGTCAACGTGTAAAGGCGGAGCATCAAGTGCCTAAGGGTCCATTGCATCCACTTGAGATTTCAAAATGGAAGTGGGAACACATTACCATGGATTTCGTTACGGGTCTTCCCACGGTTTCTCAAGGCATAGATGTTATTTGGGTTATTGTTGATAGATTAACTAAGTCTGCTCATTTCTTGCCGATATGGGAGACTTATTCCCTTGAAAATCTTGCTCGTATGCACGTAAATGAGATTCTGAGATTGCATGGCATGCCAGTATCCATGGTTTTGGATCGTGACCCAAGATTCACTTCACGATTTTGGGTTAACTTCCAAAAAGCTATGGGCACGGATTTACGATTCATTTCGGCATACCATCCTCAAACGGACGGACAATCAGAGAGGACTATTCAAACTCTTGAAGATCTATTAAGACTCTGTGTCCTAGACTTCAATGGGAGTTGGGATAAGTATTTACCATTGGTGGAATTCTCCTACAACAACAGTTACCAGGCAAGTATAGGTGTGGCTCCATTCGAAGCATTGTATGGATGAAAGTGTCGCTCTTCAGTATGTTGGGATGAGGTGGGTGAAGTAACATTGTTGGGACCAGAGTTGGTACGTATTACTATAGAAAAGATCCAAATAATTCGACAACGTATACAAACGGCACAGGATCGACAAAAGAGTAAAGCGGATCTTCATCGAAAGGACGTGGAATTTAGTATTGGGAATCATGTATTGTTGTGTGTTGCTCCATGGAAGGGAGTTACAAGATTTGGGAAGAGAGGAAAGCTCAATCCACGATTTATTGGTTCATTTCAGATTCTTGACCGAGTAGGAAATGTGGCCTATAGACTCGCGTTACCTCCAAGCATGTCTCATGTTCATAATGTTTTTCATATATCTGTGCTTCGTAAATATATGAAAGACCCAAACCACGTTATTAAGTTAGAACTAGACGAGATAGCCGAAGACTTAACGTACGAGGAGGTACCTGTTAAGATCTTAGATAGGAAGGAGCATGTCTTACATACAAAGGTCATACTATAAGTCAAAGTTTTGTGGAGGAACCATGCTATTGAGGAAATGACCTGGGAGTTGGAAACGAAAATGAAAGTGAGGTATCCTCACCTTTTGAAACACTTGAATCGTGACGTCAATTTTGAGGACAAAATTTCATAAGGAGGGGAGGTTGTAAGACCCCAACTTATTATTAATGAAATTGAATTTCCTCTATTTATTATTTTGAAATAGTAAGGGTTGATTTGATTAATGTGGTTAGTTATGGGTAAAATGCGCAAATATTTCAAATAAGCAAGTGGTTATAAAATATTCATTGTTGTCGGGGAATATTCGTTTGGTCGTGGAATATTATTTCTACCGTCGGGGAATATTAAATCTGACAGTATGACCTCAATGTGGACCCCATAATGGAAAGCGATTGGATGAAGAAAACGACAAGTATAAGTTGTTTATAAATAACGGCGTAGTTGTTACCGTTAATACTGTTAGAATACCCGGTGGTTAAAACACAGTAGCACACGGTATTGCACCAATTATTGATTCTTACATAAGAAGGCACTACTCAATAATTGTTACAGTAATTACTATTCAATATTTTATTTTATTGATTCAATAATTGCTACGTTGATATTTTATATTATTGTTGTTTTAATAATTGTCACTACACAGTATTTTCCATTATCAGATCAATAATACATATTATTTGAGTAATATTATTAGATAGCATTATTGGCAATGTCTAGAAAGTTCTGTCGAATGAGAGGTTTGGTCACCTAATTGCACGCCAGTAAGGAGAAATCCTTATTGGAAAGCCCCCTCTTTCCTAGGAATGGCCTGGTTGTCTGTATTGTGATTCTGTAATATTATTTGTGAATAATTAATTATTGATTTATATGATAAGGAAAATATTTATTTTATGTGGATATAGATGGAGAAAATTTTAAAGTGACAATTGTTGAAAAATTGATATTTTATCTTTTCTGATAAAATAATTCATTTAAATGTATTATTATATTATAATAATATAATAATGGTGATATTTTTACAATGAATGTGTGATATATGAATAAATGAGGAGGAAAAGTATTTTTGTTATAATAAATGTTAAAAATATGTTTAAAATGTCGGTGGGCCCCATTTCTTGACTGAAATTTGATTATAGCTTGTAAAATCGTTCGTATGTGGATTTCAGTCATTCTCTATTTGGAATTTGGAAAAACTTAAACTTACAAAGATGTAGAGAATTGAATTTCCTATTGAATGGACATAAGATTTGAATTTTTCTGATAAAAGGGCTATTTATTGTGAATTATTGAAGTTCCGGAATAATTAATTTTTGAAGTTTTAAGTAATTATTTTTAAAAAAAAAAATTCATTTATGGGCCCCACTTGCATGTGTTAAATGGTTGAAATCAGTTGGTAAGGTGTGCGTAGGAATTTAATTTATAAATATTATTATTTTATTAAATTTTATGCCTTGGTGTTCTAAGCATTTTTCTATAAATAGGATGTTTAGGTTAGAATTGAAAATCACACCAGAAACTAAAGTTTTCTCTCTATATTATCTAGCGTATTCTTGTGAGTATTTTGATACTTTGAGTGTTGCTATACGGTGCAAGTTTTCTCAATATTATATCCGATATTCGAATGAAATCTTGCGCTTTTCGAGGTAAGAGATGTTATTTTTTAAAAAAATGATATTATTTCTTCTAATATCATTATCTTAGGAATATTGGTAAGATTTTTCTTGTGAAATTTTTGTCTTTTTAGTGTCGGGGGGTTACTATTCACGTATCAAACTTTTATTCACGATACTCAAGACTATTCACAAATAAATTAAATTTTCTTTTTTTGTCCAAGATATCTATTATGGATACTAGCTTTGATTGTATCCATATTTTTGGTCTTCATTCTTGAATTTTACTTCACTATGGTTATTTATGAAGTATTTTTGAACTTGGGTCGTTTTAAAGTACGAATCCTTAATATTTGTTCTTTTGTTTCTTTGGATTCGCTTTTCTTTAAAATATTTTCATCATCCTCGGTCCTAAATGATGATATTCTTGAATATCTTTGGCACTGTAGTGCAAAAGATGGTTGATTTTCTTATAAATATCTTTTGGCGTAGTAGTGCAAAGATGTACAGGTGTTGAGATGAACATGACCAACTGATGAATATCTTTGGCCTGTAGTGCAAAGATGAATATTTGATTTATGTTGTATATTGATTGATGTTATAGGGATAAAATATTGATGACGGATTTTTAAAATCATAGAAGATAGTAGATTTCATTCTCTACGTAACTCTTCTAATGAATTGTTATTTCCGCTGCGAATATTGATTTAAAACTTGTTGTCTATTTTATTCTATCATATTTTTCCCTGTTGAGGACTAAGGATAACTTTTTTCTATATTATCTTAGTCATAATATTCTTTACTGGGCTAGTTAAGCTCACCCTTTTCCTTTTTGTTCCATTTTTCTTCTCGGGAGGCGAGAATGTAGCGAGTATTAGTCGAGGTATGGAATGATGGTTCTAGAAGTTGTCTTAGTAGTCCTCACTATTTTGTAAAATAGTGTATCAATAATTGTAATGAGGACTTATTTGAGTGTGGATATTATCTAGATGGCAATATTTGTATTTAAACTCACAGTTTTTGTGTTATCATATTTTTCACGATAATTGTATTAATAAAGTTGTAGTTGTTTCTGTACCATGTATTTGGCGACTCAGAATGGGTGTTGTATACCTATTTTGGGGGCGTCATCCACCAAGAGGCTATCCTGTCGGTGTTTGATTACTGGACTCATAGGAAGACTAATTCCAACGAGGCTCAGGAAAGGCACCACCCAGATTCGCTCCAGTTGAACGACGGGATTAACTTCTCGTCAAGTAGATTGCGATGATCTAGGGACCTTCATGCCAAAAAGCCACGAGAGTAACCCTAAGATAGGTTAGCCTCTGATAATCCAAACGCGGAGGAAAGTCTCTTCATGCTTTCCATTTTCAATTACTTGTAAAAGCATTTACTTGTAATTTTTTTCCATGTTCATCCATATGTAATGGAAAATATGAAGAATATATGTGCATACATAACATGTTATCAATTAACACCCAGTTTTGTAGGACAAAATTCCTAAAACGGACACATTTTGATAACATTTACATTATCCCTAAGACTAAACTACATAAGTCTTTTGTAGGGAAGCAATTGGGCATGTTACCCGCTCAAAATCTAAAAAGGCCACGAGCCTACAGCCAATCATGTCTTCTTCTGACCAGTCTAATCCTGTTTCTCGAGAAGAATTTGATGGATTGAGTAAACAAATTATGAGACTTGGTTGTTTCGCTTAAAGAAGCGCTGATCGGTCTACTCACGAGTGCGAAGATACACGAACATACGAGAATCCTCTCGCAGACAAGGAGGATCTCAAGGTTTGGAAAAAATAATTCCAGAACCTCAGTTGGATGCGACCAACAAAGACCCTAAAAACACCCATCTCAAATGAGATCCAGACACCGGTGACATCAAGAAGAAGGTCCTCCAAATGGAGGAAACTATCCGTGTTCTCAAAGGGATTGGAACACATGGAAGTGTTTCATATGCTGACCTTTGCATATTTCCTGGTGTTCATTATCCAGAGAAATTCAAAACCCTTGGTTTTTAAAAATATGACGGACTAGGGGATCCTCATACACATTTAAAAGTGTTCATTGGAGAACTTGGATCTTATGCGGAAAATGAGAAGCTGAGAATGAAACTATTCCAGAAAAGTTTGACTGGAGAAGCCCGTTCGTGGTATACCAGATTAGACAACTCTAAGATCCATAGCTGGGAAGAGCTTGCTCACACCTTCCTCACCCAATACAGTTTTTAATCTCAGATGGCTCCTGACCGGTATCAGATTACCAAGGTCAAGAAACAGTCTAATAAGTCTTTCAGAGAGTATGCTCAGAGGTAGAGGCGCCTGGCTGCTCAAGTTATTCCTTCCATGACGGAATCAGAAATGGTCATGACTTTCATAGACATACAGGAAGCTCCTTTCTATGAGAGAGTTTTAGCTGGTATTTGCAAACCATTCTTTGAAATGATCAAGCACAGAGAGATGGCTGAGATGGGATTGACATCCGGTAAGATTCAAGACCTAGTCGCTCTTAAAGCAGTTGCTAAACACATCCAGTCCGGATCTTGTGGAAACAACCCCCGGAGGGTCCATAAAAAGTAAGAGGAGGATGTTTCCTTGATACTACAAGGTCATAAAGGCAATAAGAGCATGCCTATACAGAGGAGAAACTGCTCCCCTTTCCAAGCACAGTCTTCAAACCCTCCATTGCCTAAAAGTGGAGAAGTAAAGCGCCTTCGAATGTTCACACCCTTAGGGGACTCGTTCGAGAATATTCTTGTTCTTCTGACCACTCAGAAGAAAATCACACGTCTTTTTCCACCAGCCAACCCTAATGGGAAGGGTTTCGATACTACTCGGAAGTGTGCATATCATCCCGGGGCACCTGGACATGATACTCAAGATTGTTGGGCCTTGAAACATACGATCCAAGATTTAATAGACAACGGAGAGATCGTAGTCACTAAACCAGATCAACTTCATGTGCAAGACAACCCTCTTCCTCAACACAAAGAAGAAGAGGTCAACATGATCAGTTGGAGCACTGGACAGAATCCCAGTTTTAATGGTGAATCATCCCAGACCATCAAAGACGATGTTGACAGATGGGATTATGCAAAGTTCCAGTTTACTATGGAACGAAAGATGAAAGCTATTTGCAAGCAAATTAAGCAATTGGCAGAACTGGTGACCTACCAGCATTAAGTCACACGCCAATTAATCAGCCAGGAGCATGCATATCTCCTGCCTTTTATTATGAATGCTCCACCCTCACCTTCAGAAAGTGAAGCTATGGAGGATAAGAGTGCAAAGAGAGCAAATGCTAAAGCCCGTTGGGATTTTGCCAATCAGAGGGAATTTACCTATCTTGGCCAATCTATGGAGGAGATATTTCAAATGCTTATCAACGAAGGAAGAATTACCTCCCTTCTACCTCCAATCAATCCCCGTTCAAGATGGTTCAACTCCGATGGAGTCTGTCAATATCATTCACACTCTCGCGGTCACATCACAGAAGAATGCTGGGCACTCCGCCATCTCATTCAAAATCTCATTGATAGCGGTGTCCTGCAACTGGCAGATAATGACACTGTGCAACTTGAGAGTGGGAATACATGTCCTACCAAATGGAAGGGATTAGTAGCAATTATATCCGATGAGCATGATGAGACTGTCAAAGCATTTCCCATACAAGCAATTCAACTCAAAGGAGTTGATAATCCTTTGAAAGTGGCCGCACCCGAGCCAATTTCTTTACATTGCAGACCACAATATCCTGTTGTCAGCTTACACAAAGTTCCATGGAATTATGGAAAAGCTGAAGGATCCACGTCTCATACTACTGCTACAGTGTGGAAGGAAAATCCACTGTATCACGTGGCCTGATGTAATCTCATCCTGTACCACTCTACGCCTCAAGCTGGTGAGGGTCATGAATTGCCATATCATGTCCCCAATTGCCATCTGCACGCAAGGTCTGTCCAATGGCAGCATCGTCAATCGTGCATACTCCTCCAGAGTAGGAGTTAACTCCTGGGTCCCAAACCGAAAAACATGTATGTTCGGTATCCAGTGCTCTAGCATACCCTCTATGAACCCTGTGGGAACCTGAAACATCAATAAGGTCATAGTGTGCTATAGTAAATGATCTACAGTCTGGTGGTGACATACTATCATACCATGGTAATGATACGGATGCCACCAAAATGGTGGGGTATGATCAATACTGACTAAGCGTCGAAGAAGACATACAGACGGCCGTGTCATAAGACCATCCAGGGGTCAATGCGGAATATCTCTGGACATACATACATATGCATAACATAATAACATGCATGATATAATAGATGGCAGTATGATATAGGGAATGGAAAACTGTACATACATTCCTAAGTATATCATCATCTAATACATCTCTGTACAGCTAAAATATAGGGAAATGGGGCGAAGCTACCCAACAACTAACAGAGGCCTATCAAAAGATATAGCGAGAATGGGACGAAGCTACCCAGTAGCTAACAGAGGCCTATCAAAAGAGATAATGAGAAATATATATCAGAAGAAGTTAATGGTATCGATGTCTACATCGTCGATCCTGTCCATCTGATGTAACTCCTCCTAAGTCACTGGATCTCTATCTACAGGGATGCCAAGCCTATACAAGGGAGGATCTGCACTGACAAAGCCATATGGGTCACCTGAGGGGCCAGCGCCAAAGCTGGAAGGATCAAAAGTATCTGCCTCTAACGGATCTCTACCCAAATACCGGATAAAGAAATGTGCCTGGTCCAACTGCCAGGTCAAACTGTCAATCTGTGTCACATGAGTCGGATCTCTGACACAGGCTACCAATCCGTCATCATCATGGATCCTGGAACCATATCCCCCATAAACTTGATGGAAATACAAGAGGACATTGAGACACCTCAGGAGATTAAGGAATGGGTCGCAGACAAACCTAAACCCAACCTTGACCAAACCACTCCTTTTAATCTTGGAACCTTAGAAAACCCTAAGCTAATCCAGATTGGTTCAGACCTCACCCCAAACCAACAGAATGACATGGTTATGCTATTAACCCAATTCCAGGATGTGTTTGCATGGTCTCATGAAGACATGGTGGGTTTGTCCACTGACATTGTTCTTCATTGCCTTCCCATTAAAGAAGGATTCAAGCCAGTTAGGCAGAAGCTCAGGCGATTGAAACCTGAGTGGAGTTTAAAATTCAAAGAAATTGTGAAACAATTTTAAGCTGGCATTATCATGGTGTCTACATATCCGGAGTGGATATCCAATATTGTTCCCGTACCTAAACCAGGAAGAAAGGTGTGAGTTTTTGTGGATTATCGGCACCTGAACAAAGCTTGCCTTAAGGATAGCTTTCCCGTACCTTTTATCCACATTCTCATCTATAATCTTTGCTCGATGCGGTATGTACTCCTTTGCTTGGATTGCTTCATGGGTACCATCAAATTATGGTTGCCGAGGAAGACTGTGAGAAAACTGCTTTCATCATGCCTTGGGGAACTTTTTGCTACAGATAGTTGTCGTTCGGCCTCATCAATGCCAGGGCAACCTACCAGCAAGCTATGATGACTCTTTTCCATGATTTAATGTACAAAGAGATAGAGATCTATGTGGATGACATCATCGTCAAATCCCAAAGGGAGGAAGACCACTTAGACCATCTCAGAAAGTTATTCAACAGGTTGCGTAAGTACAACTTGAAGTTGAATTCAGCCAAGTGCGCCTTTGGTGTCAAATCAGGCAAGTTGCTAGGTTTCCTAGTAAGCCACAAAGGGATTGAACTGGATCCTACCAATATCCAGACCATCAAGGAAATGTCCGTTCCTCAGACAGAGAAGGAAATACGGGGATTTTTGGGAAGAATCAACTTCATTAGAAGATTTATTTCTCAACTCATAACAACCTGTGAGCCCATCTTCAAGCTGTTAAGGAAGAACTCCTCCATGAAATGGAATGATGAGTGTCAGAAAGCCTTCCTTACAATTAAAGAACAGTTGGTTAACGCTCTTGTTTTGGTACATCCCAGGGATGATGTTCCCCTATTTATGTACCTATCCATTAATGACAAAGCCATGGGTTGCATGCTGGGGAAAAAAGATAATAGAGGCCAAGAACGAGCTATCAATTACCTCAGCAAAAGATTCAACATTAGTGAACACAAGTACACTCTGATTGAGAAGACTTGTTATTCATTGGCATGGGCTTCCATGAGGTTACAGCATCACCTCCATGGTCACACAACCCATCTCATATCCCGCGTGGATCCTCTCAAATATGTGTTCAGTAAGCCCATAATAAATTGTCGACTGTCCAGATGGCAATTGATCCTACAACAATTTGATATCGTCTAAATGACGCAAAAGTCTTTCAAAGGTCAAGGAATTGTGGATCAACTGGCCGCCGCACCTGCAGGGGATTACAAACCCTTGGAAACATACTTCCCCGATGAAGGGGTAATGGCGATTCAAAGAACACCATCGAGACGATGCATTCCACACATGGAAAATGTATTTTGATGGAAGCTGATAACGTAGAAGGCTCTAGAATTTGGAGCAGTTCTAGTGTCCAGTATGGGGGAAGCGATATCCGTCGCCAAGTCAATTGTAGTTTGTCGCACCAATAACATGCAATTTGAGTATGAAGGTCAGATCATGGGGCTAAAACTTGCCCGATTCAATGGGCATCAGACGGTTAACTATCTTTGGGGATTCCGAATTGGTAATCAAGCAATCCACAGGAATCTATCAAACCAAAGAATTACATTTGCTGCCTTACCATCGGCAAGTTGTAAAGATGGCTTTAGAGTTCGAAGAAATCTCGTTTCTACACATTCCTCACAATAGGAATGATTTTGCGGATGCACTAGCAACGTTGGCCTCCTTGATTCACATACCTGACAAGGAAAACATGCCAAACATCACATTTGCCCTGCAAAAGGCCCCAGCTTATGGGAACTACGTTGGACAAGTATCGGATGAGTTACCTCCTGTCCACCACCCTTGGTATCAACATATCAAGGAGTATCTGCGAGATGGATCTACACTCGCTGAGGCGAACCTAACTGAGAAGAGGCGGATCCATCGACTTGCTATTAAATTCTACCTGAGCGGAGATGCACTCTACAAGAGAAATACAGGATTAGGTCTTCTCAGATGTCTAGACAAAGACCAAGCTCAGAGGCTCATGGATGAGATCCATGGTGCAGTATGTGGCCCATACATGAGCAACCCCTTACTTGTCAAGAAAATCCTTAGAACAAGGCATTATTGGATAACACTCAAAGCTGACTGTGATGATCACGTCAAGAGGTGTTATCAATGCCAAATTCATGGGAATGCTATTCACGCCCCTCCAAGGGAACTCCACAATATGAGTTCGCCATGGCCATTCTCAATGTGGGGAATGGATGTGATCGGGCCCATTGACCCCAAAGCTAGTAATGGACATCGATTCATATTCACCATGATCGACTACTTCACCAAGCGGGTAGAAGAAGCCTCCTTCCCCAAGTTTACCAAAGATGTCATCATTGCTTTCATCAGAAACAATGTAGTTTGTCGTTATAGACAACCAGAGGTCATTGTGTCAGGCAATGCTAAGAAGCTCAACAACAAAATGATGGAGGAGTTATGCAGTAAATTCCACATCAAACACCTTAACTCCGTCATGTACCATCCAAAGATGAATGGTGTTGTTGAAGCGGCTAATAAAAATATCAAGAAGATCATGCAGAAAATGTCCGCCAATCACAAAGGATGGCCTGACCTCTTGCCTCTGACTTTATTAGCCTATAGAACTTCAATGCGTACTTCCACTGGGGCAACCCTGTACTCATTAGCCTATGCGATGGAAGCAGTGCTCCCCATAGAGGTGGAAATGGAATCCCTCAGAGTGTTAATAGATGCTCAATTGGATGAAGACCAATGGGTACAAGACAGGTATCACCAATTGTCTCTGATAGACGAAAGGCGAACCGCGACAATCTTCCATGGTCAATTATATCAGCAAAGGATCGCACGATCCTACAACAGAAAAGTCCAGCTACGGCAGTTCAAACAACGTGACTTGGTTTTGAAGAAGATCATTGACAACCAAGATCAATCTAAGGGAAAATTCGCTCCTAACTGGGAAGGCCCGTTTGTTGTCAAGGAAGTATTGACAGGAGGTGCTCTCAGACTACAGGAAATGGATGGCGATGAATTTCCACAGCTTATCAACTCGGACACCGTGAAATAGTACTATATCTGAAGTTACCATCAAGCAAACATCCTGGTATTGATCATCCAATTACCAGTCATTTCGATTTTTAACCCTCTTTTTACAAACTCTTCTGCCCCTCAGGGAAACATACACTTCAAACCAGCAGCCTGGTTTCACCATACTTCAAACTAGCAGCCTAGTTTCACCTCACTTGGAACCAGCAGCCTGGTTTCACCTCATTTCAAACCTTCCATACAATTTTGGTTATCCTACACACGGGATTGAACCTTTCACACCTGCAGTTTATCCTAAATACGGGATTAAACATTTCTAGGCTTCCAGTTTGTCCTGAAAATAGGATCAAACTTTTTCCACACCTACAGTTTGTCCCCATTATGGGATCAAACTTTCTTCTCCTCGTAGTATAGCCTGCGCACGGGATTCACACTTCTCTTTGGCTGCAATTCATCTTGAGGGGCGAACTACGTCGACCTGATCTCCCTGATACATGAGAGTACGTAGGCAACCATATTCTATATGGCCCATTCGCAATAAACAAAAAACAACAAAAAACATTTTTGCTCTTTCTCTACAAAAATAAAAACAACAGAAATATTTCTACACCCATCTGCCTTCACATTCAGCGTTGAACCTCTTACAGCAGGTTCGAACTACGCAGACTTGATCTCCTCTTCAATAGGAGTACGTAGGTAGCCATTTATGGTTCAGTCTAACCCCTACCAGAACAAAAAATACTTGTCACACGGTACTGGGATCAAACTTCAATCCACCACATTTCATCGACTTCAGACCAAGGGGATGGAATTACCCAACCTCTCCTCACAAATAGGATATTCGGTGACCATCTAAGCTGCGGTTGTGTCTCAAAGAGCAATACCAATCCATAAAAGATGGAATTAACTAGGCTTCTCACAAATAGAAGTACTGGCGACCACCTGTGGTGCGGTCAATCTCAGAGAGGAAAAGTCACACTCCTCTCCATATTTCCATATAGAAACCAGTCCCAAGACACCAAATATGGTAAGGATACATACAAATCAATGATTCGTTCTGAGAGATCCTGTGATGGCTTAATGTCCACATATCAAGGACAAGTTCAGAATGCATCAAGATCACAAGCCCTAAAGAAATAGGCAAATATCAAGCAAATATCATGGCACAACTGAAAGGGATGTAAATCAAAATATATTTCTCTGCCATATATAATACTTTTTGATATATACATCTGTGCTGTATATGACAAAATGGCTAAGCTAGTCTGTGCAAGAAAATACAAAGCTATCTACGGATCTGTGTGTATGAGAACTATCAGATCTAACATAGAATCCCTCTTCGAAGAAGGAGGTAAAGCTACAAGCTTTTGCCCAAGGGTGTCTACAAGAGCTAGCAGATCTGAGGCTGACTGCATGATGGCATGATGCTCATCAATGTATGCACTTATATCGGCAAGAATACTAGTCGTATGGGATCTCACGAAAGTACTGTCCGCAATGGCCACATCCCTGGTAGATAGGGCATCATCCCTCTCCACAATCAATACATCTATGGTTGATATAGCCTTATCCCTCTCTAATAGAATAACGTCTCTCCCATCAAGAGTTGTCAACATCACAGCCCTAGCCTGATCTCTCTCATAGGTCATCAGATATAAGCTCTGTTCCAAATACTATCTTTGAATAATGAGTAAATGTGATGGCACTCGGGGTGGGAGAATCCATCACATATGTTGTGACCCGGTGATCAAGTCCCCATCGATGGGAATGTCAGCCTCCTCCATAGGCTGCTCATCGTCGGACTCAATATCCTGAACTGTGGATACTACCATAGTTGATGCAGTCTCGGTCTCCATCCATGCTGAATACTCTGCAGAATAACCCGAATGACTGACAGAAAACTCAGCTAGCTTATGTTGATCCCAACAGGCATACAACCTGGATCTGTCTACTGATGATAAGTGCCGAGAAGCGAAGCGCTGACTCACCGCCCCCTCAAATGGATGGAAATCCTGAAACTGGTCAAACTGACACATCACGGCCAGTAGGTGGTAGGTGATCATCCCTCCAAAACCAGCAAGAGGGAGATAATCCATGCCCAGAGCATGAGTAATGAAGCTATTGGGTGAGCTAAGCCTTGTAAACGGCAATATAACGAATGGGTCTCCAAACCCTGCAAGGAAAGCTGACCAAGATGCAGCATCTGTACACTCCACTGGCTGGAAGGAGTATGACATGGCTATGTCATGGGTGAAGCAATACCCATGCCGTCTAAATGTGCCAATCGATCCCAAGTGTGACATAAACCACACGTATAGCGTGACCGAGCTACCTATGAACACTCCTGTCGGACAAGTGCAGCAGTATGTAGCTGACCTCAAAGTCTCTATGATAATCATCGATACGATGGTATGACCCTCCCTGAGAGCTCTCACTGCCATAATGACCCCGATGTCCAACTCATCCATGTACCGTGGCATGTAGACGTATGACAATACGCACAGTAGCATTACATCTCCTTCTGCATGGTGAAATCCCCAGAATGTCGTACATAACTATCCTCAGAGCCAAATCGGTCAATCAGAAAACGCTGGGATATCACGTGGTCGGATGTAATCTCATCCTATACCACTCTACGCCTCAAGCTGGTGGGGGTCATGAACTGCCTACTCATGTCCCCAATTTCCATCTGCACGCAAGGTCTATCCAACGGCAGCATCATGAACCGTGCATACTCCTCCAGAGTAGGAGTCAACTCTTGGGTCCCAAACCAGAAAACATGTATGTCCGGTACCCAGTGCTCTAGCATACCCTCTATGAACCCTGTGGGAACTTGAAACATCAATAAGGTCATAGTGTGCTACAGTAAATGATCTACAGTCACCCTGTCTGGTGGTGACATACTATCATACCATGAGCGCATATCAGATGCCACCAAAAATGGTGGGGTATGATCAATATGGCTAACTGTCGAAGAAGACATCTATATGGGCCGTGTCATAAGACCATCCAGGGGTCAATGCAGAATATCTCTGGACATACATACATATGCATAACATAATAACATGCATGATATAATAGATGGCAATATGATATAGGGAATGGAAAACTGTACATATATTCCTAAGTATATCATCATCTAATACATCTCTGTACAGCTAAAATATAGGGAAATGGGGCGAAGCTACCCAACAACTAATAGAGGCCTATCAAAAGATATAGGGAGAATGGGGCGAAGCTACCAAGTAGCTAACAGAGGCCTATCAAAAGAGATAACAAGAAATATACATCAGAAGAAGTCAATGGTATTGATGTCTACATCGTCGATCCTGTCCATCTGATGTAACTCCTCCTGAGTCACTGGATCTCTATCTACAGGGATTCCAAGCCTATACAAAGGAGGATCTACACCGGCGAAGCCATATGGGTCACCTGAGGGGCCAGCGCCAGAGCTGGAAGGATCAAAAGTATCTGCCTCTGACGGATCTCTACCCAAATACCAGATAAAGAAATGTGCCCGGTCCAACTGCCGGGTCAAACTGTCAATCTGTGTCACATGAGTCGGATCTTTGACACAGGCTAGCCAATCTGTCATCATCATGGATCCTGGAACCATATCCCCCATAAACTTTATGGTGCAGGTCTGAGCTCCAATGGTACGAGGGGACCACCAATGCTGGAACATCTCCTGCGTGCAGGGGCCCTCTGATAATGTGTAACCATCAATCCCCAACAATGGGATATCAGTGATGGGTGACTACAAAACAGGCCAATAACGCCTGGCAGGAGGCAAGATCGGCATGCGAATCTCTCCTGTAGTGCTCCTGATAGCACGCTCTCCTAAGTAGAGCTCCCATCCTCCATCTGTGAAGAGAGGAATCCTACGGGTGGGAATCACGTGCTCGACACCAGTCGGGTACCGATCCTCAAATCCAACAATCAAATGTTCCCCAGAATACGGAACCCATATGATGACATCCGCAGTCAACAACTCCATCTATAGGCAGCAATGGGTGAAACCCTCAGCAACAGGGACCTCTGCCAGTATGGAATGATGCCATCTCCGTCCTCGTAGATAGGTCTTTAAACCTAACACGCTCACAGGACGCAAACATGGAAGCCTCTCATAGGCCCAAAACTGCCAACACAAAGGCAACATCTGTTGTCAGTCAACGTTTTTAACCTGTACATAGGAAAAGACAAGAGAAATACTCACCAGTAGAAATAGGTAGAATTCTAACCAAGCCTCGGTCAAGTCCTACGATCGTATGCGCATTCCCCTGAGGAAGTAGGCAAAGGTGTAGGAACCCCAATCATAATCTCCTATATGGTCCACGTGTCGAGTGGCGCTGATCAAAGCAAAGGACACCGTAGAAGAGTTATCTGCTATGAAGCAGCCCCTAATGATCATCACGAACAATTGCCAAAGAATGCGATCCCTGACTCTCACATCATCGGGTATAGGCTCACTCAACAGCCCGCTCATAGCATCTACGCTCATAGGACCTGTACGTACAGTCCTACCCTTGAGCACCTCCACCGGAACTCCTAACAAGGATATGACGGCAGTAGAGGTGATATTCATCGTGCAAGGCACCGGATCCCCTTCAAACTCCATACCTGTGATAAATCGCCAATCCATCGGCGTCATCATCACCTCACAGTCTAGTAAATGGAGTGACTGATTTTGGTGAAACTAGCACTCAGACAATGCCCTGAGGTAACCCCAGGGACGGCGACGGGGAAGAATGGAAAAGAACGTCCCGAATCCCCAGCCATCTACAATCACTCTATAGTCATCATGCAAAGCCTGATACATAGAGTGGATGCTGAACCAATTCTCTCGAGGCTGTGTAAAGCCGGGAACCTACATCAAATGCAGATCAACATCAGAACCCTTTACTCCTCATCAATAGGAAACAAGGAAGATTAAGATCTAACTTCATATCTCGTTTGCGTGCAGGTAAACTGAAGGATGCCGACTCAAGTCACCTAGAAGATCTGGGTTCACCACTTGAATACATGGCAACTCCCTACGGGGAACACGTGCAGCAGGAGCAGGAACCTCAACCGGTACGTCCTCCTCCTCGTCCTCGACATACGGCACTTCAACCCGGATGGGACGAATGACCACCTCCACCAAACGATGAGGTTGTCTAACAGAACGGGGTCGGGGTACTTCAGAAGCCCTCCTCCGTACACCAGAAGTGGTTCTGTAGGAACTACTCGGCTGATCCGGATCCATTATATCTGGACAACAAGTCTCCAAATCACCTCAAAAAGGGTATGGTAAAATATTACCCTGAGCTTTTCAAAATGCATTTTATGACTACATGCATGCATGCATTATTTTAACATACATCTACAGTTAAAAATGCATGACTACCCAATGCCTACGTTTTGGAAAAAATTTCCATAGCCCCCTTTGTAAATGGGACTGTCCACATGCACATAGGCATGACTAGGTGGCCATTCAGTAGCACACCTACCAACAGTCATATACATCCTACATACATTTAATATTTCACAGTAAAAAATCCATAAGTGTAATCTAATTACTAGGGTTATTTTACTTTTCTACCTTTACTCATTTGTCCTCAAATAGGATAAGAAATGACAGTAAAAGGTGCCAATTTGATTGTTTTAAAAGTCAAAATTTTCACATCATTATGTTCAGTATGGTTTAATACTAACATTTACTATGTTGAATATTTTTTATCAAATCATATCAGCATGCATATTCACTACTATGTGTCTAAATGCATTTCATGTTATAAGTCATTTTCCAATGGATAGAGACTGGAAAAAAATACATGCATATGTTACCGGGACAGTGAAGAACGCTTGTACGGTGGCAGAATATGCAGAAAGTTGCTCAAACTCAACAGGTCTGAAGAAAAGCTCTCAGATTTCCTTCGTCGTGCAGCTTGAAAATGACTTATAAAAGCAACCTGTGGGCTTTGTATAGCCATGGTTGGCCGCAGGTCCACCTGCGGCTGCTGCAGGTGTACCTGCGGCACCTCTATGTGGGTCCCACACCTCCAACTTGCTCCAGTTAGAGTTGCAAAGGAGGTCTCGCAAGCTGAATAGGCCAAATCAAGAGTAAAAACGTTACGCAGTTGAGCGGAATAGCCTAAAATCCTGGTGTTCATGGGTCAAACTTTGGCTCCATATGTCACACATTGGTATTCTCCTGCATACAAGGTATACTATACCAATAACCTCACCTTTCACAAATCATGCTCGACAATACCTCACAAGGTCCGACGTCATCAGTACAGTGTCAAGCAGCCTTGAAACCTTCCCCGACGAGGGTTACAACGTCGAAGTTATTAATTAAAGATGTCTCCCTGGCGGGGGTTACAATGCACAAAGCTATGAACATCTATGTATCCCCGGCAGGGGTTACAATGCAAGTCAACCATTGATACACAAATCAATGAAGGTCAAGCATCCTTGACACACTCCCCAACAAGGGTCACAACGCGATGCAACCATTGATACACACATTAGTGAAGGTCAAGCAGCCTTGACAATGCACCCAGCAGGGATTCATCAGGTTATGTATACATCAGCGAAGGTCAGGCAACCCTAACAAGTACATACTATTGGTAGTAACTCTGACAGGATGGTGGGATATGTTATACACATCCTCAAACAGACAAAGCTTTCTCCCCACAGATCTCTTATACACAAGAGGTACCTCTATGGAGTAGAAGCCTGTGTCTAGGATTCACGACTTTGGTGATAGCACCAACGTCAACATCCTTAAAGACTTGGATCGCATGTCCAAGACATCACTGATTGTCATCCCAACAGGATTAACAGGGAACTGACAATCATCTCAATCATACATTTACATCATGTTGCTGCACATAGCATCTTGTTTATCTTATTGCATTTCAAGTGTCTAGGATTCTTTATCCTATCCATGCCTTGCATTGCATGAATATAATAAAGAGGGGCATCTGTAGACACTCAAAATTTTCTGCATACCTGTTACTAACATTGCAAGATGGCAGAATCGTCTTTCAGAGATAACCCTGGAAGATAGTTCACATCCATTCCGGATACTACCGAAAGTTCAATCCATTTCGGATACTATCGGAAGCTCATTTCAAACCTTGGAACACACACCGGGGACATCATTTCCAACCTCGAAGATAACCCCGAGTTTCGTCTTTGGCGATAACCCCAAGGAATGTTGTTGCAGTTTCGGCGATAACCCCAGAAATGCTTGTCTTAAATGCAATCAGCTTCAATCTCAGACCTCCTGCTAAGGCACTCATATCGCAGAACCAGAGCTAACACCGGGCAGACAGGCTCCTTCGCAGATGACATTACGGTATTCAAACACTTGCAACAGTCCAATCTCAGATATAACCCTGAGCAACGTCTGCTTTCAACTCAAATCAGCGATAACCCCGATGAGGAGTCAAATTTCATCTTGCTACCTCAACATTTGCGCATCATCTCAACATTTCATACATACATGCATACAACAATGTCCTTCAAGAACTAGGGAGTTCCAATCCTCGAGTGTCTATTGCGCGTGGCAGCACACCGGATTAAATTTGAAGCTTGAAGATCATGGGCATGGTCCCCTCTTCCTAACTTTTTACAACCTTTAATCCCATGTCATTGCGCAACTCTCGACACGAGGGGTCCGAATAAGTTCTTATATACCTCATTCGGATGCTCGGATTGAAGTTCTGCAAGTTTGAACGGACATCACAGTGCATGAGTGCACGTACTTTAAGACAACGGGACCCGTGGAGCCCGGGGCACCCCGGGTAGCCGCAGGTACACCTGCGGCTCCCCCCCTCTATAAATAGAGGGCTTGGGGTATCCATTTCAAAAAAAGAAAAAGGCTAGGAAGCCCTGTCAAATTTGCTTTATACACACCATATATTGAGTGCTTGCTCTTTTTAAACACCTGTTAGCTCACATATAGCTATACATTTACCAGCAAGAGCTGAGTGTTCATCCATATAGAGTCATAGAAGTCTGCATTGGCAGCCCACTCTAAGCCTTCTAACACTCTATAAAGACTTTCTCTTCATCTTTGCACACACTATTCTACACATTGAGAGTCGTGTTGCGTGCATTTGCCTGGACTTCAGTCCGTGGTTTTCATTTCTATCTGTATATATATACTTATATATATATATATGTATATATTTTATATCTGGACTAACATTATCGAGTTATGCCTCGATTGAGCCTAGACTTCTGTCTGGAGCGTTTACTTGCTTTTATATATATATATACACACACACACACACACACACATATATATATATATATATATATATATATATATATACGGTCCAGATCTTAAGCTCACCCCTTATTTAGCTCACCTTGCTCACCCCCCTTTAGCGACGGACCGGGCGACGATTCAATCCGTCGCTATATATAGAACCGTCGTCTATGTGTTGTCCATCGTTATATGTTGTCCGTAGCTAAAAACTAAGATAACGGTTCTATAAATAGCGACGGACTGAATTGTCACCCGGTCCGTCGCTAAAGGGTGGTGAGCAAGGTGGGCTAGATAAAGGGTGAGCTTAAGATCCGGACCGCATATATATATATTTACATTTCTGTCAGGCCTGGAGTTTACTTCGTGGCGGTTGATCGTATTTATTGCTTTATTTACATTTTTGATCCCCCATGGAGTTGCTTCGTGGTGGTTGATCATACACATATATATATATATATATATATTTACCGCTTTTATATATATAACTGCTTACTGCTTTTCATACAAACTGCAGATCATGTGAGCCTAGGAATCATGTGATCTGATTGATCTCATGAATCTAGATTCTGGTTCCGTGATGGACTTTTTCGATTTATGGCGGCTTGTACATTATTTATAGTGTATTTAATTTCCTTAGATGGCTATCATGCCCATGAGGGAGTTCTAAGATGCTTGTATATTATTTTCTCGAAGATGCCTCGCATCTCGAAAATAAAAGCAAACAAGCCGAACATTTAGCAATAAAATGGAAGTATGAAAAGGTCTCAATTCCTATTGAACACAGGGTTTGAAAAACCTCTTTTGATAAAACTTCATTGCTATATCTTGCTAAAACTAAATTTTTCTATAAATTCAAACCCTGCGTATATAGGTGCGAACGAGGCCTCACACTACTTTCAAATAATTGCACATTGATCCACACACACACACATTCATATAACTGCTTACTGCTTTTCATATAAACTGCAGTATCATGTTAGCCTAGGAATCATGTGATCACAGATTCAGTCTACTGAATCTAGATTCGGTTCCCGTGATGGACGTTTTTAGCTGTAAGCAGCTTGTACATTATTTAAAGTGTATGAATTTCCTTAGATGGATATCATGCCCATGAGGAGTTCTAAGATCTTCAGATATTATTTTCTCGAAGATGCCTCGCATCTCAAAAATAAAAGCAAACAAGCCGAACATTTAGCAATAAAATGGAAGTATGAAAAGGTCTCAATTCCTATTGAGCACAGGGTTTGAAAAACCTCTTTTGATAAAACTTCATTGCTATATCTTGCTAAAACTGAATTTTTCTATAAATTCAAACCATGTATATATAGGTGCGAACGAGGCCTCGCACTACTTTCAAATAATTGCACATTGATCCACACACACACACACACACACACACACATTCATATAACAGTTTCTTTGGAAAGTGGCGGTCACCGTGGTAACACGGATGTCGGGAGGTGCCTAACACCTTTACTCCGCATAATCAAGCCCCCGGACCTATAACGAATCTCGGTTTCACAGACCCGTTTAGCAGTGTCAAAACACTGGGTCAATGTGCGAACCTTTTCGGTTGCATTGGTGCAACCAGTTAAAAACACCAACTGGCGACTCTTAACAGTCCATCGTCGACATTATACATGTCAGACCTTTTTCACTTGTTTTTTTCAAACAAATCTCACCTAACAATGAGAACACCAAAGAACAAGTAACGAAAAGGGATAACTAAAAATCCTAACGTTGACAACGACGTAGTTTTGGGCCACCCTAGGCTTAAAAGAAAAGGAGCAACAAAAATGACGTAGTTTTGGGCCGCCCATTCAAACTTATACCCTTTCAGCAGATACCGTTTCTCAAAACGACATAGTTTTGATAATATAATAAATACATAGTTTTTATAATAGAATTAAATAAATAAAATTTAAATAAATTTTGTCTAAAAAATTATATATAGGACCCAGACCCACGTGCCACGAGCCAAGCTAGGCCGGTCGGCGGTGGCGCGCGTGTGGGTTAGAACTTAGCCTTGGCTAGGTCCCCTCCTTTCCATAAAAGTGGGGTACCCCTTGGGGCCCAAACCCAAGAGCACTTTCCTTGTATATAAATATATTAAAACTTTGATTCTTAACCTATGTGGGACTTGGTTTTTCCCACATGTATTTATTATCTTTTATCATTTCCAAGTGTGATCTTTGGGAGTTAATATCTCATTCATTACTCCATAGATTTAAGATTCCAAATACTTAATTTAATCTACTCATGGAGTAGAACACGTTAATATATGGAATCATTAAAAATAATTAATGACATCCACATTAATTTAGGCTCAAATTCCAACAATCCCCCACATTAATGATATTGACTTCCAGCCTTATGCAAATGTTATGCAGACTCTAAGAGAGAGACAGAATTAGAAATCATCTGTATCAAGAGAGGTAGCTTTTGGCTTTGAACCTTCCCTTGTGAAAAACTATCGGGTTTACTGGTTGTCCTATGAATGTGATGTCTTGAACTGTCTAATCATTTGTGTAAATCGAGACAATAGTAATTCACACAGAATCTTTCTAGACATTATTTGGTTCTCATAATTTTAATCATTTTGTCCCCGAACAATCCTGGATTTATAAGTGCTTTAGATAAGTATAACCTTGTCTTTCTAATAGAATTGACCCAGTTCACACTCACATAGGTGATTCTTAATAAGATTATCCTGTCATACTCCACATATTTATCAAGATTTAAGAATCATTAAAATCATAGCTTATCCTGTAACCGCTGCAGGTATCACTATCTCGTATCATAGGAATGAGCAAAAGAAATTAATTTCTTCATAGTGATTTGGTTGAATCATTCATAATTTAGTTGTCCCTTTAAACCTAGATCTTGGGATCTCCAGTCAACTAGGTTGGGTTTCCATCATGACAATCCTTGTTAATAGGCTTTAAACTCATTCCCCTCGAAGTTATTTTTATTTGCTCTCTAGTCAAACCTTTATTAGTTTACGGATCCGCTATATTTTCTTTCGGCTTTATGTACTCAATAGACATAATGTCGTTAGAGAGCAATTGCTTTATGGTATTGTGTCTACGACGAATATGTCTAGACTTACAATTATACATGTGACTCTATGCCCTTCTAATTGTTGATTGACTATCACAATGGATACAAATAGGTGGCACAAAAATGACGTAATTTTGGGTCGTCCGTTCAGACATATACACACAGTTTTGATAAATTATTAAAACCACAGTTTTGATAATAGAATTAAATGAATAAAATTTAAATAAATTGTCTATAAAATTATATATAGGACCCAGACCCAAGAGTCAGGCCGGCCTGTCGGCGGCGACGCGCGTGTGGGTTAAAACCTGGCCTTGGCTAGGTCCTCTCCCTTCCACAAAAGTAAGGTGCCCCTTAGGGCTCAAACCTAAGAGCATTTTCATTGTATATAAATATATTAAAAATTTAATTCCTAACCTATGTGGGACTTGGTTTTTCCTACATGTATTTATTATCTTTTATCATTTTCAAGTGTGATCTTTGGGAGTTAATATCTCATTCATTACTCCATGAATTTGAGCTTCTAAATACTTAATTTAATCTACTCATGGAGTAGAAACATTAATATATGGAATCATTAAAAATAATTAATGACACCCACATTAATTTAGGCTCCAACATGAACATGGGTCTGTTTTAGGAGCTAGAGTAGACCGATTGGTCAGTAATTTACAGGTTGCATGTAAGACCCCAAAAATTTTTTTAAATAAAAAGGAATTTCCTTTATTTATTATTTTGAAATAGTAAGGGTTGATTTGATTAATGTGGATAGTTAAGGGTTAAATACGCAAATATTTCAAAATAAGCAAGTGGTTATAAAATATTCATTATCGCTTGAATATTCGTTTGGTCGTGGAATATTCGCATTGTTGGGAATATTAAATACTACGAGCCAGCAAATGACCATGTGTGGGCCCCATAACGGAAAGTGATTGGATGAAGAAAACGACAAATATAAGTTGTTTTTAAATAACGGCGTAGTTATTACAAGTTATCTTGTTGGAATACCTTGGTTAAAAAACACACTAATACGGCGTTGTTGACAAAAGAAGACAGCTGCAGTATTGCACCAATTATTGATTCTTACGTAAGAAGGCACTACTCAATAATGGTTACGTGAATTAATCGCTCAGTATTTTATTGAGTTAATAATTGTTGCGTTGATATTTTATATTGCTGTTGTTTCAATAATTGTCATTACACAGTATTTTCATTATCGAAGCAATAATTCATATTATCTGAATAATATTATTAGATAACATTATTGGCAATGTTTAGAAAGTTCGCCTAAGGAGAGGTTTGGTCATCTAATTGCGGCGCCAAGAAGAAGAAATTCTTATTGAAAGCCCCTCTTCCTGAGGAACCGCCGGTTGTCAATATTGTGATTTCGTAATATTATTTGTGAATAATTAATTATTGATTTATATGATGAGGAAAATATTGATTTTATGTGGATATAGATGGAGAAAATTTTTAAAATGACAATTGTTGAAAATTAATATTTTATCTTTTTCTGATAAAATAATTCATTTAAATATATTATTTTAATAATATATTAACGGTGATATTTTTACAACGAATGTGGGATATATGAGTATACGAGGAGGAAGAGTATTTTTGTGGCATTAAATGTTTAAAACATGTTAAACATGTCGGTGGACCCCATTTATTGACTGAAATTTGATTATAGCCTGTAAAATCTCCCGTTTGTGGATTTCGGTCAATTTCTATTTGGAATTTGGAAAAACTTTCTTCTGCAAAGTTGTAGAGAATTGAATTTCCTATAAAAACTCGCGAGACTCGAATTTTCTGATGAAAGAGATATTTATTATGAATTATTGAAGTTCCGAAGCTCCGAAATAATTGGGAGTTTAAATTATTTTTGTTAAGAAAAACGTTTTTTGTATTTTTTTTGGACATCATTAACATGTGTGGCTGGTGTTTTGACCAAAAGGTGGGCTAAGGAAAATTTGTATAATTATATTAATATTATATTAAATTTTCGCTTTTGGTGTTCTAAGCATTTTCCTATAAATAGGGTGCTTAGGTTAGAATTGAAAATCACACCGTAAACCCAAGTTTTCTCTATTTTCTCTCGATATTTTGAGCGTATTCTTGTGAGTATTTTGAGTATACTTTGAGTATTGATATACTGGTGCAAGTTCATTCAAACGTTATTCCAATGTAAGTAATCGCTCTCTCGAGGTAAGGGATATTATTTTTTTTCAGAATGATATTATTTCTTCAATATCATTATATTGAAATGTTGATCTGAAGTTTTTATCAAATTTGGGACTTTTTCATGTCTAAGTTACTATTCATGGGTTACTATTCACGAGTTACTATTCACGAAGTTACTATTCACACAGTACTATTCATGAAGCGTGAAGATGTTTTTTGTGGAATTTCTATCTTTTGGTGTCTGAGTTACTATTCACATATACTATGACTATTCACGATACTAAGACTATTCACGATACTGCACTATTCACCGAAAAATAAAATTTCTTCTTTTGTCCAAAATATCTATTCGGATACTAGCTCGATTGTATCCATGTTTTGATCATTCTTGAATTTTACACCACTATGATTATTTTTTGAGGTATTTTTGGACGTGGATAAAACCAAGTACTAATCCTTAATCCTTAATCCTTGTCATTTTGTTTCATGGATTCGTTTCTTTAAAAAATATTTTCATCATCCTCGCCTTTAAATGATGATATTATGGAATATCTTTGGCTCAGTAGTGCAAAGATGAATGATTTCTTAAGAATATCTTTGGCCAGAGTGTAAAAGATGAATGATTTCAAGAATATCTTTGGCTCAGTAGTGCAAAGATGAGCAGTGTTTAAATGAACATGACTAATCGATGAATATCTTTGGCTGTAGTGCAAAGATGAATATTTGATTCCGGATGTATATTGATTGATGTTACGGGGATAAAAGATAGACGATGAACTTTTAAATTCATACATAGAAGATAGTAGTTTGCATTCTCTACTTAACTCTTCTAATGAATTATTATTTCACCATGCAGTATTGATTTAAAATTTGTTGTCTATTGTATTCTATTAGATTTTTCTCGTTGAAGACTAACGATAATTTGTTGTATATTATCCTAGTCATAATATTCTTTATCGAGCTAGTTGAGCTCACCCTTTTCCTTTTTGTTCCATTTTTCTCGTGGAGGCGAGAATATAGCGAGTACTTAGTCGGGGTATGGAATGAAGGTTTTAGAAAGGATTGCTTAGTAGTCCTCACCATTTTTGTAAAATAATGTATCAATAAAGGTGATGAGGATTTATTTGAGTATAGATATTGTCTAGAAGATAATATTTGTATTCAAACTCACGCTTTATTGTTGTAATAATAAAGTTGTAGTTGTTTTACGCATCATGTATTGACAACTCGTAATAGGTGATGTATACCTATTTTGGGGCGCCACGGTTGGTATCGAGCTTAGGATATGATCTCTGGCGGAGATCGGGAATAGAACTAGGAGGGAGAGACGAGTAAATCCTTCGCTAGTGTGTCCTACCTAAGCTTATTTGTTAGTTGGTCAAGATATAGGGATATTATGTGATATATTGATTTCCTTAATTAACCCTTGTTTTATGACGAGATTTGAGAATGTCGAATCGAGAATATTAACAAATGGAGTAAATGAGACCGTGGAGATGCTGATTTACCAACGAGGAGAACGCAACAGTGGTGGCAATGTACCTCCCGTGAACAACACCATGGAGCGAGATGATGAACGAGGGATGTTTAGAAGTTTTTTGCGCTCATGCAAAATCGCACGAGGAGACTCGTGTTCAAAATATGAGGAGGAAATGATAGCAATTCACGGGTTGTCACGCCCAAGCGAGTTCAAAGAGTTGGGACCACGAATTCAAGGGAAAGCCGATCCGATCACGGCGGAAACATGGGTTAAGCAAATTACCAAGATATTCGATGTCTTGGGATGCACGGAGAAACGAAGGTTCCATTCGCCACCTTTATGTTTCGTGGCGAGGCGGATCATCGGTGGGAGTCTCAAGCTGCATCTATCCACCAAGCACTCAAAGATGTCGTGGGAGACATTTCAGAATTATTTAATGACAAATACTTTCCCGAAAGTGTTGGCATATGAAGGAAGTGGAGTTCATCGATTGGAACAAAACAATACGACGGTGTCTCAAAGACGAGGCAAAGTTTGCAGAGTTATCCAGTTTGCACCTCATTTGGTGGAGAATGAGGAACGATGACGCGGATGTTTCTTAGAGGTTTGAAACCGCATACGCCAAGATCTCATTTCATAATAAACTTTCTCTATTCGAGATGTTGTAAGCAGGGCTCAATTATTAGAGCGAGATAACGAGTACGGTCAACCGAGGGACCACAACCAGGATCGATCGAGAGATAGCAACATCAGCGAGAATAATGATAACTGCGGAGAAAGAAACAGACGGACAGAAATGGTAACCACTCCGTGGTAATATGGCCATGAAAAAAATGTAAGAAGCGAGTCATGAGGAGATTTTAAAAGAGGAGATTTAACAACGATTATATGAAGACGATAAAGGTCAGCAAAGAATCGGTTCTAAGGAGGAGAAACGACCACCCCATTATATGCTACAAATGCGGAAAAGAGGGACATATCGGCCCAAACCGCCCACAACAGCAGTTCAAGGTATGCTATAGTTGTGGAAAGGAAGGACATATCTTCGAGATCAGACGCAGAGCGAAACCTAGTTCAATGGGGGACGGTGACTGAAAAGATCGTCCCGTAAAAGTCAAAGTCAACGATTCCGGAAGAGCGTTTGTTGTGATCGGTCATAATGCGAGGAACCCAAACGAGGTGATCACGGGTAAGCTATTTATGAATTCTTGCGAAGTTTATACCTTACTTGACACCGGTGCTACCCATTCATTTATATCTCCCGCATGTGCTCAACGTTTAAACTTGACTCCGGAGAAATTAGACTTTGACCTATCTGTGGAAACTCCGTTAGAGAAACTTTCATCACATCCATCGCTTATAAATCTTGTTTGATTCAAGTTGGCACCATTACCTTACCTCGTCGACCTTATCTCTTTAAAG
This sequence comes from Panax quinquefolius, assembly GCA_020205615.1. Lineage (NCBI taxonomy): Eukaryota > Viridiplantae > Streptophyta > Magnoliopsida > Apiales > Araliaceae > Panax > Panax quinquefolius. The sequence goes on along the minus strand of CM035158.1, from coordinate 36,723,418 downwards.
ATACTTGCTTTTGATGTGATTTTAGGGATTGATTGGTTAACTACTCATCATGCCAAAATTGATTGTTTTCGTAAGGTTGTTAGTTTTCATATTCCTAACCAACCCGTTGTATTTAATTCAAGCAACTAAACCATTAAAATCGATCACCATCATATCTAATCATAAGGCTATTCGCTTATTAAAAAACGGATGTCAAGCTTTCTTAGCCCATGTTATGGATTTGAATAAAGACACATCAAATTTGAATAATATTCTGTTGTTATCGTTTTTCCGACGATTTTCCGAAGAACTTCCTGGCCTACCCCCGTAACGTGAAGTTGAATTCTTTATTGATCTTGAACTCGCACAAAGCCCATTTCTAAAACCCCATATCGAATGGCTCCTATTGAACTTCAGGAGTTAAAGGTCCAACTATGTGAGAATTGTTGGACACATCGGTTTCATTCGCCCTAGTACATCTCCTTGGGGTGCTCCTGTTTTATTCAGAAAGAAGAAAGACGGAGTATGCGACTTTCAGTATTAACTATCGGGAATTGAACCATGTCACCATCAAGAATAGGTATCCTCTCACCTCGTATTGATGACTTGTTTGACCAATTGTAAGGGGCACAATTCTTTTCAAAATCGATCTTCGCTCGGATATCATCAATGAAGATTAAAAGCGAGGATATTCCAAAGACCGCCTTCGTAACTCCTCGGTATGGGCATTATGAATTCTTAGTCATGTCTTTCTGGACTAACTAATGCTCCCATGGCTTTCATGGATATGATGAACCGAGTATTCAAGGAATATTTGGATCAATTCGTTGTTGTCTTTATTGATGACATCCTCATATATTCCAAAAGCCGTGAAGATCATGAGCACCATTTGAAGTCGGTACTCCAAAGGCTTCGTGAAAACCAACTATATGCCAAATTGAAGAAATGTGAGTTTCGGCGAGGAAGTAGCATTCCTTGGGCACGTGGTGTCGAAACATGGAGTATCTGTTGATCCGGCCAAGATTGAAGCAATACAAAGTTGGGAGCAACCAAGTCGGTGATGTAAGACGTGAAGTTTTTGGGCTTAATGGTTATTATCGGAGATTCGTGGAAGGGTTTTTCGAATCGCTACTCCATTAACTAAGCTAACTCCTAAGGATACAAAATTCGTTTGGAGTAAGAATGCGAGAAAAGTTTCCAAGAGCTTAAGAGGAGACTTATTTCAAGACTGTTTCTAACAATACCATCCGGTTCGGATGGATTTGTTATCTACAAATGATGCTTCGTGCAAAGGGTTAGGATGTGTTCTCATGCAACGTGGGAAAGTCATAGCCTATGCCTCATGACAATAACTTAAAGAGTATGAGAGGAATTATCCTACTCATGATCTAGAGTTACAAAGCAAATGATTTTGCAAGCGCTAAAAATATGGAGGCACTATCTATATGGGGAGAAAGTGGAGATATATTCGCACCATAAAAGCCTTAAATATTTCTTCACTCAAAAAGAACTCAACATACTGGCAAATGACGTTGGCTCGAGCTATTGAAAGACTACGACCACACTATTCAATACCATCCGGTAAAGTTTAACGTGGTAGCCGACGCATTGAGTAGAAGATCATATGTGGGAACGAGTACGATGATGTCAAGTATACGACAGAGCCAACTTTAATAGAAAAAGTTAAGGTTGCTTCAAGCCCAATCTTTAACCGATGCGTATGAAGAAGAAAGTACAAGAAGGAGCTATTCCTAAGCTTAGAATTGATGAAGAAGGAATACTTCGAGTCCACTCTAGACTTTGTGTTCCTAACGACTCTGATTTGAAGTACAAGATTATGACGGAGGCACACAATACGCCATTTGCAATCCATCCTGGAAGTACTAAAATGTATCGTGATCTTCGACATACATTTTGGTGGAACAATATGAAGAGAGAGATTGCAAAGTTTATCTCGATGTGTTTAACTTGCCAGCGTGTAAAGGCGGAGCATCTAGTACCTAAGGGTCCGTTGCAACAACTTAAGATTCCGGAATGGAAGTGGGAACACATTACCATGGATTTCGTTACGGGTCTTCCTACGGTTTCTCAAGGCATCAATGCTATTTGGGTTATTGTTGATAGATTAACCAAGTCTGCTCATTTCTTGCCGATACGGAGACTTATTCCTTGAACGTCTTGCTAGTATGACGTGAATGAGATTGTGAGGTTGCATGGCATGCCCAGTATCCATAGTTTTGGATCGTGACCCAAGATTCACTTCAAGATTTTGGGTTATCTTGCAAAAAGCTATTGCACGGATTTGCGATTTAGTCGAAGATACCATCCCCAAACGGACGGACAATCAGAGAGGACTATTCAAACTCTTGAAGATTTATTAAGACTCGTGTCCTAGACTTCAAGGGTAGTTGGGATAAGTATTTACCATTGGTGGAATTCTCCTACAACAACAGTTTATCAGCAAGTATAGGTGTGGCTCCATTCAAGCATTATATGGGACGAAAATGTCGTTCTCCAATATGTTGGGATGAGGTGGGTGAAGCAACATTGTTGGGACCCGAAAGTTAGTACGTATGACTCACCGAAAAGATCCAAATGATTCGACAACGACGATAAACCGGCACAAGATCGACAAAAGAGTTATACGGATCTTCATCGAAAGGACGTGGAATTTAATGTAGGGATCATGTATTGTCATGAAGTTGCTCCATGGAAGGGAGTTACAAGATTTGGGAAGAGAGGAAAGCTCAATCCACGATTTATTGGTCCATTTCAAATTCTTGACCGAGTAGGAAATGTAGCCTATAGACTTGCGTTACCTCGAGTATGTCTCGTGTTCATAATGTGTTTCATATATCTCGTACTTCGTAAATATGTGAAAGACCCGAACCACGTTATTGAAGTTAGAACCGGACGAGATAGCCAAGACTTAACGTATGAGGAGGTACTGCCAAGATCTTGGATAGGAAGGAGCATGTCCTACGCCAAGAAAGGTCATACCACAAGTTAAAGTTTTGTGGAGGAATCATGCTATAGAGGAAATGACCGGGAGTTGGAAACGGAAATGAAAGCGAGGTATCCTCACCTTTTCAAAACACTGTGTATACATACATCAATTTCGAGGACGAAATTTCATAAGGAGGGAGGTTGTAAGACCCCAAAAATTTTTTTAAATAAAAGGAATTTCCTTTATTTATTATTTTGAAATAGTAAGGGTTGATTTGATTAATGTGGATAGTTAAGGGTTAAATACGCAAATATTTCAAAATAAGCAAGTGGTTATAAAATATTCATTATCGTTCGGGGAATATTCGTTTGGTCGTGGAATATTCAGATCGCTTGTCGGGAATATTCGTGACGACAACATGACCATGTGTGGGCCCCATAACGGAAAGTGATTGGATGAAGAAAACGACAAATATAAGTTGTTTTTAAATAATGGCGTAGTTGTTACCGTTAATACTGTTGGAATACCCGGTGGTTAAAACACACTAATACGCGTTGTTGAACAAGAAAGATACCAGTATTGCACCAATTATTGATTCTTACGAAGAAGGCACTACTCAATAATGGTTACATGAATTATCGCTCAAAGATTTTATCGAGTTAATAATTTTGCGTTGATATTTTATATTGTTGTTGTTTCAATAATTGTCATTACACAAGATTTTCATTATCGAAGCAATAATTCATATTATCTGAATAATATTATTAGATAACATTATTGGCAATGTTTAGAAAGTTCTGCTCTAAGGAGAGGTTTGGTCATCTAATCAAGCGGCAAGAAGAAGAAGAAATTCTTATTGGAAGCCCCCTCTTTCTCGAACCCGATCGGTTGTCAATATTGTGATTCTCGTAATATTATTTGTGAATAATTAATTATTGATTTATATGATGAGGAAAATATTGATTTTATGTGGATATAGATGGAGAAAATTTTTAAAATGACAATTGTTGAAAATTAATATTTTATCTTTTTACGATAAAATAATTCATTTAAATATATTATTTTAATAATATATTAATGGTGATATTTTACAACGAATGTGGGATATATGAGTATACGAGGAGGAAGAGTATTTTGTGGCATTAAATGTTTAAAACATGTTAAACATGTCGGTGGACCCCATTTATTGATTGAAATTTGATTATACTGTAAAATCTCCTGTTTGTGGATTTTGGTCAATTTCTATTTGGAATTTGGAAAAACTTTCTTACGCAAAGTTGTAGAGAATTGAATTTCCTATAAAACTCACGAGATTCGAATTTTCTGATGAAAGGGCTATTTATTATGAATTATTGAAGTTCAAGTCTCAAATAATTGATTTTTGGGAGTTTAAATTATTTTTGTTAAGAAAAACGTTTTTGTATTTTTTTGGACATCATTAACATGTGTGGCTGGTGTTTTGACCAAAAGGTGGGCTAAGGAAAATTTGTATAATTATATTAATATTATATTAAATTTTCGCTTTGGTGTTCTAAGCATTTTCCTATAAATAGGGTGCTTAGGTTAGAATTGAAAATCACAATTGTAAACTCAAGTTTCTCTCTATTTCTCTCTCGATATTTTGAGCGTATTCTTGTGAGTATTTTGAGTATACTTTGAGTATTGATATACTATTGCAAGTTCATTCAAACGTTATTCCAAATGTAAGTACCGCTCTCTTCGAGGTAAGGGATATTATTTTTTTCGTAATGATATTATTTCTTCAATATCATTATCTTGAAATGTTGATCCAAGTTTTTATCAAATTTGGAACTTTTTCATGTATGGGTTACTATTCATGGGTTACTATTCATGAGTTACTATTCACGAGTTACTATTCACGAGTTACTATTCACGAAAGTACTATTCATGTAAGCGTGAAGATGTTTTTGTGGAATTTCTATCTTTTGGTGTCTGAGTTACTATTCACATATACTAAGACTATTCACGATTATACTATGACTATTCACGATACGGCACTATTCATAGAAAAATAAAATTTCTTCTTTTTGTCCAAAATATCTATTCGGATACTAGCTCTCGATTGTATCCATGTTTTGATCATTCTTGAATTTTACACCACTATGATTATTTTTGAGGTATTTTGGACGTGGATAAAACCAAGTACGAATCCTTAATCCTTGTCATTTTGTTTCATTGGATTCGTTTCTTTAAAAAATATTTTCATCATCCTCGCCTTAAATGATGATATTATGGAATATCTTTGGCTGTAGCAAAAGATGAATGATTTCTTAAGAATATCTTTGGCACGTGAGTGCAAAGATGAATGATTTCTGAAGAATATCTTTGGCTCAGTAGTGCAAAGATGAACAGGTGTTTAAATGAACATGACTAACTGATGAATATCTTTGGCCCTCAGAGTAAAGATGAATATTTGATTTCGGATATATATTGATTGATGTTACAGGATAAAAGATAGAGCGATGAACTTTTAAATTCATACATAGAAGATAGTAGTTTGCATTCTCTACTTAACTCTTCTAATGAATTATTATTTCATCATGCAGTATTGATTTAAAATTTGTTGTCTATTGTATTCTATTAGATTTTTCCTCGTTGAAGACTAACGATAATTTGTTGTATATTATCCTAGTCATAATATTCTTTTATCGAGCTAGTTGAGCTCACCCTTTTCCTTTTGTTCCATTTTTCTCGGGAGGCGAGAATATAAGCGAGTGCAGCCTGGGTATGGAATGAAGGTTTTAGAAAGGATTGCTTAGTAGTCCTCACCATTTTGTAAAATAATGTATCAATAAAGGTGATGAGGATTTATTTGAGTATAGATATTGTCTAGAAGATAATATTTGTATTCAAACTCACGCTTTTCTTGTTGTAATAATAAAGTTGTAGTTGTTTCTGTACCATGTATTGACAACTCAGAATAGGTGATGTATACCTATTTTGGGGGCGTCACATTGCATGTGCCGAAGCAATTGTTATTCGTCAAGCAATTAAATTTGCTATTGAGATAGGTCTTAGTAACATTGTTATTGAAGGAGCTAGATTGTAAGACGGTGATTACACGTCTATCTAAATAGATTATTGAGGATTCAGATTAGAATTTCAGAAGGTGAGTTTCTCCGAGAAAAAGCAATCAAGTAGCTCATAAACTAATAGATTTAGCTCAGTTATATAATATTTTTTTTCCTACTTATTGGATGGATGATTGCCTTCATAGCATGCTTTCTTTAATTGTAAAAGAATCTGCAGATGAATAAAAGTTTGTATCCTTTATGAGGATGTTTATTTCAAAAAAAAGAAATAAAAGAATATCCAAATTAATTAAATGTAACTAAATATGATTGACCCAATAGTTTTTTATTTATATTGTCATGTCTTAAATGTGACAACCCATCATGTAATACATAGGATTAACAAGGGTATTTACAAATGCAAGTATCAACAAGTATACATCTTCCTGAAGTAGAGTGACCCCTTTCTTGCTTGCACTTTTTGGCACAAGCATCCTCATCACAATATTTAGTAGGATCTGAAAATTTTACCTTACATGCATCAACAATCGTCAGCTCATTACCTATAATTATCGAAATACGCAAACGAAATCAATAGACAAAATAATATAATTTGGTGATTTTATGTAAAAAAATTGTCATCTATATAATCCTTGTGTTTTAGAATTAGAGTTTCATTTTAACATTTGTAAGTTAATTCATAATTTTTGAAATATATTACTAATACATATTTATTTACTTTATATAAAAATATATATAATTATCAGATACTAATTAAAAGATGGTACTAATTAAAATATTTAGTCTTTCAAAGTTAAATCAATTTTGAAATTTAAGAATTTAAAATTGACTTAAAAATCAAAACGTATCTCTATTCTCAAACAAAATAAGTATATATTTAACAAATCAATTATATGTAACTACCGTAAAAAAAAGATCACTACAATTGAACTCATGATTTTTTTATTTTACAAAGACATGTATTATTAGGGTCATTATTACTTGAGCTAATATGATAGAGTTAGTGGTGTTAAACTTCCATCATAACATCCTAACACCAGAAAAATGAGTTTTATATGATAATTTTGAGAAGTAAAATAAAAAAAATAATTATATATAACAAAATAAACAAAGGCATGAGCATGAGGCATAATAATTATTTAATAAAATTAGAAGACTTTCAAAAAATGGGTCATGGTTTTCTTAAGCTCTCATGGTTATTATCTAAATTACCTTTGTAATAAAAAAATACAAAATGCTAATAATCTTAAATAATTTTTATCTATTCATGTTACTCAATATATGAAATCTATTGAAAATTTTATATAGCAAGAAATAAAATTTTAAAAAAATGAAATACATGATTAAAAAAGCATAGAGTATCTATATGTAACTTTAGTTAAACACAAACACGCATATATTATATACTAAATTAGTGTTTACCTGTAAAAAGGACTAGCAAGAAAAGAACGCTAGCAAATGTAATGGAATACTTTATACTTAATTTTCTTTCAAGTGTCTCCAAAAAATAAGATATGTGAACAAAATCATTCAGTTCCTACAATTTATAGTGCGAGATGATAAAAACTTCTTAAAAATTTTCTTTTAATTTTCTTCTATAAATATAAATGTGCAATTAATGCATTTATTTATTTATTTATTTATTTAGGATCTCTTTTAAAAATTGGATATTGATATATGCACATTATATATTAATGGTCGCACACCATATGCATAGTAATATTGTATTTAAGATATTTGCAAGATTAGGAATATAAGCATTCAATGCGTATTAGAGTATGCATAATTATCAATATAAGATGTGTAGATATCTAACATTCTTTCTTGAGATTTATAAAATCTTTAGAATGTGATTATATGAATCAAAATTTGCATTTATTATACACCTAAAAATATTAGGATATATTTATTATATATGAATTAAATTTTACATTATTATATACTATTTTTGAGAAACGCATTATTATATACTTAAAAAGCACAAAAATAAATAATGAGCGAAGACGCCGAGATTGTGAAAATTTAGTCACATGAATCAAATTTTGAACTAGTACATTGTACATACATAAAAGTAAAGTAATCAAAATATATAGGCAATGATGATAAGTGCTGGGTCACCCCTGTTGACTAGTTAGATTGTCAAATTTTTTTTAATAATGCTACTATCGCATAAAAAAGGGTTCGGTTTTTCAGTTTTTTACCAGTATCGGCGATACCGGTTTTTTTTTATATCGGTTTTTTTGATAACGGTTTTTTTGGTACCGATTTTTCGGTATTTTAACACTTTTCGGTACCAGTAGCGGTAATGACTTTTTTGAATTTGGTAAAAATCGAAATACCGAAAATACCAAAATTTAATAATTTAATAATTAATAGTTAATATTTTGTAATTTTATATATTAAATAATTTTTTTTATATATTAATAATTTCTATATAATAGTAGTTTTATTAATTTTTTTATATATATTAATAATGTTTTGTAGTTTTATTTTATATATTAATTATTATTAATACTTAATGATTTCTTAGTTTTTTAAAAAATTATTAATATATAAAAAATTATTTAATTATTTTTAATAATTATATATATTACCATGCGGTATAACCGAAAACTGAACCAAAAAAATCGGTACCAATTTTGTACCGAAATCGATAATTCGGTACCGGTTTCGGTTCTTGTTTTTTCGGTAATTTCGAAAAAACACTTAATTATACTTATGTCAGAATCACAAGACACTTAATTCAAAGACACCAAAATAATTATACTTTTAACTATCCACTGATACATAAACTTCATTTAAGTTTACAATAAAATATCTTTCACCTAAAATTTTAGCTAGTTCGATTAAAGAAGCATAAGTGCAAACAACTTTATTAGATCATTAGCCTTTTTGAGAAACTGATTAAATAGCCATACCACAAAATACATGTAAAACATATGCTAAACAAATAGAAAAAGTGATGAAAAACTGATATCAAAAAATAGCAATATCCTCACCTAAGAACTAAAGCAACATAAATTATCCATAAATTTCAACTGCACCTGACCAGCTTACTCTATAATGTGATGCCCCCAAAATAGGTATACATCACCCATATTGGGTCGCCAAATACATGGTACTGAATACAAAATATAAACTTAATTATACAACATGAGCTGAGAGTTTTTACACGAATATTATCTTCTAGACAATATCAAAACTCAAATGGAGCCTTCATTACATTTATTGTCACACTATTTTATAGAATAGTGAGGACTACTATAACACCATCTTGGACCATCACTCTGTTCCCCGACTAGTCCCGGCTACGTTCTAATTTCCTGAATAGAACTATGAAAGCAAAAGGGTGAGCTCAACTAGCCCAGTAAAAGAAATATTATGACCAAGATAATGCAGAATAAATTATTACTAGCCTTCAACAGTGTTAAACCGATAAAATATAATAAACATCATGTTTAACTGCAGCGGAACAAGCAATCCATTAGAAGAGTCAAGTAGAGCATGATATCTACTATCTTCTATGATTTAAAAAGTTTTTCATCAATTTTATCACTGAGACTCAGTTTAATAAATAAACCACATTATTGAATCATCCTCGCACTACGGGCCAAGGATATTCATGTAATCATCAATGGTCATGATTATACCAAATAATCACTGGTTATAATCATACCAACAACTGTCCATCAATGCACTACGGGCGAATGAGGACTTTTACCACATCATTTGTAACATTACGGGTCATGATTATACCAAATGATCCCTGGTCATAATCATACTAATCAATAGTCCATCTATGCACGTAAGCCACATATGAATTTCATCACAATATAAGCATGAGGATGATGACAATGATATAAGAATTCAATTAAAAGAAAGCAAAGGATAAATTTTAAAGATTTATAATTTAATTTATCCAGAATTCAATAATGTTCATATTGCCAACATGATACTGCTTTCTAGAGTAAAATTCAAGAATGATATTGTATCAAAAATGATTTGACCGAAAAAAATCAATTTTGTCATAAATAAGTAATGGGTGAATAGTACTCGTGAATAGTACTACTGAGGAATAGTACTCCATAAATAGTACTTTTTGAATAATACCGTATAAATGAATAGTACTCATGGACAGTACTCCGGCATGAAAAGCCTAAAATTTAACAAGAATGTGTAGAAAATATCCTTGTGAAATGATACTAGATGAACATCAAATTTCAAGGATATTCTACTAATTTCACGGAGTATAGAAGCAATACTTTAACAAAATGAGGGTATAATTAGGAATACGAGATGAAATAATATTACTCACATACTACAGAGTGTGGAAGAAAATATTATTCCTTATGAATACTAAACAAAAATAATATCTCTTACCTCAGAAGAAGACTGGATACTGGAATAGTGAGATAGCAGACTTCTCTTCTTCTTTCTCTCTATAGCTTCTCTCTATAACTTCTCTCTCTATAATTGCTCGTGTGAGTCTTAGTGAATTGGTGAGAATGAAAGAAGAATGAGCTTCTATTTATAGAAAAATATAGTTTCAATAATTGCACATTTTGGGGCTTGAAATATTATAGTACAATACCTTCATATTTTCCTTCATTTTTAATTTAGTCATTCAAGTATTATCAAACTTGCACCACCTCCCCTAATAGTACATCATGTGAATCAATAGTACATTCATGTGAATCAATAGTGTTAGTTCCCGGAGACACAATAGTTATCTAGAAGGGGGGGGGGTTGAATAGATATTTAAAAAATCCTTTCATTTTACTTAGTTAGTTTTGATAATGATTTAAACACATCGAAATTAAGGTTTCTTTGAAGTCCCTTTTAGATAAAGTTAATGAGAGTGAGGCAGTTATAACAGTTATAGTAGTTATAGCAGTTATAGCAAGAATGAAATAGACACAGTTGTTTTTAAGTGGTTCAGAGCACTTAAAGCTCCTAGTCCACTCTTCTACTCCTCAAGTAGGAAATCTACTAAGGATGTCTTTTACACTTTCTGAATCACGCAGATTCTTTCTAGACCAGCAGTCTAGTTACTTCTTAGTTCACTCTTGAACTCTTCAAGTTCAGTAGACTTGGTTCTTTACAGTTCACTTAGAACTCTTCAAGTCCTTCTGACTTGGAAATCTTACTTCAGTTGATTGGTAGTTGTTGAGTTCATGATTAATGCTACTCAGTTGCAGTTAAGCACTTGTTCGAAAGAACTGAGTAGCTAAGCAAGCTTCCTCTTTTTCTCAGATCGTAGAGTCGAGCGTTGAGTTTTCTTGTGCATTTTTGTTCAATGCTTGCTTAGATTTCACATCTGCATATGTTTTGCATATATATGATCCTTGAAATCTATTCGTTGAAGCAATTTGTTGAAGCATTAAATGCGTTTGACATTTTTGAACTTTGATGGAGACTTTTCTGCACAACCTTCTGAATTGCATTATGGCCCACTAACACAGCAGATTGCTTTCTCACCTAACACCTGAAAAGGTGTTTTTCCTCTGTTCTATGGTCCTTTCCTTAGCTTATTGAATATGTTCCTTTTGTTGAATACTAAGGACATCTTTTGTACCGTTGGGACTAGAAAGGACTTCAACGTTTCAAACCCATTCCACTTTTGTTAGAATTTGTCTTCAAACAAAAGTAGGGCTCGATGCTTCTGACACAAGGCAGATGATACTCTACGATCCATATCGTGGTGTCTTATCACATTGGTGTTTGGTCTGAAGAGAACACTACGATCTCTCTCAAGGATTTGCACACTATGATCTTTGCACAGTACGATCTTCACTTGCTCGTTTTGCAGACTCTACGTTTCTGAAAGCGCACTACGATCTCTGAGTTAGCTTCGGCAAACGTCTGGACCACTCTATGATTTTGGTAGATACACTACGATCTTCTAAGCTCTACGATCCTGCCTTAGGTTCTGCAATCTATTGATCAGCTTGATAGACTGCGATTCTTTTCAAGGCCTATCTATTCCTTTCAAGTCATAGATCAACCTAACATCTTTTATCTCTTAATCTATACATTCATTTACAGAATGATGAACATTAAATGTTAAAATCAACCTAACAAATTTGATCTATCACTAAGTCCTTGTACATATATTCCTTGAAGGACTTTACATTTAATAATGAGCATTAACTTTAAACATCAAATCAAAATATGCATTCTTCCAACAATCTCCCCCTATTTGAAGTTGACATAACCAAAGAAATTTGTTGTCATGATTATCAAGTTCTAGATGCAGTTTCAGGAAAGTAAACATGACTTAATATTTCAGTGAGCAACTGAAATTTCTAGAGACTAAGCATGAATTTATTGATGTTTGGAGAATAGATATTACAGTTAAGCTTTACATCAATAAGAATTTAAGTTTCAACTTATCTCTATTTCTTTGATCTTTTACGTGGAGGATTGGCATACTCCTCAGCTCTTCTTTTCCATCTTGCTTCTTCTCTCTTGGCTAGATCTTCCAGCTCACTTGGGCTTATCCTGGGATTGTGATCATGGTTGTTCATGAATACAGGATCTCCAATTGGCATTCTTAGGCATGTGGTTGTCACCACATGAGAGCTGGGAGAAGGCCTTTGACTTCTTAATGTTTGAGCCATTAAAACTTCCTGCTGATCAGATCGTTGAGTCTAATGGCTAGATCGTGGAGTCTGTTGGTGGAATTGCCTTGCAGGAGGATTCCTAGAAGATTGAGCAGAAAAGGTGCCTCTGCCTCTGCCTCTGCCACTACAAAAAAAAGGTCATTGGTGACGGCATCATTAACGACGGCAGTATCCCCGTCGAGAATGACATCATTAGCGACGGCCTAGCAGTCGCCAATGTAGCCCGTCGAGAATGACCCTTCCCGTCCCCAAATTTGGTGGGAATTTTTTCGCGCGCGTGGGAAAAGCTCATTTGCTATCGAGAATGATGCTATTTTTAATCCCTATGATTAATTTTCTTCTGTTCTCTTTCTCTCTTTCTCCCGCTCGCCTCCTATGCACCTCGCCATCGCCTCTATACCTCTGTCGTCACCTCTGCACCATCCCTACTGTCGTCGGTTGCCGGCGCCATCAACGTTGTCGTCCACCTCTCCATTTCTTGCTCCCACCGACTGGCCTTCCCCTTTCTTCCTCCCATTTTCTTGGCCTGTGACCTGCTGCCTCCACTGATCTTTTCGTCCCTCTTAGTTCGGCTGGTTCTCCATTTCTCAAAGAACAATTAGTAAGTTAATTTTTTTTCTTATGCTTTAATTTGTAAGTTCCAATTTATTTATATATGTTAGGGTTTAATTGGGTCTCTACATATGTATTTTTCGTCCCTCTTAGTTCAGTGACTTTTCTCTACATATGTATGATGATTTGTTATTATGGGTTCTTTTATTGTTAATTCTTCTTATAACTGTTATTATTTTGAGCTTACTTTAGTTAGTTCAAGTTATTATTTTGTTGATGCTTGTCATTCCCCAGTTCTAATTATGAACTATTCATGTGCTTATTTGTTGATTATGTTGTAAAAATAACTTTAACAATCACATTAAAGATGGGTGTTTACTGTTTAGTCTCTAAAGTGGCTGATTCTAAATTATGGTCTTTCATAGTACATAGTTTCAAGCGGTGCTTCCATCGATAGATAAACATGTAAATCTATTATAGTCCAGTTATTTTGATGGACTACTCAAATCATATGGATAGTAAATTTTTAGTTAATGGGCTGGAGAAGATGAAGGTGGTGAACAAAACTTGGAAGGAGGAAAAAATACAAACTTTAAGGATATATTTTTATTTCATGTTTATCCCTCGTAATTTTTATAGTTTTTTATTTGTAGTGTTGACATGATAAGGGAATTGTGATTATAAACTTGAGGAGATGGTGTAATCACCATAATTTAGTTATGACAATTATCTTAGAATTTGTATACTTAGCCTTCAAGTTCTAGTACATTAGACCCCATGCTTTAATTAGCATATAAACCATATTAATATCAAGGAAATCAGTCATTACCTAGCTTGCTAACACAATCATCTTCTAATTAATTTAGCTCACACATGGAACCATAAAACTTCCAAATTACTCACACTATATCATGGCATATATGGCCTATAAGTATTCATGTCTTTATTCGATTATTAGCATGATAACATAGCCCTTGGTATTAACTGCACAGTTAGTACCTCATTATCTCAAATCAGTTCTAACGTAAACATCTACTCAAACAGTTGGAGATCATGATTTTTGGTTTATATGAAACACTCATTTTCTTAACTTTGCTATACTTTTAGAGATTTGATGCCGAATTCTTTTTGTCCCTTTTAGACGAGCCCTTCCCCAATGTCTATCTAATTATTTTCTATTGTATATTTAGAACTCAAATAAACATAAAACTTAACTGATTTTCAGACATAAGCTTGGTCATTTATGGCTGAGCTTCTATTAGCAATCATTAGCTCTACTGATTACTCTCTACCCGGCCCCTACATATATTTTAATGTTAAGCCTATTTAGCTTCTATAATAGCTTATTTGGTTTTGGCTAAAAACTGTATCTTTCTGGTTGAAGTTGAAATATGTTTTTGCATCTATATCTGCATGCCCTCTCTTGACATACAGACGAATATTAGTTTGTTGTGGAAAGATTTGATTTGAGTTTAACTGATTTATATGTAACATGTAATATATAGATGGTCCATTAAACTGCAAGCATATTCAAATTCTCAATTTATTTATTTTTTCCTATTTGAGGGTGGGTTAACAAATTTACCAGCTCATTATACTTTCACATGTGCATATATTTTCATATAGTTTAGGAAGCTTAGAAACCCGTTTGAGATTCACTTAGTATGATTGAATCTCAAATAGTCCCCGTTTTGGGACTGTTCATGTATGTTTCGATCTCACTTAGGTCGGTGTTAACGACTTGAGCACGCCTTTATATTTTTAGAATTTTCGGCTAGTATATATCTCTTGATGTTCTTCAGGTGCATATTTAGACTACGATGTGTTAGTCTATTTCGTTCACTTGAAGACCATGGGAAGGTGCTGCCGAAATTTCTGAAAAATTTAAAAATTTCTGAAAAAGCCAAAAAATAGCCAAAAACCCGCACCGTCTGTCCGAATGCCACACAAACACACACATAGCACCGCGTAGGTATTAGACACATGTTAGAACTTACGGGACTCGATTCCGACATAGGAAAACCGAGTTATCTCCCAGTTTGCAAAACTCAACAACACTTAGGCAAAAAGTTAAAAAATAGCCCAAAACATGTATTGTCCATCTGAACGCCACGCAAACACACAAATAGCACCGCATAGGTATTAGACACGTGTTAAAACTTACGGGACTCGATTTTGACATACGGAGATCGAGTTATCGCCCAGTTTACAAAACTCGCCAACACTTAGGCAAAAAGTCAAAAAAATAGCCCAAAACCCGCACTGTCTGTCCGAACGCCAAAAAAACAGACACATAGCACCGCATAGGTATTAGAAATGTGTTAGAACTTACGGGACTCGATTCTGACATACGAAAACCGAGTTATCGCCCAGTTTGCAAAACTCAATAACACTTAGGCAAAAAGCCGAAAAATAGCCCAAAACCTGTATTGTCCGTCTGAATACCACGCAAACACACAAATAGCACCGCATAGGTATTAGACACGTGTTACAACTTACGGGACTCGATTCCGACATACGAAGATCGAGTTATCGCCCAGTTTACAAAACTCGCTAACACTTAGGCAAAAAGCCGAAAAATAGCCCAAAACCCGCACCTTCTGTCCAAACGCCACACAAACACACACAAAACATCACGTAGGTATTAGACACATGTTAGAACTTACAGGACTCGATTCTGACATACGAAAACAGAGTTATCGCCCAGTTTGCAAAACTCAACAACACTTAGGCAAAAAGCCAAAAAATAGCCCAAAACCCGTATTGTCCGTCCGAACGCCATGCAAACACACAAATAGCATCGCGTAGGTATTAGACACATGTTACAACTTATGGGGCTCGATTCTGACATATGGAGATCGAGTTATCGCATAGTTTATAAAACTCGCCACACTTAGGCAAAAAGCCAAAAAATAGCCCAAAACCTGCACCGTCTGTCTAAACGCCACACAAACACACACATAACACTGCGTAGGTATTAGACACGTGTTAGAACTTACGGGACTCGATTCCAACATATGAAAACTGAGTTATCACCCAGTTTTCAAAACTCAACAACACTTAGGCAAAAAACCAAAAAATAGCTCAAAACCCGTATTGTCCGTCCGAACACAATGCAAACACACACATAGCACTGCGTAGGTATTAGACATGTGTTACAACTTATGGGACTCAATTCTGACATACGAAGACTGAGTTATCACCCAGTTTACAAAACTCGCCAACACTTAGGCAAAAACCCAAAAAATAGCCCAAAACCCGCACCGTCTGTCCGAACGCCACACAAACACACACATAGTACCGAGTAGGTATTAGACACGTGTTAGAACTTACAGGACTCGATTCCAACATACGAAAACCGAGTTATCGCCCAGTTTGCAAAACTCAACAACACTTAGGCAAAAAGCCGAAAAATAGCCCAAAACTCGTATTATCCGTCCGAATGCCACACAAACACACAAATAGCACCGCATAGGTATTAGACATGTGTTACAACTTACAGGACTCGATTCTGACATAAGGAGATCGAGTTATCGCCCAGTTTGCAAAACTCACCAACACTTAGAGAAAAAGCCGAAAAATAGCTCAAAACCCGCATCGTCCGTCTGAATGACATGCAAACACACACATAGCATCGCGTAGGTATTAGACATGCGTTAGAACATACGGGACTCAATTCTGACATACGGAATCCGAGTTATTGCCCAGTTTGCAAAACTCATCAACACTTAGGCAAAAAGCCGAAAAAGAGCCCAAAACTCGTATCGACAGTCCGAACGCCACACAAACATACACATAGCACCGCGTAGGTATTAGACACGCGTTACAACTTACGAGACTCAATTTCGACATACGCAGACCGAGTTATCGCCTAGTTTGTAAAACTCAACAACACTTAAAGAACACAAACAAAACTAATTTAAATATGCTCTATTTTCGAATTCGTTATTAATATTTTAATATTGTAGGATCTTGTTGATGAGACTTCGGCGGGTGGAGGTTGCAGCACAGGCAATGCCCGTGGTGGAGATGGTGATGACCGCCGTGCTAATGCTGATGAGACTATTGAGGGTGGGACCGACAGTCAGATCGGAGGTGGGACCGGCAATGGGACCGGCGGCGATGGTGATACCGACATTCTTGATCTTTGGTTGTAGTACCCATTATGTTTATATTTTGACTTTCATATATGTATATTTATACAGCTTTTGAGTTGTACAGACTAGAGTTTAGAATCTAGTTAGGTTGATGGTACGTATATGTATCTAACTATATTGATTGTTTATGATTACATTTTGTATTTACATTGTATGACTTTTATCTATAAGTCATTACGTTGTTTACATATTTGATGGTTGATATAACAGGTATAATTATGTATATGTAAATGAACATGGGTATTTTGCAAATTTGCAAAAAAAATTTCTAGAAAACACATTGGCGACGGGGTCATTGGTGACGGCTGTGCCGTCGGCAATGACTGTTTCTTATTTTTTTAGAGGAAACAATTACTGACGGTCTTCTTCATCGCCAATGCCGTCGCTAATACCTCAGTGTCGACGGCTAGCCGTCGGCAATGACCCCGTCGGTAATGGCTTTCTTGCCGACGGGAGCCAAGGGCGACGACCCATATGACGACGGGGAGGGCGACGGATGTTGCCGTCGCCAATAACCGCATTACCGAAGACAATAGGGTCATTGGCGATGGCATTGCCCATCGGCAATGACCTATTTTTTTGTGTGCCTTGATCTCCTTTTCCTTTATGCTCCCCCTTTATGTCAGCATCAAGGGTTCGAATGTCCTCTGAGAGGCGAGTCACTCCTTGGACAAGCTCGTTGAGTTGACTCCGAGTTTGAGCAATGTCCTCTCAATTTTCTTTGATCAGAGGATCAGATCGAGCTTCCTGTTGTTGAAGAACGGCTAATATATTATCAGTCTGCTATCATTGGCTAACGTAAAATTGTTGGAATTCTTTTACGGTAGTTTGCAGATTGAGGAAGTTCTCCATTATAAGTTTATTCTGAGCTTCCTGAGTGGACTGTAAGACAAGAACAACATCTCTGTGTCTTTTGGCTGCTAGAAAGTGAATGTCATCCCTGTCCTTTATGCTCTGAATCATTTCCTTGATGAGCTCCTTAAGTGTCTTAGTGAGCGTAGAGCTTAGGGAGCTTGGGAGACTATTTGCAGCATTGATCATTGTTGTTAATCTCATCTGAATGAGCTCAGTGTGTTCTTCATGGCTTTCATCGAGTTCCTTGATCACTTTCTTGGACATTGCAGACAAATCGGCTTTGGTGGGCAGTTCTGATAGAAGTTCATTGAGTTGAGGAATTTGTGAAGGAGGGGGTGTTCTCTTGAATTGATCTTGTAATGAATAGAGGGCAAGATTAAGGTTGAAGTATTCATTGCTGGATGAGGAGGGAATATCGGATGGAGGGGCCTATGCTTGGGTGTTTAGAGTAGGTGGCTCGGCGATTTAAGTTTGGGACTCTACAATGGGGCTAGAGTCAGTGATCGTAGAGGTGATGGGAGGTGGAAGCAATATAAAGTTGGGCATATTTGTTTACGTCGATTCATGTAATTTTGGGATCAGAATGCTGGGAATCGACAGTTGATTAAGGACCACTTCCAGCCAGCTTGGAAATTCATAAAATTGGCTGAAGAAGGATAGTGGATAGTGATTAACTCTGAATAAGATCAGGATAGTTAATACCTCATACACCATTCTTGAGGAGGGACCATTTGTGAGTAACTTCTTGGCAAAGTTAAAACTGCCTGGGAATCCTTGAGTTAGCACAAAGATGGCTGGATATTCTTTGAAGCTCCAAAACATGTGATTCCAGGAGTTTAGAATTTGAGCTTAATGGAAAGGCATCATGGGTAGATAAGAAAATAGTTGCTCGTAGTTAGCTTTTCTGTACCCATCAATGCCCACAGCTATGATCTCTACCTCATCACCTTCATCCTCTTCTCTGTTTTTCGTTTGAGGATTCCATTATATCAATGGCTTCATGATGTTCTTGCTCTAGTTCTCCCTCATCTTCTACAGGAACCTCTTCTACAGTCATGGGGACATCATGAGCCTCTCCCTCAACATGATCATCCTCTTGCAGGATTAGTAGCTCCCCCTCAGCTAGAGCATCTTCTAGGATGAGAGCTTCAGGCATCTCCCCCTCAGCTGGAGCCTTGTCCTTTTTGCTTTCTTTGGACAGTTCCTTCTCAGTAGCCAACTCTTTATCTTCCTTTTTAAGTACTCTTTCATTGACAAGGATGTACTTCTTAACCAATTTTTGTCTTGGTTTTCTAGGCTGAGCCACAGCCTCAGGACTTTCTTGAGCTTCAGCTTTGTCCCGTTGATCAGCCAGAACATCTGATGCAGCAGCTTTGGTGTTCAGTCTGGTCTATACGATCGAAGAGACAGATGGCCTCTTGGATTTATGACTGATTTTGTTTCTCTTCAGCAGCTGTGATATGGTAGCTATGTCTTCTTCTGCCTCAGCCTGTTTTTGTTTTCTTCTTAGGATCCTTAGAGTCTCAATGTCAAAGGACTCTACAGGTTTATCAGTAGTTGATCCCTGGGGCTCTTCAGTCATTCTCGCCTTTAGCTTTCTCTTGCCCTTGCTTTTTCTGGTCAGGGTAGTGGGTTC
The DNA here is from genome assembly GCA_020205615.1 of Panax quinquefolius. Classification (NCBI taxonomy): domain Eukaryota; kingdom Viridiplantae; phylum Streptophyta; class Magnoliopsida; order Apiales; family Araliaceae; genus Panax; species Panax quinquefolius. The sequence goes on along the minus strand of CM035158.1, from coordinate 36,703,616 downwards.
TTCCTTGTTGACTTCTTCTTCTTCTTCAGTCTCCCTAACAACTGACATATTCCCTGGAATCCCTGTCTCCTTTGCATCAATAGTCCTACCACTGGACTCAGATATCAGACGCACATTTTTTACTGGATTCCTTTTCCAGTTCTCGAATAGTTGTTGGGTTATTCGTCTGTTTGGATTGATGGATTCTCCTTCATCATCCCCAATTTTTTCACCTAGAGCAGATTGTAGGATGATGCTTATAAATCGCCCGTAGAGCATCTTTTGAGAGCTCTTTGTCTTCTTTGAGTTGGTGATCCTCTTTCCAATCCATTCAAGCAATAGAGCTCCATAGTTAAGTTGTATTCCATAACATATGGCAGTCATGAGCTTGAGTTGCATCTCATTTATAGAATCATGACCAGAACTCTTGCACCATATATATTTTCCAACAATGTCAGCCAGAAATTCATACCTCTAAGGAAACTCCTTCTTCTTGTATCCTTTGGTAGAGGGGGATTTCTTGTGATGCATCCTTTTAACTCCCTCATGGAAGTCTATGCCATCTGTGAACGAATACCCTTCAGATTTGAAACCTAGGGCTAGGTTAATATCCTCAGCCTTCAGCCTGATTTCCACGTCCCTGACTTTCGTAGTGATGGCGTCATTTTCAAACACACCATTTCTATAGATTTCTTTCACTAGCTTAGGGTAGATCAATGTGTATGTACCCAGAGCTTCTTTGAGACCAGCCTTCTTCAGTAATGACAAAATTTTGTGAAATTTCGGTTCAGCTATTTTGAACTCATCAAAACAGAGTCTGTATCCAGAGATGACGTTGGAAGCCGCCATTGATTTCTTTTCTAGGAGTGTGACTGTCTGAGCTTTGTTAAGGTTTAGGGTTTTTGCTTGAGAGAGAATGGGAGGGATGAGCTTTTTGAACTTCTGATTTCAAAAAGGCGATTTCAATTTGTACTTGTAACTTCCCTCTCTCTATTTCGCTTAGTGGGATAGGTGTCGAATTCTGCTTGGCTCTACGAATCTGACTGAGAAGGATTATACTGAATTGCCCTTAGTTCCTTCTGAGCTAATATATTCTTTAGAAGGACTACAATCGTTGAGATGGTCTTTGGAATCGTCGAGTCTGTTCTACATTTGTCGAGTCTGCTTTCCACCATCGTTGAGTCATTCGTGATCGTCGGTCTCGAGCCGCAATCGTCGAGTCTGAACTGTGATCATCGAGTCTGAACTGCAATCGTCGAGTCTGATCGAGTCCTTGTGATGAACTTTTAACTTAGCATTCTTTTTGGTTTAAGGTAACTCAGGAAGGGCTAACCTCGTTGAATGAATCAAGGGTTAGGTTTGTCCCTGAGGCGCTTATCAGAGAGATTTCTTTGTTTTATACTTCATCATTGCAGGATGCTCCTTTGTTTTGTTGATGGAACTCTACTATCGTTGAGTCTGCACTGCGATCATTGTCATTCATGACAGTTCAGCTCTACAATCTTGGACTTCCTTTGATCATGTCTATGATTTTGAACATAGCCTTTAAATCTGTATAGTTAGCACAAACTAGAGCATATTTGTCATGGTTGTAAGTTAAGCATGCCTAGCTCACTTATTAACTTGTTAAATCTGGATTCATTTAGAGGTTTTGTCACTACTAGAAAATCAGCCTATAACGACGGTCGCCGACCATCGCTATAGGCCAAAAGACCGTCGCTAAAAGTTTTAGCGACGGTCGCTGACCGTCGCCATAGAACCCGTCGATAAAGCCTATAGCGCCGGTCTTTTGGCCTATAGCGACGGTCACCGACCCTAGCTATAGGTCATGGCAAAAGCAAAATCGTGTATTTACTCTTTACTAACGGTCATTGAGAGTTATTGCTATGGTCATGACCGTAGCTATAGATGTCTATAGCGATGCTCGGTGACCGCCGCTATAGGGATGTGTTTTATAGAACACTATAGCTACGGTCGATGACCGTCGCTATAGCCTTTTCATATTTTAAAAAAAAATTAATAATGCACATTTATTCAACAAACATAAATACAATATAAAATAAAATATAAAAAATATTATATACATCATTTAAAATCATTCACATTACAACATTACAAGCATCACAAACAAGTACATTGTCCACCTCGTGAAAGTAGGAGGCCAATAACATTGGTATATACAGAAGCCTACTAAAAATTCAGCCTCAAGAAGCTGATTCATTCACATTTATACACAAGTTAAAAGCTCTTATTCTACCAATATAACCATTGCTCAAATCTCCAAGCTACATAACTAATCCACAAAAAAGAAGGAAATAATAAAGACAAGACATTCAAGAGCAAAACAGAAAATCACTTCCATTTCTTGAACTTATTCTTTCCAAACATTCCGTGCCCATGCTTCCAGCGCTTTCCAAACTTCCCATGCTTGAACTTACAATGATGCTTAAATTTCCCATGATGGCCGTACCCATAATGTCCCATATGGTGGCCACCGTGTCCGTGCCGGATGGTTAGCTCCATAAGCAAAGCAATGCTTGCAGAAAGAATCGCGCCTCCGACTAATAGTCCACCCATGCTAGGTCCATGTCATGTACAAAAATTATATATGTAAAACAAATGAAGCATCAAGAAAATGATATAGCACAAAATAATGCAATCAAATGTAACTATAAGCCCAACTTTTTGTAATGGGCTATCAAGACCGGTAGATATGTACTTTCTACAAGTTATATAGTTTGCAAGTGAATATAAAAGAAGAATTACACATTTGTTTTATCATATAATTTTTTAGTTGCATCACAAACAAGTACATTGCAAGCATCACAAACATTACATATTTGACAGGCCAAAGCCTTGTTCATTGCATCACAAACAAGTACATTGCATATTTGATAGGCCAAAGCCTTGTTCATGCCACTCCAAGAAAGAGGTTGGAAGCCTCCCGGAAGAAGTCGGAGGTTGACGTGGTTTTTCGAAGAAAACATTCAACAAGCATGAGATGTTCCACGCTTTTAGTTGTTTGAACTTACATTCATATGCAACCTTTGAGATGGATATGAAGCGGAATGTAGGGCAAATTCCTCGACTTTTCCATCTAAAATGTGAAGGGTAGGAGAGAAGTAACCATCGGAAAAGAAACATATGTAACAATTAAAACAGAGTGATTCAATAAGTCGAAAAAAAATAAGAAGCGTACCATGATATTGTAAACTCCACCCACGAAGCGTAATAAAAAACTACATATGTGAGACCCCCAGATTTTATCAATAAAGATTTAAATTTTGTTGAAATAATTTTTTTAATATTATGGTGTGAATTTGAGATAATATTATAGTTGTGGGTAGTATTTATAAATTTTGCAAAGTATGCAAGTAGTTATATTATATTCGATTGGTCTGGGGAATATTCGGTTTAGCGGGGAATATTCGTGACAACTACTCAATCATTGGTGGACCCCTAATGTAATTATTGTCGGATCGAGAAAACGACAAAAATATTTTATTGAAATAACGGCGGAAGTTTTTACCGTGGTTCTTGTTGAACTACTCGGTAGTAAAAATACAGTAATACGTGTGGTTGCATAGTAGCACACGGTGATTGATTATTGATGCTTATGTGAGAAGTCACTCGGTTTGATTCCATTATTGTCGATTAATAATATGAATTATTATAAGCGATAATGACGTTTTGTTTTATTCAGTATTATTAACGTAATAAAAGCGAAACATCTTTTATATAAAATAGAATACTTTATTAAAGTTATTCTATAAATAGAATATATTATATTTTATTATGCATAGTGTTTTTGCATAGTGTTTTGCATAGTATTGCATAGTATTTGCATAGTAAAATGTTTTTATATAAATAGAATATATTATATTTTATTTAAAAGATTTTCTTTAAATATGGACCGTCGATTAAAGTAAATCAACTGGACCGTTTCATGGATTAGTTCTTATGCATTCCATTTTCCTATAAATAGAAGCTCATTCCTTCATTATTTTCTTACTTAATTCATTGAAACTCTAGAGAGAGAAATTATAGAGAGAAGCTATAGAGAGAAAGTTATAGAAAGAAGAAGAGTATTCGCTACTTCACTACTTCTATATTAGGTTTCTTTTTACTAGTAAGGGTGTTATTCTTTCTTCTTGAAGAGAACTTCATTATTCCATTCATTATTATTTACATTGGAATAACTTTTGTAAAAGTGGCATACCCTATACATAACTTTGATACGTGGCATACCCTATACTTGGTGAAATCCTTATGTTATTCCATTGCTTATTATTACATTGGAATAACTCAGATACGTGATTTACCCTATACTTGGTGACATTCTTCTATTATTCATTTGGAACATCACATGCGTGTGTTTTTACACCGGACCGGGTTCCGCTTTTATTATTATTCATTGGAACATCACATGCATGTGTTTTACAGGACTCAGTTCCGTCTTTATCATTCTCATTGGAATATCCTATCTGTGTGTTTTACACCGGATCCGGTTCCATCTTTTTATTATTCTGTTGGAACATCCCGCCGATTGTGAATTTCACCGACCGTTCCGATTATTATTATTATTCATTGGAATAACTTTGTCATCGCGGGCACCGCATGCATGGTGATTTCTTTTGTTATTCCATTCTTTATTATACCCGGTTGGTTAAAACTTTGACTTCTATACTCCATGAAATTAGTAGAATATCCTTGATATTTGCGTTTCATCCAAAGATCTTTTCATGGAAATATTCTTCCGATCATTCTTGAATTTTACTCTACTTAAACAAAGATCATGTTGACAATTTGGACGTTAATAATTCATGGATTAAATAATTCTTGAACTTGTTTTATTGAATTATTATGTCATTGTCATCATCCTCATGTTATATTATGTTATCTTTGGCTTACGTGCATAGATGAACTTAGTATGATTATTGACCGAGGATCATTCGGTATAATCATGACTTGATATAAATGATGTGACAAAAGTCCTCGGTGGTCTGTAATGCAAATTGATGGATAGTTTTTGGTATGATTATGACCGGGGTGATTCGGTATAGTCATGACCATTGATAATTTGATGAAAATCCTTGACCGTGGTACGTGGATGATTAGATGTGGTGGTTTATTTATTAAAAGTCGAGTCTCGGCGATAAAAATTGATGAAAACCTTTAAAACCTAAAAGATAGTAGACTTTATTCTCTACTTGACTCTTTTAATGGATTGCTTATTCCGCCGCAGATTAAAGCTGGTTGTCTATTGTATTTTATCGGTTTAACATCGTTGAAGACTAATGATAATTTTATTCGCATTATCTTAGTCATAATATTTCTTCTTGGGCTAGTTGAGCTCACCCTTTCTTTCACTTTGTTCTCTTGTGAAATGAGAACATAGTGGAGACGAGTCTGGGAACGAAGTAATGGTCCAGAGGATAGCTTTAGTAGTCCTCACTATTACGTGAAATAGTGTGATAATAGTTGTAATGAGGACTCCTTTTGAGTTTGTATAATATCTAGTAGACAATATTTGTATTCAAACTCACGATTTATGTCGTATTTATACCACGCTTATATTAGTAAGTTGTATTTGAATTTATGTACCATGTAAGTGGCGACTCAAGATGGGTGACGATACCTAATTTTGGGGCGCCACGGTTGGTATCGAGCTTAGGATATGATCCTCGCTAAGATGTGAGAATAGTACTAGGAGGGGAGAGCGGGGAATTCCTTCGCTAGTATGACCTACCTAAGTTTATGTGGTATTTATTTGGTCGGTCAGAGTATAGGGATAATATGTGATATGTTAATTAACCCTTGTTTTGTGACAGTGTTTGTATTTAGATGTTGTGAATAGGGCTCGGTTATTGGAGCGCGATAATGAGTCAGCTCAACTAAAAGGTAACGACCAACAACACGATAATAATCATACCGGCGGTAACGACCATCGGAACAATGATGACCATCGTGGGAGAAATTATCATGCCAAGAATGGTAACCACTTCGGTGGTAATCATGGCCAAGATAATTGAAGTGGAAATTTCAAGAAGAGAAGGTCATTTAGCTCGATTTTGTCGTGCACCAAAGTCAAGTCCAGCTGGGACGGTGGCACCAAAGGTGGATACGGATAAAACAAAGTCGGTGGTTTCATGAAGAGCGTTTTTCATGACTTCTTAAAAAGCAAGTGACTCGAACGAAGTTAGCACGGGTTAGTTAATTATAAATTCTTGCGAAGTCTATACCTTATAAGATACCGGTTCTACCCATTATTTTATCTCGCTTGTTTGCGTTCAACATTTAAATTTGACTCCGGAGAAGTTAGACTTTAACTTATTGGTTGAAACTTCATTGGGAGAAACCTTCGTTACCTCCACTGTTTATTAATCTTGTTGTTTCAAATAAACACTTTCACGTTACCTGTCGATCTTATCTCTTTGAAAATACTTGCCTTTGAGGTAATTTTTGAAAACGATTGATTAACTATTCATTATTCTTTTGTAAGGTTGTTAGCTTTCATATTCCTAACCAACACATGTTATACTAATTCAAAGTAACCAAATCCTAAAGTTAATCACCTTTGTTATATCAAGCCATAAGTAAAGAGCCCGATCCTTTCGTTGTTGACTTCCTTGTGTGGAATGCACCGAAGCCGGATTTTTCGTAGGCGACGTCGTGATCAAGATGGCAAGTTGATAGGTATCATTGTGAGGTCTTATCCAGTTAAGGGATAGAAGTCATGATTGGTATTAATGTGACGTATTATCCAAGTCTTGGACCGAGTAATGATTTTGAATGATATTTCTATCATTAATAAATTTCTTGGCGTATTCTTGAAGACTTCTAGCCTACCCTAGAAGCGTGAAATCGAATTTTGTATTGATTCAAAGACAAAACCCATTTCTTAAACCCTCAAATATTTCTTCAACTAAATGAACAGTTTACGTGGTTTATGATGAAAGTCATAATAAAAGCATTTGGACTAATGAAAATCATGGGTATATGAAGTATTAGTAAGTTTTATGATGAGTTATGTTGGTTAGTATGTAAAAACATGAAAGTTTCTTAGAAATCACAAAGAGTTGAAAATTAGATTTTAGTGAAAAACGTAACATGAAATTCAATTGACCATATCTCCTATTATATTTTGAATTTTTGAATGTGGTCAAGTCCTAGAGTTAGATCTATGAGCTACCTAACTAATCCAAGTGGAATTACTGGAAAAGGTGTTGTAGATTTTTTGTGTGGACTGATTTTAGCAAAGGAGTGCAAAGCTGCAAAACCGAAAAAGCTTCTGCCATGATTTTAGAGAGGCTGTTTAGGCCACTTAAATTATGAGAAAATTCTGGCCTTTTGGGACATGAAAGTATATGGTATAAAGTATCTCCTGTCCAAAAATGAGCTCATTCGACTTAAAATGAGCAAGTTATGACTATTTCAATATTTAGGTTTTTCCGAAAAAAACGCTATAACCAAAGTTCTATAACTCCGATGACCATGAAATTTAAACTAGAATCTCACGTTAACATGTGTAAGGTCCTGCCAAGATTTGGGAATTTTGGAGTTAAACTTGAGGTAGCTAATTTCTTAAGGAATTAATTAGAAATTGATTTTTAAAAAATAGTAAATGAATTTTAAAAATTAGAGAAAATATATTTTCATCATGGGACTATATTATGCTAAATCCCAGAAAAGAAATATTTTTGGGACTGATTTGGTATTTTCATGAAAATAGTTTAGTTACGAACATATGAGTTAAATATGTTATGTGAAGTATAAAAAAGTTGAAAATAGGATTTTATGGCTAGAGAATCCTATATAGAGTATATGCATATTTTTTTGAGGATTTGATAATTGGTAATGATATCTTATGAGTATGGCATTTTGAATGATTAAATGCATTATATGGTAAAGCGTAAACAATTAAGATAAATTGTTTATAAATTTAAGAAGTGATTAAAATATTGTTATAATATTAATGTTATTAGATTATGAGATTATTAAATGATTGATAACATGGGGATATTCTTGAATTCTGGATAAATTATATTATAAATGTTTAATATTTATCCTTTATCTCATTTGATTGATTCTTTATATCATTATCCTCATGTTTATATTATGTTGAAAGTCATCTGTGGCTTACGTGCATAGATGGACTTGGTATGATTATGACCAGGGATCATTCGGTATAATCATAACCGTAATTGAAAACACAATTATCGTTGGTCGTAGTGCATGGATAATTTGTGGTCGTGATACTAATGAATATCCTTGGCTTTGTAGTGCGGGGATGATTCGATGATGTGGATTAATTATTGAAATTTGAGTCTCAAAGAATGAAATATTAATTCATGGATGTGTTCAAAGTCATCTGTGGCTTACGTGCATAGATGGACTTGGTATGATTATGATCGGGGATCATTGGTATAATCATAATCAGTAATTAAAAACACAATTATCTTTAAGCCGTAGTGCATGGATAATTTGTGGTCGTGATACTAATGAATACACGATTATCTTTGGTAGTAGTGCATGGATAATTTGTGGTCGTGATACTAATGAATATCCTCGGCACGTAGTGCGTGGATGATTCGATGATATGGATTAATTATTGAGTGAGTCTCAAAGAATGAAATATTAATTCATTGATGTGGTAAAAAGTCATCTTCGGTAGTAGTGCATTGATAGACTTGGTATGATTATGACCACGGATTATTCGGTATAATCATGATCAGTAATTGAAAAAACACGAATATCCTTAGCCAAGGTAGTGCATGGATAATTCATGGTTGTGATACTATTGTCGAGTCTCAAAGATTAGTGGTTTTCTGATTGTATATCTTTGGCTCGTAGTGCAAAGATGAATTGTTAATGAATATCTTTGGCGGATTGCGAAGATGAATTTAATATTTTTAACGATAAAGGTATTCAAGGTACCCTCACCTCTTTATCATACCAGTATCGCACCCTAATTTCGAGGGCTGAAATTCCATAAGGAGGGAGATTGTGAGACCCAGATTTTATCAATAAAGATTTAAATTTTGTTGAAATAATTTTTTTTAATATTATGGTGTGAATTTGAGATAATATTATAGTTGTGGGTAGTATTTATAAATTTTGCAAAGTATGCAAGTAGTTATATTATATTCGATTGGTCGGGGAATATTCGGTTTAGCAGGGAATATTCGAACAACTACTCAATCATTGGTGGACCCCTAATGTAATTATTATTCGGATTGAGAAAACGACAAAAATATTTTATTGAAATAACGGCGGAAGTTTTACCGTGGTTACTGTTGAACTACTCGGTAGTAAAAGTACAGTAATACGTGTGGTTGCATAGTAGCACACGGTATTGATTATTGATGCTTATGTGAGAAGTCACTCAGTTTGATTCCATTATTGTCGATTAATAATATGAATTATTATAGCGATAATGACGTTTTGTTTTATTCAGTATTATTAACGTAATAAAAGTAAACATCTTTTATATAAAATAGAATACTTTATTAAAGTTATTCTATAAATAGAATATATTATATTTTATTATGCATAGTGTTTTGCAGATAGTGTTTTGCATAGTATTGCATAAGTATTTGCATAGTAAAATGTTTTATATAAATAGAATATATTATATTTTATTTAAAAGATTTTTCTTTAAATATGGACCGTCCGATTAAAGTAAATCAATCTGGACCGTTCATGGATTAGTTCTTATGCATTCCATTTTCCTATAAATAAGCTCATTCCTTCATTATTTTCTTACGAATTCATTGAAACTCTAGAGAGAGAAATTATAGAGAGAAGCTATAGAGAGAAAGTTATAGAAAGAAGAAGAGTATTCTCGCTACTTCACTACTTCTATATTCGGTTCTTTTTACGGTAAGGGGTGTTATTCTTTCTTCTTGAAGAGAACTTCGTTATTCCATTCATTATTATTTCATTGGAATAACTCCGTAAAAGTGGCATACCCTATACATAACTTTGATACGCAGATACCCTATACTTGGTGAAATCCTTATGTTATTCCATTGCTTATTATTCATTGGAATAACTTTGATATATGTGGTTTACCCTATACTTGGTGACATTCTTCTATTATTCTCATTGGAACATCACGTCTCATGTGTTTTACAACGGACCGGTTCCGCTTTTTATTATTCTCGTTGGAACATCCACATGCATGTGTTTTACAGGACTGGTTAAAATCTTTATCATTCTGTTGGAATATCCTATCGTGTGTTTACAGGATCCGGGTTCCATCTTTATTATTCTCGTTGGAACATCCCCGCTTGTGAATGAATTTCACACGACCGGTTCCGTTATTATTATTATTCATTTGAATAACTCGTCTATGCGGCACCGCATGCACGGTGATTTCTTTTGTTATTCCATTCTTTATTATACCCGGTTGGTTAAAACTTTGACTTCTATACTCCATGAAATTAGTAGAATATCCTTGATATTTGCGTTTCATCCAAAGATCTTTCATGGAAATATTCTTCCGATCATTCTTGAATTTTACTCTACGTAAACAAGATCATGTTGACAATTTGGACGTTAATAATTCATGGATTAAATAATTCTTGAACTTGTTTTATTGAATTATTATGTCATTGTCATCATCCTCATGTTATATTATGTTATCTTTGGCTTACGTGCATAGATGAACTTAGTATGATTATGACCGTGGATCATTCGGTATAATCATGACTTGATATAAATGATGTGACAAAAGTCCTCGGTGGTTCGTAATGCGTTGATGGATAGTTTTTGGTATGATTATGACCGGGGTGATTCGGTATATAGTCATGACCATTGATAATTTGATGAAAATCCTTGGCCAAGTAGTGCGTGGATGATTAGATGTGGTGGTTTATTTATTGTCGAGTCTCGTGATAAAAATTGATGAAAACCTTTTAAAACCTAAAAGATAGTAGACTTTATTCTCTACTTGACTCTTTTAATGGATTGCTTATTCCGGCTGCTAGATTAAACCGGTTGTCTATTGTATTTTATCGGTTTAACATTTGTTGAAGACTAATGATAATTTATTCGCATTATCTTAGTCATAATATTTCTTCTTGGGCTAGTTGAGCTCACCCTTTCTTTCACTTTGTTCTCTTGTGAAATGAGAACATAGCCGACTTAGTCTGGGAACGAAGTAATGGTCCGGAGGATAGCTTTAGTAGTCCTCACTATTCGTGAAATAGTGTGATAATAGTTGTAATGAGGACTCCTTTTGAGTTTGTATAATATCTAGTAGACAATATTTGTATTCAAACTCACGTTTATGTCGATTGCATACTACGCTTATATTAGTAAGTTGTATTTGAATTTATGTACCATGTAAGTGGCGACCCAAGATGGGTGACGATACCTAATTTTTGGGGCGCCACAACATAGAAATGCTTGAAAGGTATAGGAACCTCCAATAAAATAACCGGTAAGACACATCATATATCATACTAAAACAAATACTAGCAATCGTTAGTATTTTCCATTTGAAGCTAATTTAACACACATAGGATAGGATCAAGAAAATATCTAAAAATATTCAAAGCTTAAGGTAAATCGTTACTCTATAATGTAAACAACCCGTCATCACATAAAATTGCCAAATGAGAAACTGCACATGCATGTAAATATCTCAAAATTCCTCGGAAATATCCCAGAAGATGGAGTGTCTTACAAACATATATTCATTTCACATAACAATTAAAACCTAAAACCAATATTGCATATTACAGATATATAGCATAACAATGGGAGTTCTCATCTAACAGATCATTAACCTTGTAGGACACAAAGCCCAAATGGTCCATGGTATTCATAAGGGCTTTAATGGAATAATCTTTTAAAGTATTAATCACTCTGCATGAAGTTTGAGGAATGCAACAAGAGAGAGAGAGAGAGAGAGAGAGAAAGGATTAAGAATTCTATACTTTAATCTGCAAAGACCAATAGCAGTAATGCTACTCACATCTATTTTGAGTCATCATTGGTGTAAGATAATTCAAAATATTCAGCGACTGAGTACAACTGCATCAGGCAAACTAAAGGTATTTTGTATGATAAGCAGCATTAGCTAACAAGCCAAAATGATGCACATGTTACATGATTGGACCAGCAGTTACCAACTGCTAAAGAGTATTGTATCTTACATCGCCAATCAGACTTTGCAATGCAACCGTAAAGTAGTTGGTCTGGATACAACTGAAAATGCAGTTCTTTCATGTATAATACATAAGATAAGCATGTACAAGAGATTACCTTAAGACTATCGAAAAGAGCAAGCTCATACATAGAAACCACATCATAGTTGGTTTGGTTCTCGGGGATGGGGATTGAACCAGATGAAGCCATTGTTTCCATTATTGAGATACTTATTATCGACAATCCCTTATCCTGAAAAAAATCATTCCCTAATAGTAAATCCCAAGTTCCTAACCAAAAACTAAATCCAAAAATACCCATATAGAATGGAACGAACTAACAAGGAATCTCATTTCTTGTTGTTAAAGCTGATAGTTATTGACCTAAATACAACACAAAGTACAAATCAATTTGTTATCAATACTAAAGCAGAAAGATTAACCTATAAGAATGCCTTTAATACTTGCGCAATCATCCCCTAGAGAAACATATCCATGAACTTGCAAACAGAAACTTTAATAATTCTGCCAATATCAAAATCCCTTTAATTTAACATCCTAAATTTAACCAGTACACCCTCATTGAAACTGAATCCTTAAATATCTTTAAATTTTTTGTGACAATAATTAGCTACATGAAAAGCATACTGGTTCACCAACACTTGCAACAATTCTCGCCCATATATAACTATGATTATTGTAATGTTCACCTACTCAAATACACGATGAAGTATGAACAGTTGAACACTTAAATGCTCAAGGGTGTTAGTTTTCCTGATATACATTATAAAGACAGAAAAAACATAGATACATTTTGAAGAAAAAAATAATAATGCATGTCCATGAAATTTTTTGATAGCTGATCAAGTCTATATATGTGATGGGAAGTTCAAGCACATTTAATTAATTACCCATATTTACAAACTCAGCATAGGATGAAACATAGACAAAAAATTCTATTACCTCAAGTCGCTGTCGATCAAAATATGGTCCAACCACAATTTAAAATCAGGTAAACTAAAAATGTATAATTGAAAACCTATCCAAATCTCATGATAGGGGAATTCTTTTATATTTAATATTCATAATCAATTGTAGAATGAAATCATAACTCGTGCACATACTACTAACTAAAATAAATATAGGGTTGTTTAGCTAGTTATGGTTAACTTTGTATTATAAACCTCCTCAACAAATAAGGCAATTTTTAAGGGGTTGACTTGGTGCATGGTGAACTTTGATTGGTTGCCACTTGTTGGCTTAAATAAAAATGAAAACTCATGCACAAAAAGTTAACTGGTTAGCCTTAACGGAAATTTTAAGTTTTTAAAGAAACCACATGAGCTGCTTCATTTGCATCATTCTTGGTCCACAAAGCTATTTTTCATGCCTAACTCTGACATTGACAACAGCTCCACATATTTCATCTCTATGATCAAACTGCTATCCAATCATTGCTAGCAGCTAATAAGAAAAAGTAGAATATAATTTAAAAGCAATATAAGCATTCATAATCTGACGTTGAAACATATTGTATTATTATAGTCTACATACCGTATATCTGACCAAAGCTGGTGTCGATTTTCCCTTTGGAAAAGTAGCAGATCCACTTCCTCCATTAGCACAAATAGGGTCCTCCCACTTCTACTCAATTTGATTTTTGAAACAATGGAAATCGCTTTTGAGTCGACTTGCTTGGATGGTGTATATTGTTGTAAAGGCTTTCACATAAAGTAAATATTAATTACTTGGATGGTGTATATTGCGTGGATGTTTGTTTTAAAAATAGTACCTCCAAACAAACAAAGGTGATTTACATTACTTTCAACATAAAGCAGAGATCAATCACTTTGAGTTATAGATATGGCAAGTACCATAAGCTATTTGCAAACAAAACAAATCATATATATACCACAAACGAACCCCTCCTTCAGTCATAATTAAACATATTCACAAAATTAAAGCTCGGAGACACATACATCTTCTTAAAAGAAGAAGAATAAATAGGTAGTGACAAGAAAAAGTAAAGTCAATCACAAAATTCTACAAAATAGGCATGTATCTAACCAACGGAAAACTACTAAGACACCAAAAATTACACTCAGTATTTGAACGATTCAAGCTAAAATCTAATAAAAAAATACACCCACTCTCAAAATAATCAGATCCGATACTTTTAGCATAGAGATTGTTTTTGCACTAAAATTACTACTAATAAACACAAACCTCGAAATGGCAGATAGCATGAGGTACATGACAAAACAAATTTCTCAAATATTTATACACTACAAGCAAAAATAAATCTAGCAGATCTAGAAAGATCAAGAGCTAAAAACTTACGTCCTCATACGGAGAGTATGAACCAAAGCAAAGCAGGGGAGCTACCTTTGCGTAGGAGTATATGAAAAATGATACAAATTGCAACAGAAAGGAGGGAGAGAGGAGGAGATACTTTGGTGGTGGGAACACCTATTTCGTCAAAAATGTCATCCCAAGTCGCAAAATGTTGTCTTCCATTTTCTTTTTAGTGAATCTCCTTCATCAAAATCACGAATGAAGATAATTTGGGGAAAAAATTGGAGCGAAGATACTGAAATAATTTGGGGGAAAGTGGGAGAGTTTTTCTTTCAAAAACCTTTATACCGACGTTCCGTGTCGACCGTCGTTATAGAGCTCGTCGCTATATGTCGAATTTCTAGTAGTGATAGTGTTATCATTTCTATATAGAAAGATATGTATATAAATCAGTCTAACATTTACGAATAGTCTAGCCGAGTTAAAACTAGCATCGACCTTTATTTTAAAATTATTCATGCAACTCATTACAATGAATCACAGAAAACTTGACTAACACAAAGGTTAGACAAGCGTTTAAGAAAACTTTCCTTCAAGCGTCTTCGAATAATTTATTCGACTGTTCTAAGCCTTTACAGAATCTACATGATATATTCACATAGCACACTGTAATTAGCTACCAAATAATCAATCACATTGCTTCTTTCAACTTCTTTCTCTTCCATGTCTTAGTTGACTTTATTTCATTAATAAAGTTAATTCGACGTACTACCCTTCATCCCGGCTTGTTAACGATCTTACTTTATTAACCGGACTCGATCATCATTGGTGAAATACAAATGTCGATTACCGTTCACGGTATATTAATTAACACTTTGTGTTCTTCGTTACATACTAACAACTCGGTTCAATTCCTAAGTTCATTACCATATACACTAGTATATGTAACATAGGAATAGTTTTAGTATGTTCATTAAGTATGTAAACTTATCTCATATTGGTCTTGAATTAATTGAAGTTCAAAACCTAACTTGTCTAACAAATGCCCTACCGGCATTTACCATGGCATGACCTTTTGATGTAACACCGGGCGCTATTTTACGCCATTTACGCAGTAGCTAAGTCCCGGTTTCGGCGTTGCGGTGCAAAACTCCTTTGTATGAATGGCTCTACGGTGCCACTCTTCAGTAGGTCATTACACTATGCACAGTGCTGCGACGTGGCACAATAAGCTTTGTCTGGCGCCGAGGCGCTGCACCTTCTTCAGCATCAAAGAAATTTTTACAGATAAAATTTTTAATAAACTTCCCGGCTTCATAACTTCTTTGTTATAAGTCCGTTTTGGTCCGTTCAAAAGCCTACAACTCATAAATTACATACTCTACGCGTTCATATAAGAATTTTATATTTCCAAATTCGTTAACTCAAAATTCACTTCTAAGTTCATTATCGAGCGTTCGGTTAACGTTATTGAGCGTTCAATACTCGTTTTCTTCGTTCTAAGTTAGAATTTGACAATTCTTGAGTCCACGAATCTTAAATACTCTATCTCACGTGGTGACATTGAAAACCAATGTTTTCAAGTCACACGACAATTTTCAACTACTAATCCGGAATTTCTACGTTTTTGACGTTTAACGTCTAATTCCGTAAAATTTGCCATAACTTCGTTACTAGTGTTCTATATGCCAAATCAAATGGAACACTCCATTGATTTTATATCTACATCCTAACCAAGCAAGATGCACATATCTTAATAGTGATGGTGTTCAATTTGTCTATCAACAACTAAGTTCATCAATCAATAATTCCTACGATTTTAACTTACGTAAACCCTTACGATTTCCATTTACACATGACTTATAAAGGTTTTACATATTACAAGCCATCCTTATTCCTCCATAAGAGGCATTCTCCACCAATCTATGATTCTTTATAATCAAAGAAATCAAAAGGATGGAAACTATCATTAAAGGAATATTACCTTTCCGATCTTTGTGTTCTTGCTAAAAACTCTAATGAAAAGCTTCAAAGTGAGATGATTGATTAAGTCTAGCTCTTTTTCTCTCTCAATATAAGTTGGATGATCTCTTAGAAACCACCAAATGACCACTTATGCCTTTTATTTATAGGAAACTCAAATGGAGAGCTTTATGGTCATTCTCCCCCACCTCCTTACTATTCACTACTTCATCACCAAGTAAAATACTTGGTGATCAAGTAGTTCACTTTACTTGGCCATCAAGTGGCCGACCCACATGACCATGGGTCATCCCCATGGGTTTTACCCATTCGGTAACCCATCGGTTCTATCCACGGTTTGGTTTCTTGGATCGGGCTTAATTAATCCTAACATTGGACTTTAACTTGGGCTTAAACACATAATTCATTGGGCTTGATTACTCAATCACTTGGGCTAGGTATTATCCAAATCTAATTGGATCATATTAAGTCCTTCAACTATAAATCCAATAATACCAATCGTATTCCACATGTATAATTCACGTATTCCCTTCTTCTAATACTCGTACGATAATCGTATTTGTTCTTCGTATTAAATCTTCGTATTATACTCGTATACTAAATAGTATCACACTCGTATAACGTATTCATAATTATTATCGTAATTCATTATACGTATCTCATTTCCTTCTCGAAAATCATTCTTCTCAACCCTTAGGTTTTAAGTCCGCAAGCTAAAACTTCGTTTGCCATAAATGAAATATTATTAAATATTCCATCTCGTCTTCATATTCTATCATTACGCGTTTCTCGGAATTTCAAACTTAATTCCCGAGTAGAAACAGATGAATAGTGTTTTTACGGGAATTTCTCAGAAAACTTTTATTTGCGTCTTGGAAATTCAAAACAATTAATTCTAGCACATAGCTAGAATACTAACTACATCCGCATATTCAAGGTCATAGAACGACCTTCACATAGCTTACTCACATAAATAATCAATTTAATTCATTTAATTCACATAACCAAATAAAAATTTAATTCTCATATAAATCCGATTTTCTCGGGCATTACAAGTGCTGTATATGTGAATAGTATCAGTATACGTGAATAATAACCCCAACACGAAAAGGTAAAAAATTTCATATCAATATTTTGGTATAATGATATTAAAAGAAATAAAATCATTTAATAAAAAAATAGCATTCCTTACCTCAAAAGACAAATACTTCTGATTAGAATATCAGATATAATTGTAAGACCCCGAAATTTTTTAAATAAAAAGGAATTTCCTTTATTTATTATTTTAAAATAGTAAGGGTTGATTTGATTAATGTGGATAGTTAAGGGTTAAATATGCAAATATTTCAAAATAAGCAAGTGGTTAAAAATATTCATTATCGCTTGGGAATATTCGTTTGGTCGTGGAATATTAAATGACTTTGTCTGGGAATATTAAATGACAAGTGACCCATGTGTGGGCCCCATAACGGAAAGCGATTGGATGAAAGAAAGCGACAAATATAAGTTGTTTTTAAATAGCAGGCGTAGTTATTACCAATTATCTTGTTGGAATACCCGGTGGTTAAAACACACTAATACGCGTTGTTGAACAAGTAGCACTTGTATTGCACCAATTATTGATTCTTACGTAAGAAGGCACTACTCAATAATTGTTACGGTAATTCTTATTCAAATATTTTATTTTATTGATTCAATAATTCACGCATTGATATTTTATATTACTTGTTGTTTGATAAATTGTCATTACACAATATTTTCCATTATCGAAGCAATAATTCATATTATCTGAATAATATTATTAGATAACATTATTGGCAATGTCTAGAAAGTTACATCTAAGGAGAGGTTTGGTCACCTAATTGCGGCGCCGATGAAGAAATTCTTATTGGAAAGCCCCTCTTCTGAAGGCGCTGGTTGTCAATATTGTGATTACGTAATATTATTTGTGAATAATTAATTACTGATTTATATGATGAGGAAAATATTGATTTTATGTGGATATAGATGGAGAAAATTTTTAAAATGACAATTGTTGAAAATTAATATTTTATCTTTTTCTGATAAAATAATTCATTTAAATATATTATTTTAATAATATATTAACGGTGATATTTTTTACAACGAATGTGGGATATATGAGTATACGAGGAGGAAGGGTATTTTTGTTGCAATAAATGATTAAAACATGTTAAACATGTCGGTGGACCCCATTTATTGACTGAAATTTGATTATAGCCTGTAAAATCGCCCGTTTATGGATTTCGGTCAATTTCTATTTTGAATTTGGAAAATCTTTCTTCTGCAAAGTTGTAGAGAATTGAAATTCCTATAAAAACTCGCGAGATTCGAATTTTTTGATAAAAGGGCTATTTATTATGAATTATTGAAGTTCCAAAGCTCCGAAATAATTAATTTTTGGAAGTTTTAATTATTTTTATTATGAAAAACGTTTTTGTCATTAAAGGTGGGTCTTGCATGTGATGTAAATGCTGAATTCAGATCCTTAAAAGTGGGCGTAGGAATTTGTAATATTAATATTATTAATATATTAAATTTTTCGCTTTGGTGTTTAAGCAATTTCTATAAATAGGGTGCTTAGGTTAGAATTGAAAATCACACCAGAAACTGAAGTTTTCTCTCTCTATATTATCGAGCGTATTCTTGTGAGTATTTTGAGTATACTTTGAGTATTGCTAGACGGTGCAAGTTCCCTTCAGCACTATACCCGGTATTCTAGCTAGAAGTACTGATCTTTCGAGGTAAGGGATGTTATTTTCTTCTCAAATGATATTATTTCTTCAATATCATTATGCTGAAATATTGGTTAAAACTTTTTATTAAATTTGGAACTTTTTCATGTCGGGGTTACTATTCATGAGTTACTATTCACGAGTTACTATTCATGAGTTACTATTCACGAGATTATTCACAGTACTATTACATGAAGCGTGAAGATGTTTTTTGTGGAATTTCTATCTTTTGGTGTCTGAGTTACTATTCATGTATACTAAGACTATTCACGATATCTTCAAGACTATTCACGTATACGGTACTATTCATAGAAAAATAAAATTTCTTCTTTTCGTCAAAACATCTATTACGGATACTAGCTTTGATTGTATCCATGTTTTGATCATTCTTGAATTTTACACCACTATGATTATTTTTGAGGTATTTTTGGGCGTGGATAAAACCAAGTACGAATCCTTAATCCTTAATCCTTGTCATTTTGTTTCTTTGGATTCGTTTCTTTAAAAATATTTTCATCATCCTCGGTCTTAAATGATGATATTATTGAATATCTTTGGCACTGTAGTGCAAAGATGAATGATTCTGAAGAATATCTTTGGCTTTTGTAGTGCAAAGATGAAGCAGTGTTGAGATGAACATGACCGATTGATTAATATCTTTGGCTGTGTAGTGCAAAAGATGAACAGTGTTTAAATGAACATGATTAAATGATGAATATCTTTGGCACTGTAGTGCAAAGATGAATATTTGATTCGGATGCATATTGATTGATGTTACTGAGGATAAAATATTGATGATGGATTTATTAAATTCATAGATTATAGTAGATTTCATTTCTACGTAACTCTTCTATGAATTATTATTTCATTCTGCGAATATTGATCCGAAACTTGTTGTCTATTGTGATTCATCGATTTTTCCCCTGTTGAAGACTAACGATAATTTGTTGTATATTATCTTAGTCATAATATTCTTTCTTGGGCTAGTTGAGCTCACCATTTTCCTTGTTGTTCCATTTTTCTTCTCGGGAGGCGAGAATGTAGCGAGTACTAGTCGGGGTATGGAATGAAGGTTCTAGAGAGAGTTGTTTAGTAGTCCTCACCATTTTTGTAAAATAATGAACCAATAATGTGATGAGGATTTATTTGAGTATAGATATTGTCTAGAAGATAATATTTGTATTCAAACTCACGATTTCTTGTTGTAATAATAAAGTTGTAGTTGTTTTTTGTACCATGTATTTGGCGACTCGAGAATGGGTGTTGTGTATACCTATTTTGGGGCGCCACGGTTGGTATCGAGCTTAGGGATATGATCTCTGGCGGAGATGGGGAATAGAACTAGGAGGGAGAGGCGAGTAAATCCTTCGCTAGTGTGTCCTACCTAAGCTTATTTGTTAGTTGGTCAGTATATAGGGATATTATGTGATATATTGATTTCCTTAATTAACCCTTATTTTATGACATTATTTGAGAATGTCGACTGAGAATATTAATAGTGGAGTAAATGAGACCGTGGAGATGTCTGTACTCACCAACGAGGAGAGCGATGCAACAGTGGCAATGTTCCTCCCGTGAACAACACCACCGAAAGCGAGATGATGAACGAGGGATGTTTAGAAGCTTTTTGCGATTCATGCAAAATCAGACGAGGAGACTCGTGTTCAAAATACGGGAGGAAATGATAGCAATTCACAGTGGTCACGTGACAAGCGATTCAAAGAGTTGGGACCACGAGACTGGGAAAGCGGATCCGATTAAAAGGCGGAGACGTGGGTCAAACAAATTACCAAGATATTCGATGTCTTGGGATGCACGGAGGAACGAAAGTTCCATTCGCCACCTTTATGTTCCGTGGCGAGGCAGATTCATCGGTGGGAATCGTGAAGCGTATCCATCCCGGTTTGCACTCAAAGATGTCGTGGGAGACGTTTGAAGCAGTTCAATGACAAGTACTTCCACGAAAGTATTCGTCATATGAAGGAAGTGGAGTTTATTAGACTGAAGCAGAATAACATGACGGTGTCCCAGTACGAGGCGAAGTTCGCGGAGTTATCCAGGTTTGCACCTCATTTGGTGGAGAATGAGGAACGTATGACGCGGATGTTTCTGAGAGGTTTGAAACCCGACATACGTCAGTATCTCATTTCTCATAAATTTTCTCTCTATTCAGATGTTGTCAACAGGGCTCAGTTGTTAGAGCGAGATAACGAGTACGTTCAACCGAGGGACCATAACCAGGATCATACCGAAGATAGCAGTCATCAGAATAACGATAACCAGCGGAGAAAGAAGAATACGGACAAAGGCGGTAACCACTCTGGTGGTAATCGTGGCCATAAAAATAGAAGAAGCGAGTCGGGAGGAGATTTTAAAAAGAGGAGATTCAACAACGACCATTTGAAGACGTCAGCGCCAGTAGCAACTAGTTTTAAGGGAGGAGAACGACCACCCGGTCGTATGTTACAATGCGGGAAAGAGGGACATATCAGCCCAAACTGCCCACAACAGTTTAAGGTATGCTATAATTGTGGAAAAGAAGGACATATCGCTCGAGATTGTACGATATCGAAACCAGTCCAATGAGAATGGTGACACAAAAGGATGTCCCGAGAAAAGTCAAAGTCAGCGGTTCTTGGAAGAAGCGTTTGTCGTGGCCGGTCAAAATGCAAGGAACCCGAACGAAGTTATACAGGTTAGTCAATTATAAATTCTTGCGAAGTATATCCCTTACTAGATATCGGTTCTACCCATTCTTTTATCTCTCTTGCTTTGCGCCAACGTTTGAACTTGACTACGGAGAAATTAGACTTTGACCTATTTATGGAGAATCCGTTGGGAGAAACTTTCATTACATCTGTTGTTTATAAATCTTGCTTGATTCAGTTGGCACTATCACATTACTCGTTAACCTTATTTCTATAGATATATTTGTTTTGATGTGATTTTAAGGTTAACTACTCATCATGCCGAAATTGATTATTTTCGTAAGGTTGTTAGTTTTCATATTCCTAAGCAACCCGTTATTCAATTCAAGCAATCAAACCATTGTAGTCAAACATTTTCATATCAAGCCATGAAGTCATTCGTTTATTACGGATGTCAAATTTTCTTAGTCCATGTTATGGATTTGAATAAAGACACGTCGATTTGAATAATATTCTGTTGTTATTGATTTTTCCCGACGTATTTCTGAAGAATTTCTTGGCTTACTCCCAAAGCGATATTAAATTTTGTATCGACTTTGAACCCCCAGACAAAACTCATTTCTAAAATCTCATATCGAATGGCTCTATTGAACTTCGTGAGTTAAAATTCAACTATAGAATTTGGTACTGAGCCTTTATCTTGTGACTTCCTTTGTGGAATTCACCTAAGCCGAACTCTCTCTGTAGGGACGTCATATTAGATGCGATAGTAAAGGCGATAGGTGTCATTGTGACGTCTTATCCAAGATTGGGATATGAGTCACGGTTGAATGCAACCTAAGTCGAGAATCGAAATACGTAGCTTTCAGGCTTAGTTGGTTATTATCGGAGATTCGTTGAAGGATATTCTCGAATCGCTATTCCGATTAACGCAATTGACTCGTAGAGATACAAAATTGAATGGAGTAAGGAATGTGGGAAGAGCCTCGAAGAACTCAAGAGGAGACTCATTTCAAAGACATGTTACGATCATGCCATCTCGGAAAAGCGAGCGTGGTAGGCGAATACGTTGAGTAGAAGATCATATCTTGCGCGGAACGAGTGCGATGATGTCAAGTATACGCATGAGAGAGCCAACTTTAATAGAAAAGTTAAGGTTGCTCAAGCCACCGAGGCCGGAAATGATGCGTATGAAGAAGAAAGTACAAGAAGGAGCTATTAGGGCGAGAATTGATGAAGAAGGAATACTTCGAGTCAACTCCAGACTTTGCATTCCTAATGATTTTGATTTGAAGCATAGAATCATGATGGAGGCACACAACACATTGTTTGCAATCCATCCTGGGAGTACCAAAATGTATTTGATCTTCAACATACATTTTGGTGGAGCAATATGAGGAGAGAGATCGCGTAGTTTATCTCGAGATGTTTAACTTGTCAACATGTAAAGGTAGAGCATCAAGTGCCAAAGGGTCCGTTGCAACCACTTGAGATTTTGAAATGGAAGTGGGAACACATTACCCTGAATTTCATTACTAATCTTCCCAAGGTTTTTCAAGGCATAGATGCGATTTGGGTTATTGTTGATAGATTAACCAAGTCTGCTCATTTCTTACCGATACGAGAGACTTATTCCCTTGAACGTCTTTCTCGTATGTACGTAAATGAGATTGTGAGATTGCATGGCATGCCAGTATCCATAGTTTTGGGTTAGTTTGTAGAAAGCTATGGGCACGAATTTACGATTCAGTTTGGCATACCATCCTCAAACGGATGGGCAATCAGAAAGGACTACTCAAACTCTTGAAGATATATTAAAACTCTGTGTCCTAGATTTCAAAGGAAGTTGGGATAAGTACTTGCCATTGGTGGAATTCTCATACAACAATAGTTATTAAACAAATATAGGCATGGTTCCATTCGAAGCATTATATGGACAAAAATGTCATTCTCCAATATGTTGGGATGAGGTGGGTGAAGCAACATTGTTTGGGACCGAAGTTAATACGTATGACTAATGATTAAATGACAACGATATACAAGCGGCACAAGATCGACAAAAGAGTTATGCGGATCTTCATCGAAAGGACGTGGAATTTAATGTAGGGGATCATGTATTGTTGCGAGTTGCTCCATGGAAGGGAGTTACAAGATTTGGGAAGAGAGGAAAGCTCAATCCATGATTTATTGGTCCATTTCAAATTCTTGATCGAGTAGGAAATGTAGCCTATAGACTTGCGTTACCTCCAAGTATGTCTCGTGTTCATAATGTGTTTCACATATCTGTACTTCGTAAATATGTGAAAGACCCGAACCACGTTATTGAGTTAGAACCGAGACGGGATAGTGAAGACTTAACGTATGAGGAGGTACTGTCAAGATTTTGGATAGGAAGGAGCATGTCCTACTGCAAGAAAGGTTATACCACAAGTTAAAGTTTTGTGGAGGAATCATGCTTTATAGAGGAAATGACACCGGGGTTGGAAATGGAAATGAAAGCGAGGTATTATCATCTTTTCAAAAACACCAGGTTCGTACGTCAATTTCGAGGACGAAATTTCATAAGGAGGGGAGGTTGTAAGACCCCGAAATTTTTAAATAAAAAGGAATTTCCTTTATTTATTATTTTGAAATAGTAAGGGTTGATTTGATTAATGTGGATAGTTAAGGGTTAAATATGCAAATATTTCAAAATAAGCAAGTGGTTATAAAATATTCATTATCGTCGGGGAATATTCGTTTGGTCGTGGAATATTCGTACTGTCGGAGAATATTCGTACGACGGCGCAGCCATGTGTGGGCCCCATAACGGAAAGCGATTGGATGAAGAAAACGACAAATATAAGTTGTTTTTAAATAACGGCGTAGTTGTTACCAATTATCTTTGTTGGAATACGGTGGTTAAAACACACTATCTACGCGTTGTTGAGCGGTAAGATTACGGTATTGCACCAATTATTGATTCTTACGTAAGAAGGCACTACTCAATAATTGTTACGATAATTCTTATTCGATTATTTTATTTTATTGATTCAATAATTCTTTGCATTGATATTTTATATTATTGTTGTTTCAATAAATTGTCATTACACAAGTATTTTCCATTATCGAAGCAATAATTCATATTATCTGAATAATATTATTAGATAACATTATTGGCAATGTCTAGAAAGTTACATCTAAGGAGAGGTTTGGTCACCTAATTGCGCCAAGATAAGAAGAAATTCTTATTGAAAGCCCCTCTTTCTGAGGAGCCGCACGGTTGTCGATATTGTGATTACGTAATATTATTTGTGAATAATTAATTATTGATTAATATGATGAGGAAAATATTGATTTTATGTGGATATAGATGGAGAAAATTTTAAAATGACAATTGTTGAAAATTAATATTTTATCTTTTTACGATAAAATAATTCATTTAAATATATTATTTTAATAATATATTAATTGGTGATATTTTTACAACGAATGTGGGATATATGAGTATACGAGGACGAAGGTATTTTTGTTGCAATAAATGATTAAAACATGTTAAACATGTCATTGGACCCCATTTATTGGTGAAATTTGATTATAGCTTTGTAAAATCGCTTCGTTTGTGGATTTTGGTCAATGTCTATTTGGAATTTGGAAAAACTTTCTTACGCAAAGTTGTAGAGAATTGAATTTCCTATAAAAATTAGCGATATTGAATTTTTCGATGAAAGGGCTATTTATTATGAATTATTGAAGTTCGAAGCTCAAAATAATTAATTTTTGGAAGTTTTAATTATTTTATTATGAAAAACGTTTTTTGTCATTAAAGGTGGGTCTTGCATGTGATGTAAATGCTGAATTCAGATCCTTAAAAAGTGGGCGTAGGAATTTGTAATATTAATATTATTAATATATTAAATTTTTCGCTTTGGTGTTCTAAGCAATTTTCTATAAATAGGGTGCTTAGGTTAGAATTGAAAATCACACCGAAACTGAAGTTTTTCTCTCTATATTATCGGCGTATTCTTGTGAGTATTTTGAGTATACTTTGAGTATTGCTAGGATTTGCAAGTTCCTTCAAAGACTATATCATTCGGTATTCTAGCTAGAAGTAATCGATCTTTCGAGGTAAGGGATGTTATTTTCTTCTCAAATGATATTATTTCTTCAATATCATTATCTTTGAAATATTAGTTAAAACTTTTTATCAAATTTGGAACTTTTTCATGTCGGAGTTACTATTCATGAGTTACTATTCACGAGTTACTATTCATGAGTTACTATTCACGAGTTCTTATTCACGAGTACTATTCATAATGAAGCGTGAAGATGTTTTTGTGGAATTTCTATCTTTTGGTGTCGGAGTTACTATTCACGATTATCGGCACTATTCACGTATCTGACACTATTCACGTATCGGTACTATTCATAGAAAAATAAAATTTCTTCTTTTTCGTCCAAAACATCTATTACGGATACTAGCTTTGATTGTATCCATGTTTTGATCATTCTTGAATTTTACACCACTATGATTATTTTTTGAGGTATTTTTTGGGCGTGGATAAAACCAAGTACGAATCCTTAATCCTTAATCCTTGTCATTTTGTTTCCTTTGGATTCGTTTCTTTAAAAATATTTTCATCATCCTCGGTCTTAAATGATGATATTATTGAATATCTTTGGCACTGTAGTGCAAAGATGAATGATTTCTGAAGAATATCTTTGGCTGTAGTGCAAAGATGAGCAGTGTTGAGATGAACATGACCGATTGATTAATATCTTTGGCTGTAGTGCAAAGATGAGCAGTGTTTAAATGAACATGACCAAATGATGAATATCTTTGGCACAGTAGTGCAAAGATGAATATTTGATTCGGATGCATATTGATTGATGTTCTGAGGATAAAATATTGATGATGGGTTCATTAAATTCATAGATTATAGTAGATTTCATTCTCACGTAACTCTTCTATGAATTATTATTTCAGCTGCGAATATTGATCCGAAACTTGTTTGTCTATTGTATTCTATCAGATTTTTTTCCTGTTGAAGACTAACGATAATTTGTTGTATATTATCTTAGTCATAATATTCTTTTCTTGGGCTAGTTGAGCTCACCCTTTTCCTTGTTGTTCCATTTTTCTTCTCGGGAGGCAAGAATGTAGCGAGTACTAGTGGGGTATGGAATGAAGGTTCTAGAGAGAGTTGTTTAGTAGTCCTCACCATTTTTGTAAAATAATGAACCAATAATGTGATGAGGATTTATTTGAGTATAGATATTGTCTAGAAGATAATATTTGTATTCAAACTCAGTATTTTCTTGTTGTAATAATAAAGTTAGTTGTTTTTGTACCATGTATTTGGCGACTCGGAATGGGTGTTGTGTATACCTATTTTGGGGGCGTCACGGTTAATATCGAGCTTAGGGATATGATCTCTGGCGGAGATCGGGGAATAGAACTAGGAGGGAGAGCGAGTAAATCCTTCGCTAGTGTGTCCTACCTAAAGCTTATTTGTTAGTTGGTCAGTATATAGGGATATTATGTGATATATTGATTTCCTTAATTAACCCTTATTTTATGACATTATTTGAGAATGTCGACTGAGAATATTAACAGTGGAGTAAATGAGACCGTGGAGATGTCTGTACTCACCAACGAGGAGAACGTGCAACAGGCTGGCAATGTTCCTCTTGTGAACAACACCACTGAGCAGATGATGAATGAGGGGATGTTTAGAAGCTTTTTGCAGTTCATGCAAAATCGACGAGGAGACTCATGTTCAAAATCTGAGGAGGAAATGATAGCAATTCACGAGTGGTCACAACAAGCGATTCAAAGAGTTGGGACCACGAAGTGCAGGAAGCCGGATCCGATTAAAGGCGGAGACGTGGGTCAAACAAATTACTAAGATATTCGATGTCTTGGGATGCACGGAGGAGCAGAAAGTTCCATTCGCCACCTTTATGTTCCGTGGCGACGCCTTGATTCTTTGGTGGGAATCGTGAAGCGTACCCATCCACCGCTTTTCGGCATGTCGTGGGAGACGTTTGAAGCAGTTCAATGACAAGTACTTCCACGAAAGTATTCGTCATATGAAGGAAGTGGAGTTTATTAGACTAGAGCGAGAATAACATGGCGGTGTCCCGAAGACGAGGCGAAGTTTGCGGAGTTATCGTGTTTGCACCTCATTTGGTGGAGAATGAGGAACATATATGACGCGGATGTTTCGAGAGGTTTGAAACGGCGACATACGTCAAGATCTCATTTCTCATAAATTTCTCTCTATTGAGATGTTGTCAGCAGGCTCGGTTGTTAGAAGCGAGATAACGAAAGTACGTTCAACCGAGGACCATAACCAGGATCATCTAGAAGATAGCGATCATCGAATAACGATAACCGGACGGAGAAAGAAGAATACGGACAAAGGCGGTAACCACTCTGGTGGTAATCGTGGCCATAAAAATAGAAGAAGCGAGTCGGGAGGAGATTTTAAAAAGAGGAGATTCAACAACGACCATTTGAAGACGTCAGCGCCAGTAGCAACTAGTTTTAAGGGAGGAGAACGACCACCGGTCGTATGTTACAAATACGGGAAAGAGGGACATATCACCAAACACGCGCCCAACGATTTAAGGTATGCTATAATTGTGGAAAAGAAGGACATATCGCTCGAGATTATACGATATCGAAACCAGATCCAATGAGAATGGTGACTCAAAAGGATGTCCCGAGAAAAGTCAAAGTCAACGGTTCTTGGAAGAAGCGTTTGTCGTGGCCGGTCAAAATGCAAGGAACCCGAACAAAGTTAGCACGGGTTAGTCAATTATAAATTCTTGTGAAGTATATACCTTACTAGATATCGGTTCTACCCATTCTTTTATCTCTCTTGCTTGCGCTCAACGTTTGAACTTGACTACGGAGAAATTAGACTTTGACCTATTTATGGAGAATCCGTTAGGAGAAACTTTCATTACATCTCGTTGTTTATAAATCTTGCTTGATTGAGTTGGCACTATCACATTACTGTTAACCTTATTTCTATAGAGATATTTGTTTTTGATGTGATTTTAAGGTTAACTACTCATCATGCCGAAATTGATTATTTTCGTAAGGTTGTTAGTTTTCATATTCTAAGCAAACTGTTATTCAATTCAAGCAATCAAACCATTGTAGTCAAACATTTTCATATCAAGCCATGAAGTCATTCGTTTATTACGGATGTCAAATTTTCTTAGTCCATGTTATGGATTTGAATAAAGACACGTCGATTTGAATAATATTCTGTTGTTATTGATTTTTCCGACGTATTTCTGAAGAATTTCTTGGCTTACTCCCAAAGCTTCGATATTAAATTTTGTATCGACTTTGAACCCGGTACAAAACTCATTTCTAAAATCTCATATCGAATGGCTCTATTGAACTTGAGAGTTAAAAATTCAACTATAAATTTGGTACACGAGCCTTTATCTTGTGACTTCCTTTGTGGAATTCACCTAAGCGAACTCTCTGTAGGGGACGTCATATTCGATGCGATAGTAAAGCGATAAGTGTCATTGTGACGACGTTATCCAAGATTGGGATATGAGTCACAGTTGAGAGCAACCTAAGTCAGTAATCGAAATACGTAGCTTTCTAGGCTTAGTTGGTTATTATCGGAGATTCGTTGAAGGATATTCTCGAATCGCTATTCCGTTAACGCAGCTGACTCGTAGAGATACAAAATTAGAATGGAGCAAGGAATGTGGGAAGAGCTTCGAAGAACTCAAGAGGAGACTCATTTCAGCACATGTTCTGATCATGCCATCCTGGAAAAGCGAACATGGTAGCTGACACGTTGAGTAGAAGATCATATGCGGGAACGAGTGCGATGATGTCAAGTATACGCATAGAGCCAACTTTAATAGAAAAAGTTAAGGTTGCTCAAGCCACCAGGCCGGAGATGATCGTATGAAGAAGAAAGTACAAGAAGGAGCTATTCCGGAAGCGAGAATTGATGAAGAAGGAATACTTCGAGTCAACTCCAGACTTTGCATTCCTAATGATTTTGATTTGAAGCATAGAATTATGATGGAGGCACACAACACATTGTTTGCAATCCATCCTGGGAGTACCAAAATGTATTTGATCTTCAACATACATTTTGGTGGAGCAATATGAGGAGAGAGATCGCGTAGTTTATCTCGAGATGTTTAACTTGTCAACATGTAAAGGTAGAGCATCAAGTGCCAAAGGGTCCGTTGCAACCACTTGAGATTTCGAAATGGAAGTGGGAACACATTACCCTGAATTTCATTACTAATCTTCCCAAGGTTTCTCAAGGCATAGATGCGATTTGGGTTATTGTTGATAGATTAACCAAGTACGCTCATTTCTTACGATACGAGAGACTTATTCCTTGAACGTCTTTCTCGTATATGCGTAAATGAGATTGTGAGATTGCATGGCATGCCGGTATCCATAGTTTTGGGTTAGTTTGTAGAAAGCTATGGGCACGAATTTACGATTTGAGTTTGGCATACCATCCTCAAAGCGGATGGGCAATCGAGAAAGGACTACTCAAACTCTTGAAGATATATTAAAACTCGTGTGTCCTAGATTTCAAAGGAAGTTGGGATAAGTACTTGCCATTGGTAGAATTCTCATACAACAATAGTTATTAAACAAATATAGGCATGGTTCCATTGAAGCATTATATGGACAAAAATGTCGTTCTCCAATATGTTGGGATGAGGTGGGTGAAGCAACATTGTTGGGACCTAGGAGTTAATCACGTATGACTAATGATTCGACAACGTATACAAAGCGGCACAAGATCGACAAAAGAGTTATGCGGATCTTCATCGAAAGGACGTGGAATTTAATGTAGGGGATCATGTATTGTTGCGAGTTGCTCCATGGAAGGAGTTACAAGATTTGGGAAGAGAGAAAGCTCAATCCATGATTTATTGGTCCATTTCAAATTCTTGATCGAGTAGGAAATGTAGCCTATATAGACTTGCGTTACCTCAAAGTATGTCTCGTGTTCATAATGTGTTTCACATATCTGTACTTCATAAATATGTGAAAGACCGAACCACGTTATTGAGTTAGAACCAGGGCGAGATAGCGAAGACTTAACGTATTATGAGGAGGTACTGTCAAGATTTTGGATAGGAAGGAGCATGTCTATCGCATGAAAGGTTATACCACAAGTTAAAGTTTTGTGGAGGAATCATGCTTATAGAGGAAATGACACAGGGGTTGGAAATGGAAATGAAAGCGAGGTATTATCATCTTTTTGAAACACAGAATCGTCACGTCAATTTCGAGGACGAAATTTCATAAGGAGGGAGGTTGTAAGACCCAAAATTTTTAAATAAAAAGGAATTTCCTTTATTTATTATTTTGAAATAGTAAGGGTTGATTTGATTAATGTGGATAGTTAAGGGTTAAATACATAAATATTTCAAAATAAGCAAGTTGTTATAAAATATTCATTGTTTTCGAGGAATATTCGTTTGGTCGTGGAATATTAAATCTTTGTCGGGGAATATTAAATGCGAAGGCGCGACCCATGTGTGAGCCCATAATGTAAAAGCGATTGGATGAAGAAAAGCGACAAATATAAGTTGTTTTTAAATAAATGGCGTAGTTATTCTGAATTATCTTGTTGGAATACCCGGTGGTTAAAACACACTAATACGCGTTGTTGAACAAGAGTAGCACGGTATTATTGCACCAATTATTGATTCTTACGTAAGAAGGCACTACTCAATAATTGTTACGATAATTCTTATTGAGTATTTTATTTTATTGATTCAATAATTCTTTGCATTGATATTTTATATTCTTTGTTGTTTGATAAATTGTCATTACACAAGTATTTTCCATTATCGAAGCAATAATTCATATTATCTGAATAATATTATTAGATAACATTATTGGCAATGTCTAGAAAGTTACATCTAAGGAGAGGTTTGGTCACCTAATTGCGGCATGATAAGAAGAAATTCTTATTGGAAAGCCTCTTTTCACAGGAGCACGCACGGTTGTCAATATTGTGATTACGTAATATTATTTGTGAATAATTAATTATTGATTTATATGATGAGGAAAATATTGATTTTATGTGGATATAGATGGAGAAAATTTTTAAAATGACAATTGTTGAAAATTAATATTTTATCTTTTACGATAAAATAATTCATTTAAATATATTATTTTAATAAGATATTAACGGTGATATTTTTTACAGCGAATGTGGGATATATGAGTATCTGAGGAGGAAGGGTATTTTGTTGCAATAAATGATTAAAACATGTTAAACATGTCTGGTGGACCCCATTTATTATTTGAAATTTGATTATAACTTTGTAAAATCGCCCGTTTGTGGATTTTGGTCAATTTCTATTTGGAATTTGGGAAAACTTTCTTCTGCAAAGTTGTAGAGAATTGAATTTCTATAAAAACTCATGAGATTGAATTTTCTGATGAAAGGGCTATTTATTATGAATTATTGAAGTTCCAAAGGTTAAAATAATTAATTTTGGAAGTTTTAATTATTTTTATTATGAAAAACGTTTTTGTCATTAAAGGTGGGTCTTGCATGTGATGTAAATGCTGAATTCAGATCCTTAAAAAGTGGGCGAGAATTTGTAATATTAATATTATTAATATATTAAATTTTACTGCTTTGGTGTTCTAAGCAATTTCTATAAATAGGGTGCTTGGGTTAGAATTGAAAATCACACCGTAGGCGAAGTTTTTTCTCTCTATATTATCGGCGTATTCTTGTGAGTATTTTGAGTATACTTTGAGTATTGCTAGGCGGTTGCAAGTTCCTTCAAAGACTATACCCATTGATTCTAGCTAGAATGCGATCTTTCGAGGTAAGGGATGTTATTTTCTTCTCAAATGATATTATTTCTTCAATATCATTATCTTTGAAATATTAGTTAAAACTTTTTATCAAATTTGGAACTTTTTCGTATCGGGTTACTATTCATGAGTTACTATTCACGAGTTACTATTCATGAGTTCTTATTCACGAGTTCTTTATTCACGAGTACTATTAATGAAGCGTGAAGATGTTTTTTTTGTGGAATTTCTATCTTTTGGTGTCGGAGTTACTATTCACGATATCGGCACTATTCACGTATCTGGCACTATTCACGATATCTGGTACTATTCATAGAAAAATAAAATTTCTTCTTTTCGTCTCAAAACATCTATTACGGATACTAGCTTTGATTGTATCCATGTTTTGATCATTCTTGAATTTTACACCACTATGATTATTTTTGAGGTATTTTTGGGCGTGGATAAAACCAAGTCTGAATCCTTAATCCTTAATCCTTGTCATTTTGTTTCCTTTGGATTCGTTTCTTTAAAATATTTTCATCATCCTCGGTCTTAAATGATGATATTATTGAATATCTTTGGCACGTAGTGCAAAGATGAATGATTTCTGAAGAATATCTTTGGCTTTCAGTGCAAAGATGAGCAGTGTTGAGATGAACATGGAATGGATTGATTAATATCTTTGGCTGTAGTGCAAAGATGAGCAGTGTTTAAATGAACATGACCAAATGATGAATATCTTTGGCACATAGTGCAAAGATGAATATTTGATTCGGATGCATATTGATTGATGTTACGGGGATAAAATATTGATGATGGTTTATTAAATTCATAGATTATAGTAGATTTCATTCTCTACGTAACTCTTCTATGAATTATTATTTCCGCTGCGAATATTGATCGAAACTTGTTGTCTATTGTATTCTATCAGATTTTTCCTGTTGAAGACTAACGATAATTTGTTGTATATTATCTTAGTCATAATATTCTTTCTTTGGGCTAGTTGAGCTCACCCTTTTCCTTGTTGTTCCATTTTTCTTCTCAGGAGGCGAGAATGTAGCGAGTACTAGTCGGGGTATGGAATGAAGGTTCTAGAGCGAGTTGTTTAGTAGTCCTCACCATTTTTGTAAAATAATGAACCAATAATGTGATGAGGATTTATTTGAGTATAGATATTGTCTAGAAGATAATATTTGTATTCAAACTCACAGTTTTACTGTTGTAATAATAAAGTTGTAGTTGTTTTTGTACCATGTATTTGGCGACTCAGAATGGGTGTTGTGTATACCTATTTTGGGCGCGTCACAATAATACTGAAGGAAACTTGCATTGTATAGCAATACTCAAAATATCTAAATATTAACAAAAATACGCTCGATATTATAGAGAGAGAAAACTTCTTATTCTGGTGTAATTTTTAATTCTAACCTAAGCACCCTATTTATAGGAAAATGCTTAGAAGACCAAAGTAGAAAATTTAATAAAATATTATTATTTATAAAAATTTCCCTCGCCCACTTTGAAATCAGATTTCAGCATTTACAACATGCAAAAGGACAAGTGTGGGGCTCACCTTCTAGAAATCTCCACCAAAAATATTTTAAATCATTTATAAATTCAAAAACTTCAATAATTCATAATAAATAGCCCTTTTATCAAAAAAAATACAATTTTGATTTCCATTTCATAGGAAATTTAATTCTCTACAACTTTGTAGAAGAAGGTTTTTCTAAACTCTAAACAAAAAATGACCGAAATCCACATACGGATGATCTTGCAGGCTATAATTAAATTTGAGTCAAAAATGGGGCCTGTCAACATATTTAATATGTTTTTTTGTAACAAAAATACTCTGGACCTAATTTGCTCCCTTCTTCCTCATTTATTCATATATCGTGCATTCATTGTAAAAATATCACCGTTATTGTATTATTATATTATTTGTAAGTCCCCGAATTTTATGAAATAAAAGTATTCAATCCATTATGGGAATGTACACGCGGTAGAAAAATTATGTCAATCCATTGAGATATGGTATGCTACAAGTGCATTTTTGCGACAAGAAATGAATCCTAATTTTAGGATGATTGACCTCTTTAATCCAGTTCATATAATGTATTTTTTGGGAGCTAAAGGAAATGCATCTCAGGTACATCAATTAGTAGGTATGAGAGGATTAATTGTGGATCCCCGAGGACAAATGATTGATTTACCCATTAAAAGCAAATAACGCGAAGGACTCTCTTTAACAGAATATATTATTTTTTGCTACGGAGCCCGTAAAGGGGTTGTGGATACTGCTATACGAACCTTAGATGCTGGATATCTCACGCGTAGACTTGTTGAAGTAGTTCAACACATTGTTGTACGTCGAAAAGATTGTGGCACCGTCCGAGGTATTTCTGTGAGTCCCCAAAATGGGATGATGCCAGAAAGGGTTTTTATCCAAACATTAATTGGTCGTGTATTAGCGGATGATATATATCTGGGTCTACGATGTATTGCCACCAGAAATCAAGATATTGGTAGTGGACTTATGAATCGATTCATAACCTTTTGAGTACAACCAATATATAATTCATTGTTATCGGGGGATATTTGTTTGGTCATGGAATATTCTTTATGTCGGGGAATATTGGTACGACGACGCAACCATTTGTGGGCCCATGTGAAAAGCGCGGATGAAGAAAATGACCACGAATGAGTTTTTTAATAATAGCGGCATATGATTCTGAATTAAAGCATTGGAATACCCGGTAGGTAAAGGAAAATGTCAGCGTTGTTGCATAGTAGCACCTGACATTGCGATATTTTATATTATTGTTAATTTAATAATTGTCACTGCATAGTATTTCTGATTATCATATCAATAACTCATATTATTTGAATAATATTATTAGATAGCATTATTGGCAATGTCTAAGAAAGTTCTGTCTAGGAAAGGGGTTTGGTCACCTAATTGCGTGACAATAAAGAGAAATCTTATCGGAAAGCCCTCTCTTTCTTGGGAACAACCTGGTTGTCAATATTATAGTTCTGTAATATTATTTATGAATAATTAATTGATTTATATGATTAGGAAATATTTATTTTATGTGGATATAAAGAAAGGAATTAATGATGAGGTGTTTTATTAGTATTTTGTCGAGAATGGAGGTGTTGAAAATCATCCGTATATGGATTTCGATCATTTTTCGTTTAGAATTAGGAAAAACTTTCTTCTACAGAGTTGTAGAGAATTAAATTTCCTATGGAATGGACATAAGATTTAATTTTTTCTGATAAAAGGGCTATTTATTATGAATTATTGAAGTTATGGAATAATTGATTTTTGGACTTATAAATATTTTTTTAAAAGAAAAATGCTTTTTTTTGTGTTGGTGGGCCCCACTAGTGTGCTGATGAATTTGGTCAAGGGTGGGCGTGAATTTTTTATATATAAAATATAGTTTTATTAAATTTTCTACTTTGGTGTTCTAAGCATTTTCCTATAAATATGGTACTTAAGTTAGAATTAAAAATCACACTAGAATCAAAAGTTTCTCTCTCTATAATATCAAGCGTATTTTTGTGAGTATTTAAATATCTTGATTGTTGCTATACAATGCAAGTTTCCTTCAGTATTATATTTGATATTCCAATCAGAAGTGCTATTCTTTTGAGGTAAGGGATGTTATTTTTTTTCAAGTAAATGATGTTATTTCCTTTAATATCATTTTACCGAAATATTGATATGAATTTTATTGTGAAACATTATCTTTTTCATGTCGGGATTACTATTCACGTATACGGTACAGAATATATGACACTATTCACGTATACGTCCCAATTCACGTATATGGCACTATTCATGTATATGACACTTCATCTTTAGACTCGATGTATCGTATCGTGAATAGTATAAATATCATGAATAATAAATATACATGAATAGTGCCATATCGTGAATTGGGACATATCGTGAATAGTGTCATATATTCGATGCAGGTATCGTGAATAGTAATCTGACATGAAATGATAAAGATAAAATTCATTTAGTAACTAATAATTCGTAATAAAATATATAAAAAAATACAGTGAAGAAAGTTTTCCTAATTCTAAACGGCAAACGAGAAACATCGGATATATCTTGAAAAAATTGTAGCAATCATTTCGAATATCTAAATTTTGAAAACCCTTTCTTGAACTTTCTTGAACATTTCATGATATGATGTCGGGTGATTTCAATCGTAACCTAGTACAACCGATATTTATATCAATTTGATAAAATAATATTTTAATAAATGTCGAGGAAAATGAAAAGGTTATGGAATCCGTTTCGATCCACTACCACTATTGGCGGACCCAAAAAATGTTTGGTTAAAAAGTAGAATGATCCGCTCCGTAGCAGAAATAATATAAAAATAAATTTAGAGTTTAGAAAAACCTTCTTCTACAAAGTTGTAGAGAATTAAAAATCCTATGAAATGGAAATCAAAATCGTATTTTTTTTTTTGATAAAAGGGCTATTTATTATGAATTATTGAAGTTTTTGAATTTATAAATGATTTAAAATATTTTTGGTGGAGATTTCTAGAAGGTGAGCCCCACACTTGTCCTTTTGCATGTTGTAAATGCTGAAATCTGATTTCAAAGTGGGCGTAGGAAATTTTTTATAAATAATAATATTTTATTAAATTTTCTACTTTGGTCTTCTAAGCATTTTCCTATAAATAGGGTGCTTAGGTTAGAATTAAAAATTACACCAGAATAAGAAGTTTTCTCTCTCTATAATATCGAGCGTATTTTTGTGAATATTTAGATATTTTGAGTATTGCTATACAATGCAAGTTTCCTTCAGTATTATATTTGATATTCTAATCAGAAGTATTTGTCTTTTGAGGTAAGGAATGCTATTTTTTTATTAAATGATTTTATTTCTTTTAATATCATTATACCAAAATATTGATATGAAATTTTTACCTTTTAAGTGTTGGGGTTATTATTCACGTATATGATACTATTCACATATCTGAAGATTTTAACGTTTGAGAAAATCGGTTTATATGAAATTAAATTTTTATTTGGTTATGTGAATTAAATGAATTAAATTGATTATTTATGTGAGTAAGCTATGTGAAGGTAATTCTATGACCTTGAATATGCGGATGTAGTTAGTATTCTAGCTATGTGCTAGAATTAATTGTTTTAATTTCCAAGACTTGAAATAAAAGTTTTAGAAATTCGTAAAAACACTATTCATCCGCTTTACACTGGAATTAAGTTTAAAATTAGAGAAGCAGCGTAATGATAGAATATGAAGGCGAGATGGAATATTTAATAACATTTCATTTATGCAAGCGAAGTTTTAAACTGCGGACTTAAAACCTAAGGGTTGAGAAGAATGATTTTCGAGAAGGAAATGAGATCGTATAATGAATTACGATAATAATTATGAATCGTTATACTGAGTGTGATACTATTTAGTATCTGAGTATAATCTGAAGATTTATCTGAAGAACAAATCGATTATAAATGCGAGTATTAGGCAGAAGGAATCGTGAATTATACATGTGGAATACGATTGGAATTATTGGATTTATAGTTTAAGGACTTAATATGACCCAATTAGATTTGGATTATACCTAGCCCAAGTGATTGAGTAATCAAGCCCAATGAATTATGT
The DNA here is from genome assembly GCA_020205615.1 of Panax quinquefolius. NCBI lineage: Eukaryota > Viridiplantae > Streptophyta > Magnoliopsida > Apiales > Araliaceae > Panax > Panax quinquefolius. The sequence goes on along the minus strand of CM035158.1, from coordinate 36,665,319 downwards.
TTTTAAGCCCAAGTTAAAGTCCAATGTTAGGATTAATTAAGCCCGATCCAATAAACCAAACCGTGGATCGAACCGATGGGTCACCGAATGGGTAAAACCCATGGGGATTACCCATGGTCATGTGGGCCGGCCACTTGATGGCCAAGTAAAGTGAACTACTTGATCACCAAGTATTTTACTTGGTGATGAAGTAGTGAAAAGTAATGAGGTGGGGGAGAATGACCATAAAGCTCTCCATTTGAGTTTCCTATAAATAGAAGGCATAAGTGGTAATTTGGTGGTTTCCAAGAGATCATCCAACTTATATTGAGAGAGAGAAAGAGCTAGACTTAATCAATCATCTCACTTTGAAGCTTTTCATTAGAGTTTTTAGCAAGAACACAAAGATCGGAAAGGTAATATTCCTTTAATGATAGTTTCCATCCTTTTGATTTCTTTGATTATAAAGAATCATAGATTGGTGGAGAATGCCTCTTATAGAGGAATAAGGATGGCTTGTAATATGTAAAACCTTTATAAGTCATGTGTAAATGGAAATCGTAAGGGTTTACATAAGTTAAAATCGTGGGAATTATTGATTGATGAACTTAGTTGTTGATGGACAAATTGAACACCATCACTATTAAGATATGTGCATCTTGTTTGGTTAGGATGTAGATATAAAATCAATGGAGTGTTCCATTTGATTTGGCATATAGAACACTAGTAACAAAGTTATGGCAAATTTTACGGAAATAGACGTTAAACGTCGAAAACGTAGAAATTCCGGATTAGTAGTTGAAAGTTGTCGTGTGACTTGAAAACATTGGTTTTCAATGTCACCACGTGAGATAGAGTATTTAAGATCCGTGGACTCAAGAATTGTCGAATTCTGACTTAGAACGAAGAAAATGAGTATTGAACGCTCAATAATGTTAACCGAACGCTCGATAATGAACTTAGAAGTGAATTTTGAGTTAACTAATTTGGAAATATAAAATTCTTATATGAATGCGTAGAGTATGTAATTTATGAGTTGTAGGCTTTTGAACGGACCAAAACGGACTTATAACAAAGAAGTTATGAAGCCGGGAAGTTCATTAAAAATTTTATCTGTAAAAATTTGTTGGTGCTGAGGTCTGGCGCCTCGGCGCCAGACAAGGCTTATTGTGCCACGTCGCAGCACTGTGCATAATGTAATGACCTACTCAAGAGTGGCACCGTAGAGCCATTCATACAAAGGAGTTTTATGCGCTTATACGCCTTGGGCAGGGACTTAGCTATCAGTGGCTAGCCAGCCATTTCTGATGTTGCATAGAAAGGTCAGCTTGTAGCATGACAGAGGAGGTAGGGCATTTGTTAGACAAGTTAGGTTTTGAACTTCAATTAATTCAAGACCAATATGAGATAAGTTTACATACTTAATGAACATACTAAAACTATTCCTATGTTACATATACTAGTGTATATGGTAATGAACTTAGGAATTGAACCGAGTTGTTAGTATGGTAACGAAGAACACAAAGTGTTAATTAATATACCGTGAACGGTAATCGACATTTGTATTTCACCAATGATGATCGAGTCCGGTTAATAAAGTAAGATCGTTAACAAGCCGGGATGAAGGGTAGTACGTCGAATTAACTTTATTAATGAAATAAAGTCAACTAAGACATGGAAGAGAAAGAAGTTGGTAGAAGCAATGTGATTGATTATTTAGTAGCTAATTACAGTGTGCTATGTGAATATATCATGTAGATTCTGTAAAGGCTTAGAACAGTTGAATAAATTATTCGAAGACGTTTGAAGGAAAGTTTTCTTAAACGCTTGTCTAACCTTTGTGTTAGTTAAGTTTTCTATGATTCATTATAACGAGTTGCATGAATAATTTTAAAATAAAGGTCGATGCTAGTTTTAACTCGGCTAGACTATTCGTTAATGTTAGACTGATTTATATACATATCTTTCTATATAGAAATGATAACACTATCCTATGCCAAGTATTTGGTACGGATTCAAAGGTAAGTTTGTCTATGAACAAACAAAAGTATTTTCATCGTTTATACGATGGGCACGCGAGGTTTCCAAAACTTAAACGTAAATAAGTTTAACGGATGAATGTTGATCAACATAGAGTACTATAGGCTGATCACCTAGAAGTGCTCGTAAGAAATGCCAGATGTACAACCTTAGTGCTATGATGTCCTTTTCAAGTATGAAAACAGAAAGATACTATTCATGGTCTTTTGACCGGTTCAGAATTCCTAAACTAATATATACTTTGGGAATTAAGATTATGAATTGTTGAGTATTAATGTTTTGTAATACTTCATGACTATTTGTTCAGTTATGGAAGATTTTTATATAATTTATGAATGTGGTATTGATATTATTCTTTGTTAGACTTGCTGAGCTTGTTATGCTCACTTCTTGCATGAATTATATGATTGCAGTTAAAGCTAAGCATACTGAGAATGCTAAGAGAAATAAGGGCAAGGCTAAGATGGATAGTTAACCATCTTGTAATAGATTAGTATGATTGTATGTATTATACTTACGAACAATGAATGTAATCGGTTTATGAACCTGGGAAAGGCTTTCACTTTGATTGTAATAAGAAGATAGTAATTACATTCATTATGTTGTGTTTTCAATAGAATGATTGTATAGTTTTGAGTACCGTGTAGCACCATATGCCGAGTTGGAAGATACCCGAATTTGGGGGCGTCACAACACTATTCACGAATACGCCACTATTCATAGAAAAATTAAATTTTCTTTTCTTTGTCCAAGTTGTCTATTATGGTTACTATCTTTGATTGTATCCATGTTTTGATCTTCATTCTTGAATTTTGCTCCACAATTGTTTATTGTGGAGTATTTTTGAACTTGGATAAACTAAAGTACGAATCCCTAATCTTTGTCCTTTTATCTCACTGGATTCATTTTCTTTAAAATATTTTCGTCATCCTCAGTCCTAAATGGTGATATAACTGAATATCTTTGGCATGTAGTGCAAAGATGAATGATTACCTGATGAATATCTTTGGTCCGTAGTGCAAAGATGGACAGGTGTTGAGATAAACATGACCAATTGGTGATACAAATGAATATCTTTGGCCCGTACTGCAAAGATGAATATTTGATTTAAGATAATTATTGATTGATGTCACATGGATAAAATATTGATAATGGATTTTTAAATCATAGAAGATAGTAGACTTCATTCTCTACTTAACTCTTTTAATGAATTATTATTTTCACTGTGAATATTGATCTAAAACTTGTTGTCCATTTTATTTTATCTGATTTATTAAAGGCTAACGATAATTTGTTTTTCATTATCTTAGTCATAATATTCTTTACTGCGCTAGTTGAGCTCATCCTTTTCTTTTTTGTTCCATTTTTCTTCTCAAGAGGCGAGAATATAGTGGGAACTAGTCGGGGTGTGGAGTGATGGTTCAAGACAGTTGTTCTAGCAGTCCTCACTATTTTGTAAAATAGTGTATCAATAATTGTAATGAGGACATTATTTGAGTTTGGATATTGTCTAGAAGATAATATTTGTATTAAACCTCACAGTATATGTGTTGTCGTATTTTGTACCACAATTGTAATAATGAAGTTTGTAGTTATTTTATGTACCATATATGTAAGACCCCAACTTTTATGAATAAAGATTAATTTTTCTCGAAATATATTTTTGAATATTATGGTGTGGATTTTATATAATGTTATAGTTTTGGGTAATATTTACAAATTTTGCAAAGTAAACAAGTGGTTATAAAATATTCGATTGGTCGAGGAATATTCGTTTTAACAAGGAATATTCGTACGACGACACAATTATTGGTGGACCTCACAACGGAAGTATTATCGGAGTTAGAAAATAACAGAAATATCTTTTATAAAAATAATGGCGAAAGTTTTAATGTTAAACTGTTGAACTACCCGATAGTAAAAGTACAGTAATACGCGTGGTTGCATAGTAACACACGGTATTGATTATTGATGCTTGAGAAGTCACTCACGTAATACTTAATTATTGCCACAATAATTGCTGCATAATATCTCTCATATTATTGATTCAATTATTGTCACAGTATAATCTGCATAATATTTTATAGAAATTGTTAAATCCACATCACTTTTTGTTATTTTCACAACAAAAGTGTCGTTGTAGATGTATAGCGACGGTGAAAACCGTCGCTATAGAATCTATAGCGACACTTTTGTTGTAAACTCTTTTTTCTATTAATGGATTTAACAATTTCCTATTTATATGTTTAAATCAATAATTGAGGCGACAAAGTTATTCATATTATTATTTGCAATATTGACGATGTCTAGAAAGTTACATCGAGAAAGGGTTTGGTCACCTAATTGCGGCGCTTGATAGGAGAAATCCTTATCGAAAAGCCCCTCTTTTTCTGGGAATGATCTGGTTGTTAAATATTGTGAGTTATTGTGATGCCCGCAAAATAGGTATACATTACTTATTCTGAGTCGCCAAATACATGGTACAGAATACAAATATAATCTTAAATATACAACAAGAGCTGTGAGTTTTAATACAAATATTGTCTTCAGACAATATCCACTCTCGAGAATAAGTCCTCATTACAATTAGTATCACACTATTTCATAGAATAGTGAGGACTACTAATGCTATCATCACGGACCGTCACTCTGGTTCCCCGACTAGTCCACGCTACGTTCTCATTTCTGAAGAGAACAATGAAAGCAAAAGGTGAGCTCAACTAGCCCGAAGAAATATTATGACTAAGATAATGCAAAATAAATTATCGTTAGCCTTCAACGATGTTAAGCGATAAAATATAACAAACATCAAGTTTAAGCTGCGGATGAACAAGAAATCCATTAAAAGAGTAAAGTAGAGAATAAAATCTACTATCTTTTATGATTTAAAAAGGTTTTCATCATTTTTATTTGAGACTCGACAATAAATAATCCACATCATCCACACTTTTCTGACCGAGGATATTCATTAGTATCACGACTACAAATTATCCATACACTACGGGCCGAGGATATTCGTGTATTCATCAATGGTCATGATTATCTTGAATAATCTCGATCATAATCATACCAAAAGCTGGTCCATCAATGCACTACGGTGGTCACCGAGGATTTTTACCACATCATTCGTCATATTACTATTAATGATTATACAAGAATAATCACAGTCATAATCACACCAAGTCCATCTATACACGTAAGCCAAAGATGACTTTCATCATAATATAAGCATGATAATAATGACAATGATATAAGCATTAATCAAATGAAAACAAGGATAAATATTAAAGAGTTTAAATTTATCCAAATATTATCAATCACTTAATAAACTCATAATCTAATATTATTAATATTATAACAATATTTTAATCATTTCTTAAACTTATAAACAATTTATTTCAATTGTTTACATTTTACTAAATAATGCATTTAATCATTCAAAAATGCCATACTCATAAGATTTCATCACCAATGATCAAATCCCTTATAAAAAATCTTCATATACCCTATATAGGATTCACAAGCCATAAAATCCTATTTTCCAATTTTGTTACTTCACATAACATATTTAATTCATTTACTCATAACTAGTTTATTTTCATGAAAAATACCAAATCAGTCCAAAAAATATTTCTTTTCTAGGATTTAACAGAATATAGTCTCATATTGAACATATATTTTTCTCGGTATTTTTAAAATTCATTTACTATTTTTCATATGGCCAAAATTGCCGAATATTTAGACATTTATCATAAATTGTACTTTTGTCCAAAAATTCTGAAATTTACAGGGTATACTCTTGTTATATACATGTACTCCCAATAAAAATTATACCAATTTTGGAGTTAACCACAAGGAGTTATAAGGGTTTACTTTTAAAATAGTCTTTTCCCATAAAATCCATAACTCTTAATCTATACATCAAAAAATCGCCATCTTTGGACACAATATAGAAAACTCAGCAAATTATCATTTCAAATTTTTCTAGAATTTTTAAGGGTTAGAAAATTTACGAAAACGCAAATGGATTTTCACCCGCCATGCAGTAATCCACGTATACAGATCATTTCCACAATTTAATAAGGAATGAATACAAATGATCATTCACTATGCATGTGGTAATCCACATAGACGGGTAATTTCAACAAAATAATAAAGAATGGAATAATAGAAGAATTCACCATGCATGCGATAGATTGAACATACAGGTTATACCCAACAGAATAATAAAGAATGGAACCAGGTCATGCATAATCCGCACCTACAGGATATTCCAACAGAATAATAAATAATGGAACCAAGTCATGCGTAAATGCACAGACATGATATTCCGACAGAATAATAAAGAATGGAATAACAACAGAATTCACCATGCATGCGATAGACTGCACAGACAGGTTATCCCAACAGAATAATAAATAATGGAACCAGGTCATGCGTAAACGCACAGACAGGATGTTCCAACAGAATAATAAAGAATGGAATAACAGAAGAATTTCACCATGTATGCGGTACTTTGCATAGACAGGTTATTCCAACATAATGATAAAGAATGGAATAATAGAAGAATTTCACCATGTATGCGGTACTTCGCATAGACAGGTTATTCCAACATAATGATAAAGAATGGAATAACAGAAGAATTTCACCATGTATAGGGTAGCCCGCGTATACAAGTTATTCCAACAGAATAATAAAGAATGGAATAACAGAAGTTCTCTTTATGAATACGAAAGAAATAATGCCCCTTACTATAATAATAAAACACTTACCTTAGGCGAAACTGGATATAGGAGTAGTGAAGTAGTAGAAAACTTTTCTTCTTTCTCTCTATAGTTTCCCTCTCTAGAGTTTCAGTGATTTCGTAAGAAATAATGAAGGAATGAGCTTCTATTTATAGGAGAATGGACTGAATAATAACTAATTCATGAACGGTCCAGATTGATTTACTTTTAAATGGACGGTCCATATTGATTTACTATGCAGTATTAATAAAATATTCTAATAAAATAAAATCTTTTAAATAAAATATAATATATTCTATTTATAATGTAATAAAATGAATAACTTTATAAAAGTATTCTATTTTATATAAAAAGATTTTACTATGCAAACTACTTATCTGAGACACTATGTAACATTATGCATAATAAAATATAATATATTCTATTTATAGTCTAATAAAACAAATAACTTTATAAAAGTATTACATTTTATATAAAAACTTTTACATTTTATTACATTAATAATACTAATAAAAAAAAATTATATATATATATAAACATTAAATGACTTCATAAAAAGACACCTCAATATATTTAACAACATTTATCATCATTATTATAATTCACTGTATTAATCAACCAAATCGTTCCTAGGAAAGATGGGGCTTTCCAATAAGGATTCCTCCCTAGTGGCGCACAATTAGGTGACCAAACCTCTCCTTGGCAGAACTTCTAGACATCGTTAATATTGCAAATAATAATATTAATAACTTTGTCATCTCAATTATTGATTTAATAATATATAAAATATAAACAATAATTGAATCAAATAACGTGAGATCTATGCAACAATTCTTTGAAGCAATAATTGAACAAAACTAAGTGACTTCTCATGTAAGCATCAATAATCAATCTGGTGTGCTACTATGCAACCACGCGACATTCATACTTTGCTAACAAGGGTGTTTCAACGATTAACAGTAAAACTTACGTAGTTATGTTCATATAATATTTACATCATTTTCTCATTCCGACAATAACTCCGTTGTGGGGTCCATAAATGATTGTGTCGTCGTACAAATATTCCCCGACACAAAGAATATTCCCCGACCAATTGAATATAATATAACAACTTGTATACTTTGCAAAATTTATAAATATTACCCACAACTATAACATTATAACAAATCCACACCTTAATATTTAAAAAAAATATTTCGAGAAAGATCAAATCTTTATTCATAAAATTTGGGGTCTCACAATCTCCCCTCCTTATGAAATTTCGCCCTCAAAATTTACGTACTTACCTAATATGCCAAACAGATGAGGATACCTCGTCAGATTTTAAATAACCTTTGAGCGTATAATATGCTCCTTCTTATCCAAGCTTTTAACAGGTATCTTCTCATACGTTTAATCTTTTGCTATCTCGTCCGGTTATAAATCAATAATGTGGTTCGAGTCTTCCACATATTTACGTAACATCGATACGTGAAAAATGTTATGAACATGCGACATACTTGGTAGTAAAGCGAGTCTATAGGCCACAGTTCCTACTCGATCGAGGATTTCAAATGGGCCAATTAAATCGAGGGTTGAGATTTTCTCTCATCGACTCTTGCTTCTAGAATAACGCCCTCTTGAACCTTCTTTTTCGTGTTCATCAGCTCTGGGTCTGTATCTTGAGCGGCTTTAACTTTATCGACTAAAGTCGGTTCTAATCATATATTCGTTCTCTTCACGTAGGTTCGTATATTCGCACTCATAAACGCATACGATCTTCTACTCAACGCGTCAGCTACCACGTTCGCTTTCCCATGATGGTATTGAATGGTACGATCGTAATCTTCAACAGCTCGAGCCAACGTCTTTGGTGCATGTTACGTTTGTTTTAGTTAAAAAAAATACTTGAGGTTTTAGAAATGGGGTTTTGTACTGGGGTCAGTACAAAATTGATTTCACGCTCTAGGGTAGGCCAAGAAGTCTTTAGAAATACGTCAAGAAATTTTTTAACGATACAAATATCATTCAAAACTGTGACCCTCATCCAAGACTTGGATAACACGTCACATTGATACCTATCAACTTGCCACCGTTATTCACAATGTCCCCTACGGATAGTCTGGATTTGGTACATTCCACACAAGGAAGTTAACAACGAAAGGATCAGGGATCTTTACTTATGGCTTGATATAACAGTGATTGACTTTAGTGGTTTGGTTGCTTGAATTCTCATAACAGGTTGGTTAGGAATATAAAAGCTAACAACCTTACGAAAAGCTTGATGAGTAGTTAACCAATCGATTCCTAAAATCACATCAAAGGCAAGTATTTTCAAAGAGCTAAGATCGACGGGTAAGGTGAAAGTGTCTATTTGAATAAACAAGATTTATAAACAGTGGAGGTAACGATGGTTTCTACTATCAAAGTTTCAACCAATAAGTTAAAGTCTAATTTCTCCGAAGTCAAATTTAAACGTTGAGCGCAAATAAGAGAGATAAAAGAATGGGTAGAACCGGTATCTAATAAGGTATAGACTTCGCAAGAATTTATAATTAATTAACCCGTGCTAACTTTGTTTGGCTCACTCGTTTTTTAAGAAGTCACAAAAAATGCTCTTCTTGAAACCACTGACTTTGTTTTGTCCGTATCTGCCTTTGGTGCCACCTTCCCAGCTTGACTTGACTTTGGTGCACGACAAAATCAGGCTAAGTGACCTTCTCTTCCACAATTGTAACATGTTTTGGATGACATCATGCAGTTTGGACTGATGTGTCCCTCCCCTCCACATTTAAAGCATATGATAGGTGGTTGTTAAATCTCCTCTTCTTAAAATGTCCACTCTTATTGTTTTGACCATGATTACCATCGAAGTGGTAACCATTTCTGGCATGTTGATTCCCTCCACGCTTGTTGTCACTGCTTCGATGACTGTTATCACTGGTATTATCATTTTGCCAGTTGCTCTCTTTTGGTTGGGTTGACTCATTATCGCTCTCCAATAACTAAGCCCTATTAACAACATCTGAATACAATCAAAGTTTATGAGAAATGAGGTATTGACGTATCTCAGGTTTCAAACCTCTTAGAAACATCCGTGTCATTCTCTCCTCATTATCAACCAAATAGAACGCAAACCGGGACTGATTTCGGCAAACTTGGCTTTGTCTCTGCGACACGGTCGTGTTGTTTTGTTCGGTTTAATGAACTTTACCTCTTTCATGTGACGAATACTTTGGGAAAGTACTTGTCGTTGAGCGATTCTTGGAACTTCTCCCAAGACATCTTGGTGCGGCGGAGTTGAGTACGTTTTACACATTCCCACGAAGAATGCGCCTCACTGCGCAACATGAAGGTGGCAAAAAGGAACCTTTGCTCTCGGATCATCCCAAGACATCAAATATCTTGCAGATCCGCTTTATCCACGTCTCGCGCCTTAAGTGGTTTTGGCTCTCCAAAAAACTTGGTGGTCCCAGTTCCTTGAAGCGCTTAGCAGTGACCATCCGAGAGTTGCGATGTTTCCATCGCATTTTGGACATGAGTCTCTCTTGCACGATCTTTGCATGAATTGCGGAAAGCCTCTAAACATTCCATCGTTCATTATTTGGTCCTTTGTTGTTGTTTACATGAGGATTATCGCCTTCGATGCATATTATTGTCTCGATTATTGATCTATGGAGACTCAGCGGTCTCACGTGCTCCATTGATGTTCTCAACATTCTCGGATGTCATTTTCAAATCTTGCCACAAAACAAGGGTTAATTAACATATCACATATTATCCCTATACTACGTGAGCCAATTAAATACCAAATAAACTTAGGTAGGTCATACTAGCGAAAGAATTTCCCGTCTCTCCCCTCCTAGTTATTATCTCACATCTCAGCCAGGGATCATATCCTTAAGCTTTGATACCAACTGTGATGCCCCCAAAAATAGGTATACATCACCTATTCTGAGTCGCCAAATACATAGTACAGAATACAAATATAATCTTAAATATACAACAAGAGCTGTTAGTTTTAATACAAATATTATCTTCTAGATAATATCAACTCTCAGAATAAGTCCTCATTACAATTATTATCACACTATTTCATAGAATAGTGAGGACTACTAATGCTATCATCTGGACCGTCACTCCGTTCCCTGACTAGTGCTTACTACGTTCTCATTTCCTGAAGAGAACAATAAAAGCAAAAGGGTGAGCTCAACTAGCCCAGTAAGAAATATTATGACTAAGATAATGCAGAATAAATTATCGTTAGCCTTCAACGGTGTTAAACTGATAAAATATAACAAACATCAAGTTTAACTGCAGCGGAACAAGAAATCCATTAAAAGAGTCAAGTAGAGAATAAAATCTACTATCTTTTATGATTTAAAAATGTTTTTCATCATTTTTATCACTGAGACTCAGCTTAATAAATAATCCACATCATCCCTGCACTACGGCCAAGGATATTCATTAGTATCAAGACCATAAATTATCCATGCACTACGGGCCAAGGATATTCGTGTATTCATCAATGGTCATGATTATACTGAATAATCCCTAGTCATAATCATACCAAAAACTGTCCATCAATGCACTACAGGCCACTGAGGATTTTTACCACATCATTCGTCACATTACGGTCATGATTATACCGAATAATCCCTGGTCATAATCACACCAAGTCCATCTTTGCACGTAAGCCAAAGATGACTTTCATCATAATATAAGCATGCGAATAATGACAATGATATAAGCATTAATCAAACGAAAACAAGGATAAATATTAAAGAGTTTAAATTTATCCAAATATTATCAATCACTTAATAAACTCATAATCTAATATTATTAATATTATAACAATATTTTAATCACTTCTTAAACTTATAAATAATTTATTTCAATTATTTACACTTTATCAAATAATGCATTTAATCATTCAAAAATGCCATACTCATAAGATTTCATCACCAATGATCAAATCCCTTATCAAAAATCTGCATATACCCTATATAGGATTCCCAAGCCATAAAATCCTATTTTCCAATTTTGTTACTTCACATAACATATTTAATTCATTTACTCATAACTAGTTTATTTTCATGAAAAATACCAAATCAACCCCAAAAATATTTCTTTTCTAGGATTTAGCAGAATATAGTCCCATATTAAACATATATTTTTCTCGGAATTTTTTAAAATTCATTTATTAATTTTTCATATGGCCAAAACTGTCGAATATTTAGACATTTATCATAAATTGTACTTTTGTCCGAAAATTCTGAAATTTACAAGGTATACTCCCGTTATATACATGTACGCCCAATAAAAATTATACCAATTTTGGAGTTAACCACAAAGAGTTATAAGGGTTTACTTTTAAAATAGTCTTTTTCCATAAAATCCATAACTCTTAATCTATACATCCAAAAATCGCCATCTTTCGACACAATATAGAAAACTCATCAAATTATCATTTCAAATTTTCCGAAATTTTTAAGGGTGGAAAATTTCTTAAAGCGCAAATGGATTTTCACCGCCATGCGGTAATCCACGATATCTGAGATCATTTCCACAATTTAATAAGGAATGAATACAAAGGATCATTCACTATGCATGTGGTAATCCACATAGACAGGTTATTCCAATAAAATAATAAAGAATGAAATAATAGAAGAATTCACCATGCATGCGATAGATCGCACATACAGGTTATTCCCCACAGAATAATAAAGAGTGGAACCAGGTCATGCGTAATCCACACCGACAAGATATTCCAATAGAATAATAAATAATGGAATGACAACAGAATTCACCATGCATGCGATAAACCGCACATCTGAGTTATTCCAATGAATAATAAATAATGGAACGGTCATGCGTAAGCGCACGACAGACGGATATTAAAGCAGAATAATAAAGAATGGAATAACAACGAGAATTCACCATGCATGCGATAGTTTGCATAGACAGGTTATTCCAGCAGAATAATAAATAATGGAACAGTCGTGCGTAAGCGCCACAGAGAGGATGTTCCAACAGAAAAGAATGGAATAACAGAAGAATTTCACCATGTATGCGGTACTTCGCATAGACAGGTTATTCCAACATAATGATAAAGAATAGAATAATAGAAGAATTTCACCATGTATGCGGTACTTCGCATAGACAGGTTATTCCATCATAATGATAAAGAATGGAATAATAGAAGAATTTCACCATGTATAGGGTAGCCCGCGTATACAGGTTATTCCAACAGAATAATAAAGAATGTAATAACAGAAGTTCTCTTCATGAATACGAAAGAAATAATACCCCTTACTATAATAATAATATCCCTTACTATAATAATAATATCACTTACCTTAGACGAAACTGGATATAGGAATAGTGAAATAGCAGAAAACTTTTCTTCTTTCTTTCTATAGTTTCTCTCTCTAGAGTTTCAGTGAATTCGTAAGAAATAATGAAGGAATGAGCTTCTATTTATACGAAAATGGACTGAATAGTAACCAATTCATGAACGGTCTAGATTGATTTACTTTTAAACGGATGGTCCATATTGATTTACTATGCAGTATTAATAAAATATTCTAATAAAACAAAATTTTTGAAATAAAATATAATATATTCTATTTATAATCTAATAAAACAAATAACTTTATAAAAGTATTATGTTTTATATAAAAATATTTTACTATGCAAACACTATGCATAATAAAAATATAATATATTCTATTTATAGTCTAATAAAACAAATAACTTTATAAAAGTATTACATTTTATATAAAATATTTTACTATGCAAAACACTATGCATAATAGAATATAATATATTCTATTTATAATCTAATAAAATAAATAACTTTATAAAAGTATTACATTTTTTATATAAAAGCTTTTACATTTTATTGCATTAATAATACTAATAAAACAAAATTTATATATATATATATATATAAACATCCGTGACTTCATAAAAAGACACCTCAATATATTTAACAACATTTATCATCATTATTATAATTCACAATATTAATCAACCAGATCGTTTCCAGGAAAGAGGGTGCTTTCCAATAAAGATTCCTCCCTATTCGCGCACAATTAGGTGACCAAACCTCTCATTGGCAGAACTTCTAGACATCGTTAATATTGCAAATAATAATATTAAAAACTCTGTCATCTCAATTATTGATTTAATAATATATAAAATATCGACAATAATTGAATCAAATAACGTGAGATACTATGCATGTGACGCCCCCAAAATAGGTATACATCACCTATTCTGAGTTGTCAATACATGGTATGCGAAACAACTACAACTTTATTATTACAACAAGAAAAAGCTGAGTTTGAATACAAATATTATCTTCTAGACAATATCTATACTCAAATAAATCCTCATCACATTTATTGATACATTATTTTACAAAATGGTGAGGACTACTAAACAATCCTTTCTAAAACCTTCATTCCATACCCAGGCTACGTACTCGCTATATTCTCGCCTCACGAGAAAAATGGAACAAAAGGAAAAGGGTGAGCTCAACTAGCTCGATAAAGAATATTATGACTAAGATAATATACAACAAATTATCGTTAGTCTTCAACGAGGAAAAATATAATAGAATCTGATAGACAACAAATTTTAAATCAATATTCGCAATGAAATAATAATTCATTAGAAGAGTTAAGTAGAGAATGCAAACTACTATCTTCTATGTATGAATTTAAAAGTTCATCGTCTATCTTTTATCCACCGTAACATCAATCAATATACATCACGGAATCAAATATTCATCTTTGCACTCACAAAGCTAAAGATATTCATCAGTTAGTCGTGTTCATTTAAACACTGTTCATCTTTGCACTACGGGCCAAAGATATTCTTGAAATCATTCATCTTTGCACTCTGAGCCAAAGATATTCTTAAGAAATCATTCATCTTTGTACTATGGGCCAAAGATATTCCATAATATCATCATTTAAGTGAGGATGATGAAAAATATTTTTTTAAAGAAACGAATCCAGTGAAACAAAATGACAAGGATTAAGGATTAAGGATTAAGGATTCGTACTTGGTTTTATCCACGTCCAAAAATACCCCAAAAATAATCATAGTGGTGTAAAATTCAAGAATGATCAAAACATGGATACAATCAGTGTGACGCCCCCAAAATAGGTATACATCACCCATTATGAGTTGTCAAATACATGGTACAGAAACAACTACAACTTTATTATTACAACAGTAAAACTGTGAGTTTGAATACAAATATTATCTTCTAGACAATATCTATACTCAAATAAATCCTCATCACATTTATTGATACATTATTTTACAAAAATGGTGAGGACTACTAAACAATCCTTTCTAAAACCTTCATTCCATACCTCGACTCGTACTCGCTATATTCTCGCCTCCTGAGAAAAATGGAACAAAAAGGAAAAGGGTGAGCTCAACTAGCTCAGTAAAGAATATTATGACTAAGATAATATACAACAAATTATCGTTAGTCTTCAACAGGGAAAAATCTAATAGAATCTGATAGACAACAAATTTTAAATCAATATTTGCGGTGAAATAATAATTCATTAGAAGAGTTAAGTAGAGAATGCAAACTACTATCTTCTATGTATGAATTTAAAAGTTCATAAATCTATCTTTTATCCCTGTAACATCAATCAATATACATACGGAATCAAATATTCATCTTTGCACTACTGGGCCAAAGATATTCATCGATTAAGTCGTGTTCATTTAATCACATGTTCATCTTTGCACTACGGGCTAAAGATATTAATCGATAAGTCATGTTCATCTTAACTTTTGTTCATCTTTGCACTCTGGGCCAAAGATATTCATCAAGAAATCATTCATCTTTGCACTCTGAGCCAAAGATATTCATCAAGAAATCATTCATCTTTGCACTACTGGCCGAAGATATTGATAATATCATCATTTTAAGGCGAGGATGATGAAAAATATTTTAAAGAAATGAATCCGGTGAAACAAAATGACAAGGATTAAGTATTAAGGATTAAGTACTTTGTTTTATCCATGTCCAACAATACCTCAAAAATAATCATAGTGGTGTAAAATTCAAGAATGATCAAAACATGGATCAATCAAAGCTAGTATCCGAATAGATATTTTAGACGAAAAGAAGAAATTTCATTTTTCGGTGAATAGTCAGAGTATTCGTGAATAGTGCCAGTATATCGTGAATAGTAACTCAGAGCACCAAAAGATAGAAATTCCACAAAAAACATCTTCACGCTTCATGAATAGTACTCGTGAATAGTAACTCGTGAATAGTAACTCATGAATAGTAACTTCGTGAATAGTGACTCATGAATAGTAACTCATGAATAGTAACCTGAGCATGAAAAAGTTCCAAATTTGATAAAACTTTGGATCAACATTTCAAACATAATGATATTGAAGAAATAATATCATTTGAGAAGAAAATAACATCCCTTACCTCGAAAGATCAAGTCTTTAAATTTAAAAACAGGATATAGGCTATGACTTGGACTTGCATAGTATAGCAATACTCAAAGTATACTCAAAATACTCACAAGAATACATCTCGATATATAGAGAGAAAACTTGATTTACGGTGTGATTTTCAATTCTAACCTAAGCACCCTATTTATAGGAAAATGCTTAGAACACCAAAGCAGAAAATTTAATAAAATATATTATTATTAATAAATTTCCTATGCCTCTTTGGAAATCAGATCCCAACATTTCCCACATGTCAACCTTCTAGAAAGAAATGATAAAAAACGTTTTTCATAAAATAAATAATTAAAACTTACAAAAATCAATTATTTTGAACTTGAACTTCAATAATTCATAATAAATAGCCCTTTCATCAGAAAATTGAATCTCGCGAATTTTTATAGGAAATTCAATTCTCTACAACTTTTGCGAAGAAAGTTTTCCAAATTCCAAGCGAAATTGACCGAAATCCACAAGCAGGCGATTTTACAAATTTATAATCAAATTTCGATCAATAAATGGGGTCCCATAGACATGTTTAACATGTTTTAAACATTTATTGCAACAAAAATACTCTTCCTCCTCGTATACTCATATATCCCACATTCGTTGTAAAAATATCACCAGTTAATATATTATTAAAATAATATATTTAAATGAATTATTTTATCGAGAAAAAGATAAAATATTAATTTTCAACAATTGTCATTTTAAAAATTTTCTCCATCTATATCCACATAAAATCAATATTTTCCTCATCATATAAATTAATAATTAATTATTCACAAATAATATTCTGAGAATCACAATATTGACAACCGAGCGGTTCCAGGAAAGGGGGCTTTCCAATAAGAATTTCTTCTTCTTGGCGGCATGATTAGGTGACCAAACCTCTCCTTAGGCAGAACTTTCTAGACATTGCCAATAATGTTATCTAATAATATTATTAGGATAATATGAATTATTGCCGATAATGAAAAATCTTTGTGTAATGACAATTATTGAAACAATGACAATATAAAATATCAACGCATGACAATTATTAACTCAATAAAATCTTTGAGCGATAATTCTGTAACCATTATTGAGTAGTGCTTCTTTACGTAAGAATCAATAATTGGTGCAATCTGGTGTACTTCTTGTTCAACAACGCGTATTAGTGTGTTTTAACCACAGGGTATTCCAACGGTGATACTTGGTAACAACTACGCCAGATTATTTAAAAACAACTTATATTTGTCGTTTTCTTCATCCAATCGCTTTCAGTTATGGGGCCCACACATGCCATTTGCGCCGTAAATACGAATATTCCCCGATCTGAATATTCCACGACCAAACAAATATTCCCAAGCAACAATGAATATTTTATAACAAACTTATTTTGAAATATTTGCGTATTTAACCCTTAACTATCCACATTAATCAAATCAACCCTTACTATTTCAAAATAATAAATAAAGGAAATTCCTTTTTATTTAAAAATTTTGGGGTCTTACAACCTCCCTCCTTATGAAATTTCGTCCTCGAAATTGGCGTGCGATACACAGTGTTTGAAAAGGTGAGGATACCTCGCTTTCATTTTCGTTTCAATTTCGAGTCATTTCCTCTATAGCATGATTCCTCCACAAAACTTTAACTTGTGGTATGACCTTTCTTGGCGTGGGACATGCTCCTTCTATCCAAGATCTTTGTGGTACCTCCTCATACGTTAAGTCTTGACTATCTCGTCGGTTCTAACTTTCGATAGCGTGGTTCGGGTCTTTCACATATTCTGAAATACTGAGATATGTGAAACACATTATGAACACGAGGCATACTCGGAGTAACTTGCAAGTCTATAGGCTACATTTCCTACTCGCTCAAGAATTTGAAATGGACCGATAAATCGTGGATTGAGCTTTCCTCTCTTCCCAAATCTTGTAACTCCCTTCCATGGAGCAACTTCATGACAATACATGATCCCCTACATTAAATTCCCGTCCTTTCGATGAAGATCCGCATAACTCTTTTTGTCGATCTTGTTGGTTTGTATCGTTGTCGAATCATTTGGATATTTTCGGTGAGTCATCGTACTAACTTTCGGGTCCCAACAATGTTGCTTCACCCACCTCATCCCAACATATTGGAGAAGCGACATTTTCGTCCATATAATGCTTCAAATGGAGCCACACCTATACTTGCACGATAAGCTGTTGTTGTAGGAGAATTCCACCGATGGTAAATACTTATCCCAACTACCCTTGAAGTCTAGGACACGAGTCTTAATAGATCTTCAAGAGTTTGAATAGTCCTCTCGATTGTCCGTCTGGTTTGGGGATGGTATGCGAACTAAATCGCAAATCCGTGCCCATAGCTTTTTGCAAGCTAACCCAAAATCTTGAAGTGAATCTTGGGTCACGATCGAAACTATGGATACGGGCATGCCATGCAACCTCACAATCTCATTCACGTACATACTAGCAAGGCGTTCGAGGAATAAGTCTCCGTATCGGAAAGAAATGGCGGAACTTGGTTAATCTATCAACAATAACCCAAATAGCATTGATGCCTTGAGAAAGCCGTAGGAAGACCCAGTAATGAAATCCATAGTAATGTGTTCCCACTTCCATTCAGGAATCTCAAGTGGTTCTGCGGACCCTTAGGTACAAGATGTTCCGCCTTTACCGCACGTTGGCAAGTTAAACACATCGAGATAAACTTTGCAATCTCTCTCTTCATATTGTTCCACCAAAATGTATGTGAAGATCACGATACATTTTAGTACTTCGAGGATGGATTGGAAATGGCGTATTGTGTGCCTCCATCATAATCTTGTACTTCAAATCGAGTCGTTAGGAACACAAAGTCTAGAGTGGACTCAAGTATTCCTTCTTCATCGATTCTAAGCTAGGAATAGCTCCTTCTTGTACTTTCTTCTTCATACGCGCATCATTTCGGATTCGGTGGCTTGAGCGACCTTAACTTTTTCTATTAAAGTTGGCTCTGTCGTATACTTGACATCATCTTTTCGTTCCGCATATGATCTTCTACTCAATGCGTCGGCTACCACGTTAAACTTTACTAGGATGGTATTGAATAGTGTGGTGTAGTAGTCTTTCAATAGCTCGAGCCAGCGTCATTGCCGCGTGTTGAGTTCTTTGAGTGAAGAAATATTTAAGGCTTTTATGGTGCGAATATATCTCTACTTTCTCCCCATATAGATAGTGCCTCCATATTTTTAAGCAGAAAAGCATTGCTTTGCCTAACTCTAGATCATGAGTAGGATAATTCCTCTCATACTCTTTAAGTTGTCATGAGGCATAGGCTATGACTTTCCCGTTGCATGAGAACACATCCTAACCCTTTGCCTAAAGCATCATTTGTAGATAACAAATCCATCAAGAACGGATGGTATTGTTAGAGCAGTCTTAGAAATAAGTCTCATCTTAAGCTCTTGGAAACTTTTCTCGCATTCTTCGCTCCAAGCAATTTTATATCCTTTAGAGTTAGTTGAGTTAATGGAGTAGCGATTCGAGAAAACCCTTCCACGAATCTCCGATAATAACCGGCTAAGCCCAAAAAGCTACGTGCTTGATCCGCAGACTTGGTTGCTCCCAACTTTGTATTGCTTCAATCTTGGCCGGATCAGCAGATACTCCGTGTTTCGACACCACGTGCCCAAGGAATGCTACTTCCTCAAGCGAACTCGCATTTCTTCAATTTGGCATATAGTTGGTTTTCACGAAGCCTTTGGAGTACCGACTTCAAATGGTGCTCATGATCTTCACGGCTTTTGGAATATATGAGGATGTCATCAATAAAACAACAACGAATTGATCTAAATATTCCTTGAATACTCGGTTCATCATATCCATGAAAGCGCGAGGAGCATTAGTTAGTCCAAAAGACATGACTAAGAATTCATAATGCCCATCTGGGAGTTCAAGGCGGTCTTTGGAATATCCTCGATTCTAATCTTGGTGATGATATCCGAGCGAAGATCGATTTTTGAAAAGAATTGTGCCCCTTACTGTTGGTCAAACAAGTCATCAATACGAGGTAGAGGATACCTATTCTTGATGGTGACATGGTTGATTCGATAGTCGATACAAAGTCGCATACTCCGTCTTTCTTCTTTACAAAAAAAGCAGGAGCACCCCGAGGAGATGTCTAGGGCCAGAATGAAAGCCGATGTCCAACAATTCACTGTAGTTGGACCTTTAACTCACGAAGTTCAATAGGAGCCATTCGATATGGGGTTTTAGAAATGGGCTTTGTGCGGGTTCAAGATCAATAAAGAATTCAACTTCACGTTACGGGGTAGGCAAGGAAGTTCTTGAAATATCGTCGGAAAGTCGATAACAACGGGAATATTATTCAAATTTGGCGTGTCTTTATTCAAATCCATAACATGGGCTAAGAAAGCTTGACATCCGTTTTTAATAAGCGAATAGCTTTATGATTAGATATATAGCGGTGATCGATTTTAATGGTTTAGTTGCTTGAATTAAATACAACGGGTTGGTTAGGAATATGAAAACTAACAACCTTACGAAAACAATCAATTTTGGCATGATGAGTAGTTAACCAATCAATCCCTAAAATCACATCAAAAGCAAGTATCTTTAAAGAGATAAGGTCAACAGGTGAGTAATGGTGCCAACTTGAATCAAACAAGATTTATAAGCGAGTAGATGTGATGAAAGTTTCTCTAAGCGGAGTTTCCACGAGATAGGTCAAAGTCTAATTTCTCCGAGTCGAGTTTAAGCGTTGAGCACATGCGGGAGAGATAAATGAATGGGTAGCACTGCCGTATCAAGTAAGGTATAAACTTCATGAGAATTTATAAATAGCTTACCGTGATCACCTCGTTTGGGTTCCTCGCATTATGACCGATCACAACAAGCGCTCTTCCGGAATCGTTGACTTTGACTTTTACAGGGACGATCTTTTGAGTCACCGATCCCCATTGAACTAGGTTTTCATCTCTTGTCTGATCTCGGCGATATGTCCTTCCTTTCCACAATTATAGCATACCTTGAGCTGTTGTGGGCGGTTTGGTGATATGTCCCTCTTTTTCGCATTTGTAGCATATAATGGGTGGTCGTTCTCCTCCCTTAGAACCGATTCTTTGCCTTAAAGCTTGTCATCTTCACATAGTCATTTGTTAAATCTCCTCTTTTAAAATCTCCTCTAACTCGCTTCTTCTATTTTCATGGCCATGATTACCACAGAGTGGTTACCATTTACATAAAATACATTTTCTTTCTCTCATGAGTTATCATTATTACATTGGTTGCTATCTACGTCACGATCCTGGTTGTGGTCCCTCGGTTGGCCAGTACTCGTTATCTCGCTCTAATAATTGAGCCACATTTTACAACATCTGAATAAAGAAAATTTATGAGAAATGAGATCTTGACGTATCTTGGGTTTCAAACCTCTAAGAAACATCCGCGTCATCGTTCCTCATTCTCCACCAAATGAGGTGCAAACTTTGGATAACTCGCAAACTTTGCCTCGTCTTTGAGACACACCGTCGTATTGTTTTGTTCAATCGATGAACTCCACTTCCTTCATATAACAAACACTTTCGGGAAAGTATTTGTCATTAAATAGCTTTCTCAAAGCGTCTCCCAAGACATCTTTGAGTGAAATTTGGATGTGTAAGACCGAAATTTTTTAAATAAAAGGAATTTCCTTTATTTATTATTTTGAAATAGTAAGGGTTGATTTGATTAATGTGGATAGTTAAGGGTTAAATATGCAAATATTTCAAAATAAGCAAGTGGTTATAAAATATTCATTATCGTCGAGGGAATATTCGTTTGGTCGTGGAATATTAAATGCTTTGTCGGAGAATATTAGCATGACAGTAGCGACTATGTGTGGGGCCCCATGCGGAAAGCGATTGGATGAAGAAAGCGACAAATATAAGTTGTTTTTAAATAACGGCGTAGTTATTCAGATTATCTTTGTTGGAATACCGGTGGTTAAAACACACTAATCTGGCGTTGTTGAGCAGTAGCTACGGTATTGCACCAATTATTGATTCTTACGTGAAGGCACTACTCAATAATGGTTCACGATAATTCTTTATTCGATATTTTATTGAGTTAATAATTCTTTGCGTTGATATTTTATATTCTTTGTTGTTTGATAATTGTCATTACACGGTATCTTTCATTATCGAAGCAATAATTCATATTATCGAATAATATTATTAGATAACATTATTGGCAATGTCTAGAAAGTTACATCTAAGGAGAGGTTTGGTCACCTAATTGCGGCTTGATGAAGAAGAAATTCTTATTGGAAAGCCCCCTCTTTCGCAGGAGGCTGCACGGTTGTCAATATTGTGATTACTGTAATATTATTTGTGAATAATTAATTATTAATTTATATGATGAGGAAAATATTGATTTTATGTGGATATAGATGGAGAAAATTTTTAAAATGACAATTGTTGAAAATTAATATTTTATCTTTTTACGATAAAATAATTCATTTAAATATATTATTTTAATAATATATTAGCGGTGATATTTTTACAATGAATGTGGGATATATGAGTATCTGAGGAGGAAGAGTATTTTTGTTGCAATAAATGTTTAAAACATGTTAAACATGTCGGTGGACTCCATTTA
The DNA here is from genome assembly GCA_020205615.1 of Panax quinquefolius. Lineage (NCBI taxonomy): Eukaryota > Viridiplantae > Streptophyta > Magnoliopsida > Apiales > Araliaceae > Panax > Panax quinquefolius. The sequence continues at coordinate 36,642,446 of CM035158.1, read as the reverse complement.
TTGGTTGAAATTTGATTATAGCTTGTAAAATCGCCCGTTTGTGGATTTCGGTCGATTTTACATTTGGAATTTGGAAAAACTTTCTTCTGCAAAGTTGTAGAAAATTGAATTTCCTATAAAAACTCGCGAGATTCGAATTTTCTGATGAAAGGGCTATTTATTATGAATTATTGAAGTTAGAAGCTCAAAATAATTAATTTTTGGAAGTTTTAATTATTTTATTATTATGAAAAACGTTTTTGTCATTAAAGGTGGGTCTTGCATGTGATGTAAATGCTGAATTCAGATCCTTAAAAGTGGGCGTAGGAATTTGTAATATTAATATTATTAATATATTAAATTTTACTGCTTTGGTGTTCTAGCGATTTCTATAAATAGGGTGCTTAGGTTAGAATTGAAAATCACACGAGCTGAAGTTTTCTCTCTCTATATTATCGGCGTATTCTTGTGAGTATTTTGAGTATACTTTGAGTATTGCTAGGCGGTGCAAGTTCCCTTGACACTTATACCCGATATTCTAGCTAAATCTTGATCTTCGAGGTAAGGATATTATTTTTTTTGTAATGATATTATTTCTTCAATATCATTATCTTTGAAATGTTGATCTGAAGTTTTATCAAATTTGGAACTTTTTCATATCGGGGTTACTATTCACGAGTTCTTATTCACGAGTTACTTATTCATGAGTTACTATTCACGAGTTATTATTCACGAGTCTACTATTAACGTGAAGCGTGAAGATGTTTTTTTGTGGAATTTCTATCTTTTGGTGTCGGAGTTACTTATTCACGTGTATACGGCACTATTCACATATATCTGGCACTATTCATTAGAAAAATAAAATTTCTTCTTTCGTTCGAAACATCTATTACGGATACTAACTTTGATTGTATCCATGTTTTGATCATTCTTGAATTTTACACCACTATGATTATTTTTGAGGTATTTTTGGGCGTGGATAAAACCAAATACGAATCCTTAATCCTTAATCCTTGTCATTTTGTTTCTTTGGATTCGTTTCTTTAAAAATATTTTTCATCATCCTCGGTCTTAAATGATGATATTATTGGATATCTTTGGCTGTAGTCTGAAGATGAATGATTTCTGAAGAATATCTTTGGCACGTAGTGCAAAGATGATCGGTGTTGAGATGAACATGGTGGATTGATTAATATCTTTGGCTGTGGTGCAAAGATGAGCAGTGTTTAAATGAACATGACCCGGTGATGAATATCTTTGGCTGTAGTGCAAAGATGAATATTTGATTCAGATGCATATTGATTGATGTTACGAGGATAAAATATTGATGATGGGTATTAAATTCATAGATTATAGTAGATTTCATTCTACGTAACTCTTCTATGAATTATTATTTTCATTATGAATATTGATCTAAAACTTGTTGTCTATTGTATTCTATCAGATTTTTCCTGTTGAAGACTAACATTAATTTGTTGTATATTATCTTAGTCATAATATTCTTTCTTTGGGCTAGTTGAGCTCACCCTTTTCCTTGTTGTTCCATTTTCTTCTCGGGAGGCGAGAATAGCGAGTACTAGTCGGGTATGGAATGAAGGTTCTAGAGAGAGTTGTTTAGTAGTCCTCACCATTTTGTAAAATAATGAACCAATAATGTGATGAGGATTTATTTGAGTATAGATATTGTGCAGAAGATAATATTTGTATTCAAACTCATGATTTCTTGTTGTAATAATAAAGTTATAGTTGATTTTGTACCATGTATTTGGCGACTCAGAATGGGTGTTGTGTATACTTATTTTGGGGGCGTCACAGTTGGTATCAGAGCTTAGAGATATGATCTCTGGCGGAGATCGGGGAATTGAACTAGGAGGAGAGGCAGTAAATCCTTCAGCTAGTGTGTCCTCACCTAATGTGGCGCCCCAAAATAGGTATACACCACACCCCGAAGTCGCCAAATGCGTAAACAACTACAACTTTATTATTACAACAAGAAATCTGTGAGTTTAAATACAAATATATCTTTTAGACAATATCTATATCAAACAAACTCATCACATTTATCTATTATTTTACACTACTAAACAATTTATTGAACCTTTATTTCCATAAAATGGTGATGACTACCCGAGAACAAAACATTATCGCTACAATACGAGAAGAATGTAACAACAATTGAAAAGGGTCTAACTAGCCCAAGAAGAATACTACGAATACCAAGATAATATACAACAAATTATCGTTAGTCTCCAACAGGAAAATCGATAGGAATACAATAGATAACAAGTTTTGATCAATATTCATAATGAAATAATAATTCATAGAAGAGTTACGTGAGAGAATGAAATCTACTATAATCTATGAATTTAATAGTCCATCATCAATATTTTATCCTCAGAATATCAATCAATATTCATCTCAAATCAAATATTCATCTTTGCACTACAGCCAAAGATATTCATCAATCGGTCATGTTCATCTCAACACTGTTCATCTTTGCACTAAAGGCCAAAGATATTCATCGATCCATTATGATGCCAAAGATATCTTCTTGAAAATCATTCATCTTTGCACTACATGTGCCAAAGATATTCAATAATATCATCATTTAAGATCGAGGATGATGAAAAATATTTTTAAAGAACGAATCCAGTGAAACAAAATGACAAGGATTAAAGATTAAGGATTCAGTACTTTGTTTTATCCATGTCCAACAATACCTCAAAATAATCATAGTGGTGTAAAATTCAAGAATGATCAAAAACATGGATACAATCAAAGCTAGTATCGAATAGATATTTTGACTAAAAGAAGAATTTTTATTTTCGATGAATAGTGCCGTATCGTGAATATTTGTCGATATCGTGAATAGTGCCGTATCGTGAATAGTAATTCTGACACCAAAAGATAGAAATTCCTAAAAAAACATTTTCACGCTTTATGAATAGTACTCGTGAATAGTAACTTCGTGAATAGTAATCTCATGAATAGTAACTCGTGAATAGTAACTCATGAATAGTAACTCGTGAATAGTGACTCATGAATAGTAACCCGAGCATGAAAAGTTCCAAATTTGATAAAACTTGGATCGACATTTCAAAGATAATGATATTGAAGAAATAATATCATTCGAAAAAAATAATATCCCTTACCTCAAAGAATCGATTACTTGGCGGAAGGAAAGGTCGGAAGTGATCTTTGAATGAAACTTGTCTTTGAGCAACAACTCTCAAAGTATCTAAATACTCACAAAATCGCTCAATAATATAGAGAGAAAGGAGAAAACTTTGTTTACGGTGTGATTTTCAATTCTAACTTAGCCCTCTATTTATAGGAAAATGTTAGCCCGCCAAGAAGCAGACTTGACTGCTACACGATGGCTTTTACGCTACTATTGCCACCCACCACATTTGAAATAAAATCGGCACATTTTTTCACCAACCACAATGGGGCCCACTCAATTCTAGAATTTTCCACCAAAATCAATTATAACCCTACTTTACGAATCGAGACACCTCTTAAAATTTATAACAAATCATTCGTTCATTTTAACGGTTCAAAATTTGTAGACATATACTCAACTTATATATGTATAACATATCCAAAAATTACAACGATCCAACGGTCGGATTAAATATTATAACTCACACAATAGTACGTAATAACATAGATTTGATCTTTTAATACCTCCAATCAGACAAAATAAAACATCTCGGTATTAATTCCTTCATTAATAACCACATAAATAAATCCATCATTTATATTCATATAAAATAAATATTTCCTTATCATATGAATCAATAATTAATTATTCACAAATAATATTACGAGAATCACATTTATAATGACCGAAATTTGTTCTCAGGAAGAGGGGGCTTTCAATAAGGATCTCTCCTTCTTGGTGGCGCAATTAGGTGACCAAACCTCTCCTTAGGCAGAACTTTCTAGACATTGCCAATAATGTTATCTAATAATATTATTCAAATAATATGAATTATTGATCGATAATGGGAAATCTTGTGCGATGATAATTATTGAACAACAATAATATAAAATATCAACGCAACAATTATTGAATCAATAAAATAAAATATTGAGCGGTAACTACTGTGAAAATTATTGAAAGTAGTGCCATCTTACGTAAGAATCAATAATTCAACAATTACATGCAATCTGGTATTACTCTTTGTGCAACCATGCGTATTCTTCGTATTTTAACCACCGGGTATTCCAGCGATCTTACTTGAGTAATAACCACTTCTGTAGATTATTTATAACCACCCAAACTTTGTCGTTTTCCTCATCCAATCGCTTCAGTTATGGGGCCCACACATGCATTTGCAATGGTTATACGAATATTCCCAAGCGATGCTGAATATTCCACGACCAAACGAATATTCCCAAACGATCTGAATATTCCCGACCACTTGCTTATTTTGAAATATTTGCGTATTTAACCCTTAACTATCCACATTAATCAAATCAACCCTTACTATTTCAAAATAATAAATAAAGGAAATTCCTTTTTATTTAAAAAATTTTGGGGTCTTACACTAAGCTTATTTGTTAGTTGGTCGGTATATAGGGATATTATGTGATATATTGATTCCTTAATTAACCCTTATTTTATGGCGCAGTATTTGAGAATGTCATTGAGAATATTAATGATTGGAGTAAATGAGACCAGTGGAGATGCTGTGCTTACCAGCGAGGAGAAGCGTCAGCAGTGGCAATGTTCTTACATGAACAACACCTTTGAAGAGATGATGATGAGCGAGGGATGTTTAGAAGCTTTTTGCGGTTCATGCAAAATCAGGCGAGGAGACTTCGTGTTCAAAATCTGAGGAGAAATGATAGCAATTCACGGTGGTCACGGCCAAGCGGTTCAAAGAGTTGGGACCACGAGTGCAGGAAAGCGGATCCGATTAAAGGCGGAGGCGTGGGTCAAACAAATTACCAAGATATTCGATGTCTTGGGATGCGGGAGGAACAGAAAGTTCCATTCGCCACCTTTATGTTAAAAGTGGCGGTGATTCTTGGTGGGAATACGAAGGCGTACCCCCATCGGTACACTCGGCATGTCTTGGGAGAGCGTTTTGAAATAGTTCAATGACAAGTACTTCCACGAAAGTATTCGTCGTATGAAGGAAGTGGAGTTTATTAGACTAGAAGCGCGAATAACATGGCGGTGTCCCGATCTGGCGAAGTTCGGCGGAGTTATCGAGGTTGCACCTCATTTGGTGGAGAATGAGGAGCATTATGGCGTGGATGTTTACGAGAGGATTGAGCCGGCATACGTCGGTATCTCATTTCTCATAAATTTTCTCTCTATTCGGATGTTGTCAGCGGGGCTCGGTTGTTAGAAGCGAGATAACGATACGTTCAAGCGAGGACCATAACCGAGGATCATACAGAAGATAGCGGTCATCGAATAACGATATCCGGCGGAGAAAGAAGAATCTGAGACAAAGCGGTAACCCACTCGTGGTGGTAATCGTGGCCATGAAAATAGAAGAAGCGAGTCGGGAGGAGATTTTAAAGAGGAGATTCAACAGCGACCATTTGAAGGCGTCGGCGCCGATGGCAACTAGTTTTAAGGGAGGAGAGCGACCACCGGGTCGTATGTTACAAATCTTGAGGGAAAGAGGACATATCATTAAAGCGCCCTAGCATGATTTAAGGTATGCTATAATTGTGGAAAAGAAGGACATATCGCTCGAGAAGAATATACGATATATCGAAACCAGATCCGGCGAGAATGGTGACTCAAAAGGATGTCGAAAAGTCAAAGTCAGCGGTTCTTGGAAGAAGCGTTTGTCGTGGCCCGGTCAAAATCGAGGAACGAACAAAGTTATGCAGGTTAGTTAATTATAAATTCTTGCGAAGTTTATACCTTACTAGATCCCGGTTCTACCCATTCTTTTATCTCTCTTACTTGCGCTCAACGTTTGATCTTGACTACGGAGAAATTAGACTTGGACCTATTTGTGGAGAATCCGTTAGGAGAAACTTTCATTACATCCGTTGTTTAGAAATCTTGCTTGATTCAGGTTGGCACTATCACATTACACATTAACCTTATTTCTATAGAGATATTTGTTTTTGATGTGATTTTAAGGTTAACTACTCATCATGCGAAATTGATTATTTTTCGTAAGGTTGTTAGTTTTCATATTCTAAGCAACTTTGTTATTGAATTCAAGCAATCAAACCATTGTTGTCAAACATTTTCATATCAAGCCATGAAGTCGTTCGTTTATTACGGATGTCAAATTTTCTTAGTCCATGTTATGGATTTGAATAAAAAAACACGTCGATTTGAATAATATTCCTGCTTTGTTATTGATTTTTCTGGCGTATTTCTGAAGAATTTCTTGGCTTACTCCCAAAGCGATATTAAATTTTGTATCGACTTTGAACCCGGTACAAAACTCATTTCTAAAATCTCATATCGAATGGCTCTATTGAACGAGGAGTTAAAAATTCAACTATAAATTTGGTACTGAGCCTTTATCTTGTGACTTCCTTTGTGGAATTCACTAAGCGAGACTCTCTCTGTAGGGGCGTCGTATTAGATGCGATAGTAAAGCGATAGGTGTCATTGTGACGTCTTTATCAAGATTGGGATATGAGTCACGGTTGAGAGCAACCTAAGTCGATGTCGAAATCGTAGCTTTCTAGGCTTAGTTGGTTATTATCGGAGATTCGTTGAAGGATATTCTTGAATCGCTATTCCATTAACGTGGTGACTCGTAGAGATACAAAATTGAATTGAGCGAGGAATGTGGGAAGAGCTTGAAGAACTTCGAGAGGAGACTCATTTGGCACATGTTACGACCATGCCATCTGGAAAAGCGAGCGTGGTGGCGGCGCGTTGAGTAGAAGATCATATCGCGAGGAGCGAGTGCGATGATGTCAAATATCGCATAGAGCCGACTTTAATAGAAAAAGTTAAGGTTGCTCGAGCCCGCAGGCCGGGTGATCATTATGAAGAAAGAAAGTACAAGAAGGAGCTATTAGGGGCGAGAATTGATGAAGAAGGAATCTGCGAGTCCACTCTAGACTTTGTGTTCCCTAACGACTCGATTTGAAGTACAAGATTATGATGGAGGCACACAATCGCCATTTGCAATCCATCACTGGAAGTACTAAAATGTATCGTGATCTTCGACATACATTTTGGTGGAGCAATATGAAGATAGAGATTGCAAAGTTTATCTCGATATGTTTAACTTGCCAACGTGTAAAGGCGGAGCATCTTGTACCTAAGGGTCCATTGCAACCACTTGAGATTCCGGAATGGAAGTGGGAACACATTACCCTGAATTTCATTACTAATCTTCCCAAGGTTTCTCAAGGCATAGATGCGATTTGGGTTATTGTTGATAGATTAACCAAGTATACTCATTTCTTTACAAATCTGAGAGACTTATTCCTTGAGCGTCTTTCTCGTATATGCGTAAATGAGATTGTGAGATTGCATGGCATGCCGGTATCCATAGTTTTCGTTGGTTAGATTTTGTAGAAAGCTATATGGCGCAATTTACGATTTGATTTGGCATACCATCCTCAAGCGGATGGGCAATCGAAAGGACTACTCAAACTCTTGAAGATATATTAAAACTACGTGTCCTAGATTTCAAAGGAAGTTGGGATAAGTATTTACCATTGGTGGAATTCTCCTACAACAATAGTTATTAAACAAATATAGGCATGGTTCCATTGAAGCATTATATGGACAAAAATGTCGTTCTCGATATGTTGGGATGAGGTGGATGAAAGCAACATTGTTGGGACCAGAGTTAGTCGATATGACTACCAAAAAAAGATCCAAATGATTCGACAAGCGTATACAAGCGGCACAAGATCGACAAAAGAGTTATCACGGATCTTCATCGAAAGGGCGTGGAATTTAATGTAGGGGATCATGTATTGTTGCGAGTTGCTCCATGGAAGGGAGTTACAAGATTTGGGAAGAGAGGAAAGCTCGATCCATGATTTATTGGTCCATTTCAAATTCTTGTAGGAAGTAGGAAATGTAGCCTATAGACTTGCGTTACCTCAAAAGTATGTCTCGTGTTCATAATGTGTTTCACATATCATGCCGTAAATATGTGAAAGACCGAACCACGTTATTGAGTTAGAAGCAGGACGAGATAGTAGAAGACTTAGCGTGTGAGGAGGTACTGTCAAGATCTTGGATAGGAAAGAACATGTCCTATGTCATGGGGTTATACCATAAGTTAAAGTTTTGTGGAGAAACCATCTATAGAGGAAATGACACGGGAATTGGAAGCGGAAATGAAAGCGAGGTATCCTCACCTTTTGAAAACACCAGTCGTCGTCGATTTCGAGGGCGAAATTTCATAAGGAGTGGAGGTTGTAAGACCGAAATTTTTTAAATAAAAGGAATTTCCTTTATTTATTATTTTGAAATAGTAAGGGTTGATTTGATTAATGTGGATAGTTAAGGGTTAAATATGCAAATATTTCAAAATAAGCAGTGGTTATAAAATATTCATTATAAATTAGGGAATATTTCGTTTGGTGGTGGAATATTAAATGCTTTGTCGGGGAATATTAAATGCTGACAGTAGCGACCATGTGTGGGCCCCCACTTGAAAGCGATTGGATGAAGAAAGCGATAAATATAAGTTGTTTTTAAATAGCAGGCGTAGTTATTCACAGATTATCTTGTTGGAATGCCGGTGGTTAAAACACACTAATACTGGCGTTGTTGAGCGGTAGCACGGTATTGCACCAATTATTGATTCTTACGTGAAGGCACTACTCGATAATGGTTACGATAATTCTTTATTCGATATTTTATTGAGTTAATAATTCTTTGCGTTGATATTTTATATTCTTTGTTGTTTGATAATTGTCATTACGGTATCTTTCATTATCGAAGCAATAATTCATATTATCTGAATAATATTATTAGATAACATTATTGGCAATGTCTAGAAAGTTACATCTAAGGAGAGGTTTGGTCGCCCTAATTGCGCGCGATGAAGAAATTCTTATTGGAAGCCCCTCTTTCTGAGGGCTGCTGGTTGTCGATATTGTGATTACGTAATATTATTTGTGAATAATTAATTATTGATTTATATGATGAGGAAAATATTGATTTTATGTGGATATAGATGGAAAATTTTTAAAATGACAATTGTTGAAAATTAATATTTTATCTTTTACGATAAAATAATTCGTTTAAATATATTATTTTAATAATATATTAGCGGTGATATTTTACAATGAATGTGGGATATATGAGTATCTGAGGAGGAAGAAGTATTTTGTTGCAATAAATGTTTAAAACATGTTAAACATGTCGGTGGACCCCATTTATTGGTGAAATTTGATTATAGCTTTGTAAAATGCTTGGTTTGTGGATTTTGGTCGATTTACGTATGGAATTTGGAAAAACTTTCTTACGCAAAGTTGTAGAAATTGAATTTCCTATAAAAATTAGCGATATTGAATTTTTCTGATGAAAGGGCTATTTATTATGAATTATTGAAGTTACGAAGCTCAAAATAATTAATTTTGGAAGTTTTAATTATTTTTTATTATGAAAAACTTTTTTTGTCATTAAAGGTGGGTCTTGCATGTGATGTAAATGCTGAATTCAGATCCTTAAAAGTGGGCGTAGGAATTTATAATATTAATATTATTAATATATTAAATTTTACGCTTTGGTGTTCTAGCGATTTCTATAAATAGGGTCTTGGGTTAGAATTGAAAATCACACTAAGCTGAAGTTTTCTCTCTCTATATTATCGGCGTATTCTTGTGAGTATTTTGAGTATACTTTGAGTATTGCTAGGCTGATGCGAGTTCCTTGACCTTGACATACTATGTATATTATTTTAATTTAGAAATCTTGATCTTTCGAGGTAAGGGATATTATTTTTTTGTAATGATATTATTTCTTGATATCATTATCTTTGAAATATTGATCTGAAGTTTTTTATTTGGAACTTTTTCATATCGGGGTTACTATTCATGAGTTACTATTCATGAGTTCTATTCACGATTCTTATTCATGAGTTTCTTATTCACGAGTTCTTATTCAAAGTCTATTATTATGAAGCGTGAAGATGTTTTTGTGGAATTTCTATCTTTTGGTGTCGATTTACTATTCACGTATACGGCACTATTCACGTATCTGGCTTTATTCACGTATCTGATCTTATTCATAGAAAAATAAAATTTCTTCTTTTTCGTCCAAAACATCTAATACGGATACTAGCTTTGATTGTATCCGTGTTTTGATCATTCTTGAATTTTACACCACTATGATTATTTTGAGGTATTTTTGGGCGTGGATAAAACCAAATCTGAATCCTTAATCTTAATCCTTGTCATTTTGTTTTCTTTGGATTCGTTTCTTTAAAAATATTTTTCATCATCCTCGGTCTTAAATGATGATATTATTGGATATCTTTGGCGTGTAGTGCGAAGATGAATGATTCTGAAGAATATCTTTGGCTGTGTAGTGCAAAGATGATCGGTGTTGAGATGAACATGGTGGATTGATTAATATCTTTGGCACTGTAGTGCAAAGATGAGCAGTGTTTAAATGAACATGACCGGTGATGAATATCTTTGGCTTTGTAGTGCACGAAGATGAATATTTGATTCAGATGCATATTGATTGATGTTTACGGGGATAAAATATTGATGATGGGTATTAAATTCATAGATTATAGTAGATTTCATTCTCTCGTAACTCTTACATGAATTATTATTTCATTGCGAATATTGATCTGAAACTTGTTGTACATTGTATTATATCAGATTTTTTCCTGTTGAAGACTAACGATAATTTGTTGTATATTATCTTAGTCGTAATATTCTTCTTGGGCTAGTTGAGCTCACCCTTTTCCTTGTTGTTCCATTTTCTTCTCGGAAGGCGAGAATGTAGCGAAAGTACTTAGTCGGGGTATGGAATGAAGGTTCTAGAGAGAGTTGTTTAGTAGTCCTCACCATTTTGTAAAATAATGAACCGATAATGTGATGAGGATTTATTTGAGTATAGATATTGTCTAGAAGATAATATTTGTATTCAAACTCGCAGATTTCTTGTTGTAATAATAAAGTTGTAGTTATTTTTGTACCATGTATTTGGCGACTCAGAATGGGTGTTGTGTATACCTATTTTGGGGCGTCACGGGATAAACGCTTCACAGAACTCCACCGATGAATCGCACTCACCACGGAACATAAAGGTGGCGAATGGAACCTTACATTTCTCCGCACCCCAAGACATCGAATATCTTGGTAATTTGCTTGACCCATGTTTCCGTGATCGGATCTGTCTTTCCCTTAAATTACGGTGGTCCCAACACTTTGAAGCGCTTGCGTTTTGTGACAACCGTGAATTGCTATCATTTCCTCTGTATTTTGAACACGAGTATCCCTCATCCGATTTTGCATAAAGCGCAAAAAAACTTCTAAACATCCCTCGTTCATCATCGCTTTCAATGGTGTTGTTCACGGGAGGAACATTGCCCGATTTTGTTACACGTTCTCCTCGTTGGTGAGTACGAGCATCTCCACGGTCTCATTTCCATTGTTAATATTCTCGATTCGACATTCTCAAATCATCATAAAAACAAGGGTTAATTAAGGAAATCAATATATCACATAATATCCTATATCTTGACCAACTAACAAATAAGCTTAGGTAGGACACACTAGCGAAGGATTTACTAAATCTCTCACCTCCTAGTTCTATTCCCGATCTCATGGAGATCATATCCTAAGCTCGATACCAGTGTGATGCCCCCAAAATAGGTATACATCACCCATTACGAGTTGTCAAATACATGAAATGCAGAAACAACTACAACTTTATTATTACAGCGATGAAAGCGTGAGTTTGAATACAAATATTATCTTACAGACAATATCTATACTCAAATAAATCCTCATCACATTTATTGATACATTATTTTACAAAAATGGTGAGGACTACTAAACAATCCTTTCTAAAACCTTCATTCCATACCCCAACTCGTACTTTATATTCTCGCCTCACGAGAAAAATGGAACAAAAAGGAAAAGGGTGAGCTCAACTAGCTCAATAAAGAATATTATGACTAAGATAATATACAACAAATTATCGTTATTCTTCAACAGGAAAAATCTAATAGAATCTGATAGACAACAAATTTTAAATCAATATTTGCGGTGAAATAATAATTCATTAGAAGAGTTAAGTAGAGAATGCAAACTACTATCTTCTATGTATGAATTTAAAAGTTCATAAATCATCTTTTATCCTGTAACATCAATCGATATACATACGGAATCAAATATTCATCTTTGCACTACTGAGCCAAAGATATTCATCGATTAGTCATGTTCATTTAAACACACATTCATCTTTGCACTACTGGCTAAAGATATTAATCGATAAGTCATGTTCATCTCAACACTGTTCATCTCTTTGCACCACGGGCCAAAGATATTCATCAAGAAATCATTCATCTTTGCACTCACAGCCAAAGATATTCATCAAGAAATCATTCATCTTTGCACTTCTGGGCCAAAGATATTCGATAATATCATCATTTAAGGCGAGGATGATGAAAATATTTTAAAGAAATGAATCCGATTGAAACAAAATGACAAGGATTAAGGATTAAGGATTCGTACTTTGTTTTATCCATGTCCAACAATACCTCAAAAATAATCATAGTGGTGTAAAATTGAGAATGATCAAAACATGGATACAATCGAGTTAGTATCCGAATAGATATTTTAGACGAAAAGAAGAAAATTTGTTTTTCGATGAATAATCAAGTATCGTGAATAGTGTCGTATCGTGAATAGTCCGAGTATCGTGAATAGTAACTCGACACCAAAAGATAGAAATTCCACAAAAACATCTTCACGCTTCATGAATAGTACTTTCGTGAATAGTAACTTCGTGAATAGTAACTCATGAATAGTAACTCGTGAATAGTAACTCGTGAATAGTAACTCAGAGCATGAAAAAGTTCCAAATTTGATAAAAACTTGGATCGACATTTGATTATAATGATATTGAAGAAATAATATCATTTGAAAAAAATAATATCCCTTACCTCGAAAGATCGGTACTTCTAGCTAGAATACTAGGGTATAGTCTTTGAAGGAACTTGCACAAAATACTCACAAGAATAATCAAAATACGATAATATAGAGAGAAAACTTGAGTTTACGGTGTGATTTTCAATTCTAACCTAAGCACCTATTTATAGGAAAATGCTTAGAACACCAAAGCGAGAAAATTTAATAAAATATATTATTATTAATAAATTTCCTACGCCTCATTGGAAATCAGATCCCAACATTTCCCACATGCCAACCTTCTAGAAAGAAATGACAAAAAAACGTTTTTCATAAAATAAATAATTAAAACTTACAAAAATCAATTATTTGAGACTTTAGAACTTCAATAATTCATAATAAATAGCCCTTTCATCAGAAAATTCGAATCTCATGAGTTTTTATAGGAAATTCAATTCTCTACAACTTTGCAGAAGAAAGTTTTCCAAATTCCAAATAGAAATTGACCAAAATCCACAAGCGGTCGATTTTACTCCTTTTTATAATCAAATTTTAGTCAATAAATGGGGTCCGCAGACATGTTTAACATGTTTTAAACATTTATTGCAACAAAAATACTCTTCCTCCTCGCATACTCATATATCCCACATTCGTTGTAAAAATATCACCGTTAATATATTATTAAAATAATATATTTAAATGAATTATTTTATCGAGAAAAGATAAAATATTAATTTTCAACAATTGTCATTTTAAAATTTTCTCCATCTATATCCATATAAAATCAATATTTTCCTCATCATATAAATCAATAATTAATTATTCACAAATAATATTACAGAATCACAATATTGACAACCGGCGGTTCAGGAAGGGGCTTTCGATAAGAATTTATTCTTCTTGGCACGCAATTAGGTGACCAAACCTCTCCTTGAGCAGAACTTTCTAGACATTGCCAATAATGTTATCTAATAATATTATTAGGATAATATGAATTATTTCTTCGATAATGAAAATCTTGTGTAATGACAATTATTGAAACAACAACGAATATAAAATATCAACGCAACAATTATTAACTCGATAAAATCTTTGAGCGATAATTCTGTAACCATTATTGAGTAGTGCCTTCTTACGTAAGAATCAATAATTGGTGCAATACTGGTGTCTTCTTGTTCAACAACGGCGTATTAGTGTGTTTTAACCAAAGGGTATTCAATGGTGATACTTGGTAACAACTACGCCGTTATTTAAAAACAACTTATATTTGTCGTTTTCTTCATCCAATCGCTTTCAGTTATGGGGCCCACACATGGGGCTGCAGGCGTCGTCACGAATATTCCCAAGCGATCTGAATATTCCACGACCAAACGAATATTCCCAAGCGATAATGAATATTTTATAACCACTTGCTTATTTTGAAATATTTGCGTATTTAACCCTTAACTATCCACATTAATCAAATCAACCCTTACTATTTCAAAATAATAAATAAAGGAAATTCCTTTTATTTAAAAATTTGAGGTCTTACAACCTCCCTCATTATGAAATTTAGCCCTCGAAATTGGCGTCGACGACACAGTGTTTGAAAAGGTGAGGATACCTCGCTTTCATTTCCGTTTCAATTCGGTCATTTCTCTCTATAGCATGATTCCTCCACAAAACTTTAACTTGTGGTATGACCTTTCTTGGCGTAGGACATTATGAACACGAGACATACATTATGAGGTAACGCAAGTCTATATGAGCTACATTTCCTACTCGGTCGAGAATTTGAAATGGACGATAAATCGTGGATTTAGCTTTCCTCTCTTCCCAAATCTTGTAACTCCCTTCCATGGAGCAACTCGCAACACAATCATGATCCCTACATTAAATTCCCGTCCTTTCGATGAAGATCCGCATAACTCTTTTTGTCGATCTTGTCTGCCGTTTGTATCGTTGTCGAATCATTTGGATCTTTTTCGGTAGTCATACGTCTTAACTTTCGGGTCCCAACAATGTCGCTTCACCCACCTCATCCCAACATATTGGAAGCGACATTTTAGTCCATATAATGCTTGAATGGAGCCACACCTATACTTGCACGATAAGCTGTTGTTGTAGGAGAATTCCACCGATGGTAAATACTTATCAACTACCCTTGAAGTTCAGACCACGAGTCTTAATAGATCTTCAAGAGTTTGAATAGTCCTCTCGATTGTCCGTCCGTTTGGGGATGGTATTCGAACTAAATCGCAAATCCGTGCCCATAGCTTTTTGCAAGCTAACCCAAAATCTTGAAGTGAATCTTGGGTCACGATCCAAAACTATGGATCTGGGCATGCCATGCAACCTCACAATCTCATTTCACGTACATACTAGCAAAGGCGTTCGAGGAATAAGTCTCCCATATCGGTAAGAAATGAGCGGACTTGGTTAATCTATCAACAATAACCCAAATAGCATTGATGCCTTGAGAAACCATAGGAAGACCCGTAACTTGAAATCCATGGTAATGTGTTCCCACTTCCATTAGGAATCTCAAGTGCTTGCAGCGGACCCTTAGGTACTAGATGCTCTGCCTTTACACGTTGGCAAGTTAAACACATCGAGATAAACTTTGCAATCTCTCTCTTCATATTGTTCCACCAAAATGTATGTCAAAGATCACGATACATTTTAGTACTTCCAGGATGGATTGCAAATGGCGTATTGTGTGCCTCCATCATAATCTTGTACTTCAAATCAGAGTCGTTAGGAACACAAAGTCTAGAGTGGACTCGAAGTATTCCTTCTTCATCAATTCTCGCTTAGGAATAGCTCCTTCTTGTACTTTCTTCTTCATACGTATCATTTCAAGATTCGGTGGCTTGAGCAACCTTAACTTTTCTATTAAAGTTGGCTCTGTCATGCGTATACTTGACATCATCGCTTTTCGTTCCGCATATGATCTTCTACTCGAATGCGTCACTACCATGTTTCGCTTTACCGGGATGGTATGGAATAGTGTGGTCGTAGTCTTTCAATAGCTCGAGCCAACGTCATTTGCCGCATGTTGAGTTCTTTTTGAGTGAAGAAATATTTAAGGCTTTTATGGTGCGAATATATCTCCACTTTCTCCCCATATAGATAGTGCCTCCATATTTTTAGCTGGAACGATCATTTTGCGCCAACTCTAGATCATGAGTAGGATAATTCCTCTCATACTCTTTAAGTTGTCATGAGGCATAGGCTATGACTTTCCCACGTTGCATGAGAACACATCCTAACCCCTTTGCTGAAGCATCATTTGTAGATAACAAATCCATCCAAGAACCGGATGGTATTGTTAGAAAGCAGTCTTAGAAATAAGTCTCCTCTTAAGCTCTTGGAAACTTTTCTCGCATTCTTCGCTCCAAACGAATTTTGTATCCTTAGGAGTTAAATTTGAGTTAATGGAGTAGCGATTCGAGAAAACCCTTCCACGAATCTCCGATAATAACCGGCTAAGCCCAAAAGCTACGTGCTTGATCACAAACCGGTTGCTCCAACTTTGTATTGCTTCAATCTTGTGCGGATCAACAGATACTCCATGTTTCGACACCACGTGCCCAAGGAATGCTACTTCCTCAAGCGAACTCGCATTTCTTCAATTTGGCATATAGTTGGTTTTCACGAAGCCTTTGGAGTACCGACTTCAAATGGTGCTCATGATCTTCACGGCTTTTGGAATATATGAGGATGTCATCAATAAAGACAACAACGAATTGATCTAAATATTCCTTGAATACTCGGTTCATCATATCCATGAAAAGCCGCAGGAGCATTAGTTAGTCCGAAAGACATGACTAAAAATTCATAATGCCCATCTAGGGAGTTCAAGGCGGTCTTTGGAATATCCTCGGTTCTAATCTTTGGTGATGATATCCGTAAGCGAAGATCGATTTTGAAAAGAATTGTGCCCCTTGCAATCGTTGGTCAAACAAGTCATCAATACGAGGTAGAGGATACCTATTCTTGATGGTGACATGGTTCAATTCCAATAGTCAATACAAAGTCTCATACTCCGTCTTTCTTCTTTACAAATAAAGCAGAGAGCACCCACGGAGATGTCTTAGGAGACGAATGAAACCGATGTCCAACAATTCACGTAGTTGGACCTTTAACTCTGAAGTTCAATAGGAGCCATTCGATATGGGGTTTTAGAAATGGGCTTTGTACCGGGTTCAAGATCAATAAAGAATTCAACTTCACGTTACGGGGTAGGCAAGGGAAGTTCTTGAAATCGTCGGGAAAGTCAATAACAACGGGAATATTATTCAAATTGGCGTGTCTTTATTCAAATCCATAACATGGGCTAAGAAAGCTTGACATCCGTTTTTTAATAAACGAATAGCTTTATGATTAGATATGACAGTGATCGATTTTAATGGTTTAGTTGCTTGAATTCGTACAACGGGTTGGTTAGGAATATGAAAACTAACAACCTTACGAAAACAATCAATTTTGGCATGATGAGTAGTTAACCAATCAATCCCTAAAATCACATCAAAAGCAAGTATCTTTAAAGAGATAAGGTCAACGGGGTAAGGTAATGGTGCCAACTTGAATCAAACAAGATTTATAAGCGGTGGATGTGATGAAAGTTTCTCTAACGGAGTTTCCACAGATAGGTCAAAGTCTAATTTTTTTTGAGTCAAGTTTAAGCGTTGAGCACATGCGGGAGAGATAAATGAATGGGTAGCACCGGTATCAAGTAAGGTATAAACTTCGCAAGAATTTATAAATAGCTTACCCATGATCACCTCGTTTGGGTTCCTCACATTATGACCGATCACAACAAACGCTCTTCCGGAATCGTTGACTTTGACTTTTTCGGGGACGATCTTTTGAGTCACCGTCCCCATTGAACTAGGTTTCGCATTTGTACAATCTCGGCGATATGTCTTTCCTTTCCACAATTATAGCATACCTTTGAAGCTGTTGTGGGCGGTTTGGTGATATGTCCCTCTTTCCGCATTTGTAGCATATAATGGGTGGTTGTTCTCCTCCTTAGAACCAATTCTTGTAAGCCTTTGTCATCTTCACATGGTCGTTGTTAAATCTCCTCTTTTAAAATCTCCTCGACTCGCTTCTTCTATTTTCATGGCCATGATTACCACCGAGTGGTTACCATTTCTGTCCGTCTGTTTCTTTCTCTGAGGTTATCATTATTACATTGACCGCTATCTACGATCACGATCCTGGTTGTGGTCCTCGGTTGGCCGTACTCGTTATCTCGCTCTAATAATTGAGCCCATTTACAACATCGAATAAAGAGAAAATTTATGAGAAATGAGATCTTGGCGTATCTTGGGTTTCAAACCTCTAAGAAACATCCGCGTCATCGTTCCTCATTCTCCACCAAATGAGGTGCAAACACGGATAACTCGCAAACTTTGCCTCGTCATTGAGACACCGCCATGTTGTTGTTTTGTTCAATCTAATGAACTCCACTTCCTTCATATAGACGAACACTTTCGGGAAAGTATTTGTCATTAAATAGCTTCAAACGTCTCCCAAGACATCTTTGAAAAAATTTGGATGGGTACGCTTCTGAGACTCCACCGATGAGTCTACCTCGCCACGGAACATAAAGGTGGCGAATGGAACCTTCTGTTCTCCGTGCATCCCAAGACATCGAATATCTTGGTAATTTGTTTGACCCATGTTTCCGCCATGATCGGATCTGGCTTTCCCTTAAATTCTGGTGGTCCCAACTCTTTGAACTGCTTGGTTTGTGACAAACCGTGAATTGCTATCATTTCTCTCCTGTATTTTGAACACGAGTTTCCTCGTCGATTTTGCATGAAATGCAAAAACTTCTAAACATCCCTCGTTCATCATCTCGCTTTCAATGATGTTGTTCACGGGAGGAACATTGCCCGACTGTCACACGTTCTCCTCGTTGGTGAGTACTGAGGCATCTCCACGGTCTCATTTCTATTGTTAATATTCTCGGTCGACATTCTCAAATATTGTCATAATACAAGGGTTAATTAAGGAAATCAATATATCACATAATATCCCTATATATATTGACCAACTAACAAATAAGCTTAGGTAGGACACACTAGCGAAGGATTTACTCGTCTCTCCCTCCTAGTTCTATTCCCCGATCTCCGCCAGAGATCATATCCTAAGCTCGATACCAATTGTGGCGCCCCAAAATAGGTATACATCACCTATTACGAGTTGTCAATACATGATACGAAACAACTACAACTTTATTATTACAACAAAAGTAAAGCGTGAGTTTGAAAACAAATATTATCTTCTGGACAATATCTATACTCAAATAAATCCTCATCACATTTATTGATACATTATTTTACAAAATGGTGAGGACTACTAAACAATCCTTTCTAAAACCTTTATTCCATACCCCAGGCTCGTACTCATTATATTCTCGCCTCACGAGAAAAATGGAACAAAAAGGAAAAGGGTGAGCTCAACTAGCTCGATAAAGAATATTATGACTAAGATAATATACAACAAATTATCGTTAGTCTTCAACAGGAAAAATATAATAGAATACAATAGACAACAAATTTTAAATCAATATTCGCGTGAAATAATAATTCATTAGAAGAGTTAAGTAGAGAATGCAAACTACTATCTTCTATGTATGAATTTAAAAGTTCATCGCTCATCTTTTATCCCTGTAACATCAATCGATATACATACGGAATCAAATATTCATCTTTTGCACTACTGGCCAAAGATATTCATCGATTAAGTCATGTTCATTTAAACACATTCATCTTTGCACTACTGGGCCAAAGATATTCTTCAGAAATCATTCATCTTTGCACTCTGTGCCAAAGATATTCTTAAGAAATCATTCATCTTTGCACTACGGGCCAAAGATATTCCATAATATCATCATTTAAGACCGAGGATGATGAAAATATTTTTTTAAAAGCGAATCCGATTGAAACAAAATGACAAGGATTAAGGATTAAGGATTAAGGATTCGTACTTGGTTTTATCCACGTCCAAAAATACCTCAAAATAATCATAGTGGTATAAAATTCAAGAATGATCAAAACATGGATACAATCGAGTTAGTATCTAGAATAGATGTTTTAGACGAAAAGAAGAAAATTTGTTTTTAAATTGAATAGTACAAGTATCGTGAATAGTGTCAGATATCGTGAATAGTGCCAGTATCACGTGAATAGTAACTACACCAAAAGATAGAAATTCCACAAAAAAAACATCTTCACGCTTCGTGAATAGTACTCGTGAATAGTAACTTCGTGAATAGTAACTCATGAATAGTAACTCGTGAATAGTAACTCATGAATAGTAACCTTAGACATGAAAAAGTTCCAAATTTGATAAAACTTCGGATCAACATTTCAATTATAATGATATTGAAGAAATAATATCATTACGAAAAAAATAATATCCCTTACCTCGAAAGATCGATTACTTTAGCTAGAATCTAGGGTATAGTCTTTGAAGGAACTTGCAAATCTAGCAATACTCAAAGTATACTCAAAATACTCACAAGAATACATTTCGATAATATAGAGAGAAAACTTGAGTTTACGGTGTGATTTTCAATTCTAACCTAAGCACCTATTTATAGGAAAATGCTTAGAACACAAAGCAGAAAATTTAATAAAATATATTATTATTAATAAATTTCCCACGCCTCATTGGAAATCAGATCCCAACATTTCCCACATGCCAACCTTCTAGAAAGAAATGATAAAAACGTTTTTCATAAAATAAATAATTAAAACTTACAAAATCAATTATTTTGAGATTTAGAACTTCAATAATTCATAATAAATAGCCCTTTCATCAGAAAATTCGAATCTCGTGAGTTTTTATAGGAAATTCAATTCTCTACAACTGCGCAGAAGAAAGTTTTTCCAAATTCCAAATAGAAATTGGACCGAAATCCACAAGCGGTCGATTTTACAGTTTATAATCAAATTTTAGTCAATAAATGGGGTCCACCAGAGCATGTTTAACATGTTTTAAACATTTATTGCAACAAAAATACTCTTCCTCCTCGCATACTCATATATCCCACATTCGTTGTAAAAATATCACAGTTAATATATTATTAAAATAATATATTTAAATGAATTATTTTATTAGAAAAAGATAAAATATTAATTTTCAACAATTGTCATTTTAAAAATTTTCTCCATCTATATCCATATAAAATCAATATTTTCCTCATCATATAAATCAATAATTAATTATTCACAAATAATATTACTGAGAATCACAATATTGACAACCAAAAAGCGGTTCAGGGAAAGGGGCTTTCAATAAGAATTTCTTCTTCTTGCACGCAATTAGGTGACCAAACCTCTCCTTAGAGCAGAACTTTCTAGACATTGCCAATAATGTTATCTAATAATATTATTAGGATAATATGAATTATTTCTTCGATAATGAAAAATAATGTAATGATGATTATTGAAACAAATGAGAATATAAAATATCAACGCAGACAATTATTAACTCGATAAAATCTTGAAGCGAAGTAATTATCGTAACCATTATTGAGTAGTGCCTTCTTACGTAAGAATCAATAATTGGTGCAATACTGGTGTCTACTTGTTCAACAGCAGTATTAGTGTGTTTTAACCACCGGTATTCCAACAGTGATTACTTGAGTAATAACTACGCTAGATTATTTAAAAACAACTTATATTTGTCGTTTTCTTCATCCAATCGCTTTCAGTTATGGGGCCCACACATGGGTACGCTTGTGCGTAAATACGAATATTCCCCGAAAGCGATCTGAATATTCCACGACCAAACGAATATTCCCGACGATAATGAATATTTTATAACCACTTGCTTATTTTGAAATATTTGCGTATTTAACCCTTAACTATCCACATTAATCAAATCAACCCTTGCTATTTCAAAATAATAAATAAAGGAAATTCCTTTTTATTTAAAAATTTCGGGGTCTTACAATGCAACAATTACTTAAGCAATAATTGAAGAAAACTGAGTGACTTCTCACGTAAGCATCAATAATCAATACCTTGTGCTACTATGCAACCATGCATATTACTGTACTTTTAACACCGGGTGTTTCAACAATTAACGGTAAAACTTCTTTCGTTATTTTCATAAAATATTTCTGTCGTTTTCTCATTTCGACAATAACTCCGTTGTGGGGTCCACCAATGATTGTGCCGTCATACAAATATTCCCTGACATAGAGAATATTTCCCGACCAATTGAATATAATATAACAACTTGCATACTTTGCAAAATTTATAAATATTACCCACAACTATAACATTATAACAAATCCACACCTTAATATTTTAATAAAATATTTCGAGAAAAATTAAATCTTTATTCATAAAATTTGGGGTCTCACATTTATAATATTAATGATGAATAAGTTCATGTTGATTAAAGATGAACTTAATATTTCTATTGTGTTGGGATTATTAGTGTTAATGGAAATTGACATTTATTTTGATAATTATTGATTTCTGGAGGTTAAAGTGACCAATCGGGTAATTAATCGGATAAATGAGAAATTAATTGCTATTAATTCACATGCTTATAACTATTTGTTCACATGCATGTACTATTGATTCACATATATGTACTATTAAGGGAGGTGGTGCGAGATTGATAATACTTGCATGACTAAATTAAAAATAGAGGTATAGATGAAGGTACTATACTGTAACTATTTTTTCACATGTATGGAACTATTGATTCACATGCATGTACTATTAGGGGAGGTGGTTCGAGTTTGATAATACTTGCAGGGATAAATTAAAAATGAAGGAAAAGATGAAGGTATTATACTATAATATTTCGAGCCACAAAACGTGCAATTATCGAAACTATATTTTCCTATAAATACAAGCTCATTCTTCTTTCATTCTCACCAATTCACTAAGACTCACAAGAGAAATTATAGAGAGAGTGTAACAATCCAGAATTTCAAATTGTAATTTAAATATTTATTGAGTTATATAAATATTTATTTGAGGTGTTTATTGTTAAATAAATATTTTATTGATGTGATGATTGTTGAAATTTATTAGAGAATATTCTAAATTAAATTAATATATAATTTAGAGAGTTGTAATATGACATGAGGTGTTATATTGTTAATTAATAATTTAAATGGTATATTAAATTATTAAATAAAATTATATTATAATTTTATTTTATTGGTTTAAATGATATATTCAATTAAAATATGGTATGTGATTGATTATTTAATTCTTGTTTAATATATAAATCCAAATAAACAAGATGTAATTATACATTATAAACTAAATGGTTTATTAAAATAAAATAAAGGAATTTAATGTGGATTTGGCAAACAAGGCTTAATATATTAATTCTTTAAAATTTAAAGGATTTTGCCAAACAAAGCCTTATGGCTTTTGAATTTCTAATTTTTGAATTTAAATAAAATAAATAATATAAATAATATAAATAAAATAATAAATATAATATATTTATAATATATACGTTATATGAGGCTTATTATGGCCATATCAGTTTTGTATCTTTATTATTACGCATACTGGCTATCGGTTGATTTTTGGCTAAGTTTGAGAGCTTCAGAGAGAATTGAGAGAGAAGCTGTGAGTGAATTGAGAGAGAGTCTTAAGAATTTTTGCAGCAAATTCAGTGGTGATAGTAAGAATTTCAAGCAAATTAAAGGTATTTTTCCATAGCCTTAGTATTATATATATATATATGCATATTTGTGTTCACGAAAAATACTATATGCTCTGTGAATTCCATATTCTTGAATTGTACCTATACAATGAATTATGGGGATTATTCATGTTGGTGAGGTTTTAGTTAGGTTATAAACAAGAAATTGTATGCTAATTACAGTTAAAAGTAGAAAAATTATGACTGTGTATATATTTTGGTATGTGGCTTATGTAAGTACAATTTTTAGTTGTCAAGTTTTATGTTAATCTGCAAATTGAGTCTTGTATATGTTAGTTCATTAAGAATCAAACATAACATAATTTGAATGAATTGATTTGGTCAAGTATAGAGATTACAATGATGATATTTGCAAGAGATATCAAAAATTTGAGTTTTTATATGAAAACATGATATTTGAAAAATTCAACTCGTATAGTTGATGTTAAATTGTTCTATGTTGAGAAATATGTTAATAAACATGTTTGTAGTAGTTTTATATCAATTGTTGTGTTAATATTACTGTCTAGTGCGTGAAATTCATGTTTGTTGGGCTAAAGTTTGGCCATTGTTCATCGACCATCTCTCGCTTGTACATACGTGCACCAAACAGAATAGCTACTTGTGGTGTGGCAAAAAGCTAGCCTTTTCAACTTGTAGGTCCCGAACCTTTGTATGGGTGGCAATTGCTTATTTGTTGCCTAATTTCTTAATAGCACTTTAACACGCAAGTATACGCGTTCAATTGTAATATTCAGCAATCAAGGATATCGTTCCCACGAGGAAATAAACTAATATTTATCAATTACTAATTCTAATGCAATTAATCCTATTTTAAACTATGAAATATTGGTTGTGATTTGAAAATTAAACTCAACAAAACTAATAATTAAAATCAAAATTTCACAAGAATAACTGCAGATTTAACAGGTTAAGATTACAACTTCCCTTGGTATTTCATTTAAACCAACTTACTTCCCATTTAAATAAATTAATTAATATGAATCATTATCTAAGAATGCTTTATAAAATTCACACACTTCTTCCAAAACACATGAACAAATCCTCCTAACTCTGATCCTTAAGACACAAAATTACAAGGAACACCTTAGTCAATTAATCCACTATATTCCTATGTGAATCAAGTTAATTAGGATTTTACACACAAATTCTTTCAATGGATACAAAAGACACATATGTATATTCTTATCCTACATGCTAATTATATTAACCCTATTCAGATTATATGAACAGATGTTATCATATCAAGATCTCAATCTATACTCCATCTTCCAATTTTATATAGATTATCACAATAATTGTTGGCCAAATAATTAATCAATAAACATCAGATATGATAAACAATTCAATAAAAACCAACTTTCATTCAATGGGAAGCTTGCAATTTAAACTACATACCAAGTTCCATTGCAATCTTAATAAAAATTTAGTTCGTACTAATAAAAAAGAAAAACATCATCAAATTAATAATCCAAACATCCCAGATAATTACAAAAGATAAAAATAGAGAAGAGAAGAAGAAACTCTGAATTCGCTCAAATACTCTCTCTTTGATCTTCAGCCTTTGCAATCCTCCTTCGTGTTTTTCTTCGTTGTTCTCTCTACAAAATCTCTTGAAAAATTGAGTGATACGTCTTTTCTAAAGTCTTCTCCTATTTGTATTAGTCTCCCACCTCATTCAGATTCCTTTTTGGCTTCAAAAACCCACTTGGCAGTAGAAAATCTCTTCTTTTTCCGTACATGAGCGCCTAGGCGCTCATCACAGGCCATTTCCAAGTGCCTAGGTGCTTGCCCAGGAAAGGGTAATTACAAAAATGCCACTCAGCTCTAATTTTCATGATTTTTGACCTTTTTCTTCTTCGAAATGACCAATTTGTCCCTCCAGCTCCAACCTATAAGAAATAAACACAAAACACATAAAAAAAATACTAAAAAATAATTAAAGATAACAATAATTAAGTTTAATAATATCGGATTCATAGGTATAAAACCTACTCATCAAATACCCCCAAACTTAACCAATTGCTTGTCCCCAAGCAACACAACACAATGTAATAACTAAATATGCAATGCAAATGTAGCTATCTACATGCCTAAAATTCCAGCAGTCAAACAGAACAAAATCTATTCATCAAGCCTCAGAGAAATCACAATAAACATGCTAGTACATCATATCAAGACAGATCAATAATTTCCTAATCAATCATCAAATCTTATCCTGTTATTACTGATATAGTGTGTGTGTGTTCAACAACAATGTTAACTAATATAATGCAAAATACAACACATAATAGATCTCTTTAAAGGCTTCCTACAGTGTAAAGTCACAAAATTCACGAACAAGCTAGATCCAACTAAAGTCAAATATCCACCAAATTCAAGAGTTCAATTCGGGATACTTATGCTTTACTTATAATTACGGGGGCTTTTCGCTCTTTTCTCGTTTTATTGCTTTTTTTATTATATATATATATATATATATTTTACCATAACTGTGCAATGTCTCATTCCATTAGGCTAACAGTGCTACCCCTTAGCGAGCTTTCGACCAACGACTCCCAGACCATATAAGACCTTAGGGCGCTATGTGTAAAGACACTCCCTCGGGCGTACTTGCTCAAGTAACAAAGGCCCCAAAACAAGACTAGTCACGGTATCTTTTTCATCATTCATCATTTTTTTAAAGCTTATATATCCCAAATTTTTCCCCCAAACTTAAGTTTTTGTCTAAATTCATTCATCTCCGCTTATTTATGTCTTTCGTTCATTCAAACTAGTATTATCCTTAAGAAGTCCATTATGTGTCAATTTAGACTCAATCAGTCAACATAGTTATTTTTACTGTGCTATCCTTATTATATCAGTTTCAAACAGGTAAAGATTCAAATTATGACAAGAAATCACATCACAATCTTAATAGTCAATACTATACTTGTCTACTCAATTCCAATCTCATCACTGGCCAAAACAGACTTAAACTATCTAACAACTGGAAACATGCAAATACTTGAATTTTTTCTTTTCTTTTTCCATTTTTTTCTTATTTTTTTTAAGAAATTAGAATGAAAACTACATGAAAAACTACTAAATGAATATTACATGAATGCAACTAGAACTGGAAGAATGCACCCCCAAACTTAACCTATGCAATGTCCTCATTGTATATAACAAACAAAATATAAGAAATTAGGCACTGAGGACTTCCCTGAAAGATCGAAGCCTTATTCCTCGTTAGTATCCTCTTCTTCTTCTTCTTCTTCAACCTCATCGCGGGGTACAGACAATGGTGTAAATTGAAATTGGAGGAGCGGTTGGATTCATGCGGGCAAACATCTCTAGGAATGCTGCACTACAGTTCTGATACACCTCCATTTGTCGCTGAGCTAAGTTATCTTGATTTCTTTCCACCCAGTCAAAACCCTGCTGAACTCGAGTAGCCACCATGTCAATCCTTCTGGTTTGATTTCTTAATTCTCGACGAATATCTTCAAAAAAATTTGGCTGAGGCCTAGAAATTCCAGCTACAGAAGGATTGTCATATGACTGTTGATTAGGCTCGTCTGCAGGCTCGAGAGGCACAATAATGAAACCTAACCCTCTCGGGTATGATGTACCCCCACCCCATATCTTGTATTTTTTATCACTGAGTGGTCAATTGGGGCTAAAGAGGTTGTGTAGCTTCCTCGGCATCCCATTTTACTCCAGCTTATCAACATAGTCCAGTAATCAAAGATGGATGAGGTAGTCCACCAGAGGTCCCTCCTTGAATTGCTCTATCAATTGAATCATGTATAACTTGACCCGTATCTATAGATTTTCCTTGTGCAATACAGAAAAGCAATGCTGCCCGACGATTTATAACATCACTTGTATGTCTACACGACATCAACTTGGCATAAACAAAGGCATGCCATGCTTTCCTGTAATGACTTAGTGCGGATGTAGGGAACAAAATAGCTTCTTATTGATCTGTCAATTTCCATTGTGTTCCAGGTACACACAAAGCTTGAATGACCTCACTGTAGTCCATCTCGTGCTCTAAATATTGCATGAAGCCATTATTGGGTATTGTGTTCAAGCCGTAGTAAGCATTTATTGACCTAAAACTGACTTCCACTGATTTTTCGCGAACCCAAATCATGTTACCAATATGATCTTTTGCATTGGCGTAGAATCCTTAACAATTTTAACGACCGATGAATCCGGTTGGGCTGTAAAGTTTGCCCATCTTCTACTCCCAATCATTTGTAGTAATTCACCATCTTCTATCTCGGGCAATAATCCACGCTCAAGAATTAGCGTTTTACTAGAAAGTGAATTGTAATATCTTTTGGACGCTTTAGCACTTGTAAATCTCTTTTTATCAAACTTTTGCGAAGTGCCCGAAGTCTCTCCTCTATGCCTTTTAGTAGCCATAGGTCTTGTGTGTTCCTTTCTTGCCCAACCAAATGATGTTTAGTGGCTTAGGATGTCCAAATCCTCTTTGTGACAAATTATCGAACACTTGGTGTGCAAAAATTTTGAACACTATTGTTGAAGTACTCACCCAAATTTAATTTTCACCAAATTTGTCAATTACTAAGCACACTATCCTTCCAATGCAATACAAGCAACAATTAAGAGTACCCAAATCCACTTGAGTCAACACAATGAAAGAAACTAGCTTCAAAGTACTAACATAGCTATTATCCAAGTGAATCAAAATAATTTGCATGAAAATCTTGCATACTTACTTGTTTATAGCCAAATATGATGTTCCAATCAAAGTTGCAGGAACAATTTGAGCTTTGAACCCTTACTTCAGATAGATGGGGTTTAAATGTAAGTTGGTGTCTGAATTGGTGAGGAAGGATGACAAGATGGAGATTAATTGCCTTAGTTTGGGTAGGGGATTGAGTGTTTGATTATGCTTATACAAGGAAACGTTGATTATCGTGGGTAGAGTTGGAGAGGGATGCGATTTGAGTGAGTTTGAGTTGGAGTGGGAGAGCACAAGAGAGTGTATGAATTGGGTTTGGACTTGCTATGACCGATTAGGGCTTAAAAAAATTAACGTTGCAGTAGGAGCGCCTAGGCGCTTGGTTTTGAACTGGTTGAACCTCCTAGGCGATTGAAAACAGAATGCCTTAAAAGCTTGGAGCGCCTAGGCGCTTGTTTTGGCCTAGATGTGGGCGCTTAGGCGCTTGTGGCTTGTCTCGGCTACTGCAATTAGGCGCCTAGGCGCTTGGCTTGTGCCTGGCGTGGGTGCTTAGGCGCTTGGTGCTCATCTCACCATCGCAAGTGAGGCGCCTAGCGCTTGTTTTTGTCTTAGGAGCTTGGGCGCCTAGGCGGTTGGGTATGTCTTGATGATAATTTTCCAAACTTGTTGATTTCAACCTGCAATACCCCAACTTTAATTGTTAGTTTTTTTTAGCAAGGAGATTAAGACTTATTTTAAAAACCCTAAACTAAGATAAACTACATAATTAACTAAACTAATATATTGATAAAGAAAAAATAAAAACAAGATACCCTACACCATTAAACAATTCAATAACACTAAAAAAGGAGGAAATGATTAGAAAATTGAGATTTTGACAAATGGACATTCATCTATTAAGCTCATAAATAAAATCTTTGGGGCGCCGCCTTGCAAACCTCTCGCCACCAAGTGGAGTGAGACCAGCCGGCCGACTGGGTAGTCGTAGTGGCCATTAGTCAAACCAGCCAAATATGAAATCTTGTTTCCTATCCTGAAATCAATTAAATATCGTGTTAGAGAACATCAGGGGTGTAACAAATCCTAAACTATAAACATTTAACCACTAAATAAACTAACAGTAAAGTAAATAAAGAAAAATAAAAGTAAAAATAAAAAATAACAATAAAAATAAAAATTACTGGGTTGCCTCCCAGTTAGCGCTTGGTTTATAGTCTTCAGCCTGACTTTCTTTTCTGTTCTAATCAGCAAGGTTGACCGATGTCTTTTCACGATCAACACAACCCCCATAGTAGTGCCTCAATCTCTGACCATTGACTTTGAAATTACGCTTGGCCTCCGGGTCTTCCACCTCCACAGCTCCGTGAGGATAAAATTTTGTAATGATAAAAGGCCCTGACCAACGGGATTTCAACTTTCCTGGAAACAATTTAAGCCTTGAATTGTATATTAGCACTGTTTGCCCTACTTCAAACTTTCTTTCCAGAATTTTCTCATCATGCCACCTCTTAATCTTTTCTTTATATAACTTCGCGTTCTCGTACGATTGGAGTCTGAATTCATCCATTTGGTTCAATTGTAAGAGGCGCTTCTCTCCCGCAGCAGACATATCAAAGTTTAACTTCCGAATTGCCTAATAAGCACTGTGTTCTAGTTCAACTGGAAGATGGCATGCCTTCCCATATACTAACCTGTATAGAGACATCCCTATCGAAGTTTTGTAAGTTGTATGGTATGCCCATAAAGCATCATCCAACTTGCTAGCCCAATCTTTCTGACTAGGGTTCACTATCTTCTCGAGGATTCGTTTTACTTCTCGGTTAGATACTTCGGCTTGACCACTTGTTTGTGGATGGTAAGCAGTAGCTATCTTATGAGTGACTCCGTACTTAGCGAGAATAGCTGAGAACTGCTTATTACAGAAGTGCGTGCCTTCGTCATTAATGATTGCATGAGGAGTGCCGAATCTAGAGAAAATATTCTTCTGAATGAACTTAACCACAACTTTAGCATCATTGGTGGGCGATGCTATAGCTTCTACCCACTTCGAAATGTAGTCCACCGCTAAAAGTATATAGGAGTTGCTGAAAGATGATAGAAATGGTCCCATGAAGTCGATGCCCCAAACATCAAACAATTTGACTTCCAGGATCATATTTAGTGGCATCTCATGTTGCTTTGATATATTACCAACTCTTTGGCATTTGTCACATTTCAATGAAAACAAACGGGCTTCCTTAAAGAGTGTTGGCCAGAAAAATCCACATTGAAGCACTTTAGCTGCCGTTCTTTCTCCCCCAAAGTGTCCACCATAGTCAAATGCATGACATTGGTATAAAATATTCTCCATTTCAACTTCTGGAATGCACCTTCTTATTACTTGATCTCCACGCTGTTTAAACAAAAATGGCTAATCCCATAAATACTGTTTCACATCATGCAGAAATTTCTTCTTCTGCTGACTTGTCAAATCTGGCAGAAACACCTTACTCACAATGAAATTTACATAATCTGCATACCATGGTGTATCCATCCTTACTGCAAACAGTTGCTCATCCGGGAAAAATTCATTGATCACTATTGTGTCATTTTTTTTTAGTTTTGCATTCTCTAATCTTGATAAATGATCGGCAACCTGATTTTTTGTTCCTTTGTGGTCCCGGATCTCCAAGTCAAACTCTTGTAGCAATAATACCCATCTAATTAATCTTGGCTTCGCATCCTTCTTTGCTATTAAATACTTAATTATCGAATGATCTGTAAACACGATCACCTTTGTCCCAATCAAATATGAGCGAAATTTATCAAATGCGTAAACAACTGCTAATAGCTCCTTCTCGGTAGTGGTATAATTTAGTTGGGCATCCATTAACGTCTTACTAGCATAGTATATAGCATGAATAATTTTATCCTTTCATTGGCCAAGAACTGTGCCAATCGCAAAGTCGCTAGCATCACACATTAATTCGAACGGGATACTCCAATCTGGCGCTATGATTACAGGTGCGGTAACTAGTTTCGTCTTCAACACATCAAAAGCTTCCAGGCATGCTTGATCAAAGTTGAATGGGACATCCTTCTCCAAAAGATTACAAAGTGGTTTTGTGATTTTGGAGAAGTCTTTTATAAATCATCTATAGAAACCAGCGTGTCCCAAAAAACTTCGAATACCCTTTACGGAAATAGGTGGTGGCAGGCTCTCAATGGTCCCGATCATAGCTCTATCAACCTCAATTCTTTTTGATGACACTCGATGACCCAAGATTATTCCCTCTTGCACCACAAAATGACATTTCTCCCAGTTTAAAACCAAATTCGTTTCCATACACCATTTGAGCACGAGAGTGAGATTTTCCAAACAATAATCAAACAAATCCCCAAAAACTAAAAAATCATCCATAAATACCTCAAGATTTTGTTCGACCATATCTGAAAAAATAGCCATCATACACCGTTGAAATGTCGCCGACGCATTACATAATCCAAAAGACATTCTGCGAAAAGCAAAGGTACCATATGGGCATGTGAATGTTGTCTTCTCCTAATCCTCGAGTGCAATGGAAATCTGGTTATAACCCGAGTATCCATCCAAGAGACAATAATACTCATGCCCTGCAAGCCTGTCCAACATTTGATCTATGAATGATAGAGGAAAATGGTCCTTACGAGTGGCCTTGTTCAACTTTTTGTAATCCATTCACACCCACCAACCTGTAACTGTTCGAGTCGGGATCAATTCATTATGCTCATTTATAACTACTGTCATTCCCCCTTTCTTTGGCACACATTGAACTGGACTTACCCATGAGCTATCTGAGATAGGGTAGATAATTCTTGCATCCAACCATTTAATGATTTCCTTTTTGACAACTTCCTTCATGATGGGATTGAGTCTTCGTTGTTGTTCAATAGTCGATTTCACTTCATCTTCCAACAAAATCTTATGCATGCAAATTGATGGGCTTATCCCCTTTATATCCGCAAGAGTCCACCCAAGAGCAGTCTTGTATTACCGACGTACCCTTAGTAGCTTTTCTTCTTGAACCTTATCAAGTGATGCAGAAATAATAACTAGAAAGGAGGAAGAAGAACCAAGGTAGGCATATCGTAGATGGTTAGGCAATGGTTTAAGTTCTAAGGTAGGCGGTTCTGCTAACGATGATTTCACCTTGTCATCTGGCTTTCCCCAATAATCTAGAGGATCAAATTTTTGCAAACATCGTGTGAACTTCAAAGCTGAATCTACCATTTGAACCCATTCTAGTACAATTGAATCATCAAATAAATTTTCACTAACCAATGCGGTTTCAAGGGGGTCTTCAATCACAGATTCACTAAATGCCTCTCTAGTTGCTTCTTCAATCAGATCAACTCTAAAGTACTCTTCCTCTCCCTTCGGAATTTTCATAGCCTTGAAAACATTAAAAGTTACTTCTTCATCTTGGCCTCTCATTGTTAACTCTCCCTTTTGTACATCAATTAATGTCCTTCCAGTGGCTAAAAATGGTATTCCAAGGATAATGGGTATGTCTTTATCCTCTTCATAGTCCAACACAATGAAGTGAAATTTGGAAATATGAATTTGTCCACCTTCACTAATATGTCTTCCACAATGCCCCTAGGGTATGTCATCGATCTATCTCATGAGTTGTAAAGATATATCTGTTGGCTTTGGTCTTTAGTAGTCCCAACTGAGTGTAGATCGAAAGTGGCATCAAGTTAATACTCACACCCAAATCACACAAACATCTGTTAAAGAACTGGGGTCCAATCGTGTACGGTATGGTGAAGCTACCTGGATCCTTCAACTTCGGTTGTAACTTTCTTTGCAGAATTGCGCTACATTCTTCTGTCAACGCTATAGTTTCGAACTCCCCTAGCTTCCCTCTTTCTTGCTAAAATATCTTTCATGAATTTTGCATAGCTAGGCATTTGTTATAAAGCATCTGCGATTGGAATGTTGATTTGTAGCTTTTTGAACACTTCTAAAAAATTTGAAAACTGTCTATCTAATTTCTGCTTTTGCAATCTTTGAGGAAACGACATAGGTGGTACGACTGCTGTTTTCTTATCTTCTTGTTGTTTTTTCAAAACTTTTTCCCCAGATTTACTTTCCAAATTTCCACTCTCTTGTTCACCATCCTCAGCAGAAATTATTTTCTTTTGTCCGTCTAGATCTGTAGTCCACTCCTTCCCACTTCTGAGTGTAACTGCCTTACATTGCTCATTTCCATCATTCCTTGGATTTTTCTCCGTATCACTAGGTAAAGAACCTGGAGTTCTAGTATTCAAAGCACTAGCTCTCTGCCCAATTTGGTTCTCAAGGTTCTTTATTACATCTGATTGGTTCTTTGCTGTGGCTTCAAATTGAGTTGCTAATCTTGCCAACAATTATTCCATTTGTGATAGCTTATCAGGTTGTTGAGGTTGTGGGTGTTGTTAAGATTGTTGATGTGGCTGGAATCCAAGTGGATATGATTGCCTTGGAGCTTGTGCTTGAGCATGTGACTGATTATTACTCCAAGAAAAATTCGGGTGGTTTCTCTCTCCTGGATTGTAGTTGTTTGGATAACTTCCCTGCTGCCTATTATAACTGGAAACAAACTGGAATGACTCAGGATTTATTGCACATTGATCACTTGAGTTGCTACCCGCACATATTTCACAAATCGTTTCCATTTTCTGAACTGGTTGTACCCCAAGTGCATCTATCTTCTTTGTAAGAGCAGAAATCTGAAAGTCATCACTTGAATCGACAATCTTGTCATCGTGATCCACTTCATACACCCCGATTGTCCGGGCGAAGCCGTTCTTCTTTGTTGGCCACTGATAATTATTAGCTGCCATGGTTTCAAGCAACTGATACCCCTCATCACAATTCTTGGCCATAATAGCTCCTCCCGGTGCAACATCTATACTCGATCTCATTGTGCTGAATAAACCATTATAAAAAGTTTGCACTTGAAGCCATTTAGGAATCCTATGGTGTGGACATTTTCACAATGAGTCTTTGAATCTCTCCCAAGCTTCATATAGTGATTCTGAATCGTGCTGAATGAAAGAGAAGATATCGTTCCGCAACTTTGCTAATTTTCCAGGCAGGATAAACTTTGCAAGAAATTTTTGGGCTAGGTCATTCCATGTAGTAATCAAGCCTGGTGGTAGTGAATGGAGCCAACTCTTAGCCTTATCTCTGAGAATAAATGGAAACAAAATTTTAGCCTTATTGCATCCTCGACACATTATTGTACTTGAAAGTATCATGATCTCTATAAAGTTGACTATGTGATCGTTCGGATTATCATTTCAGTAACCCTCCAAACCGATATAAATTTTGAATCATCCATATTGTCCCGGTTTTATCTCAAAAACTTGTAGCGATAATGGCGAGTGCCTCGTAATACTCGGAATTGAATTTCAAGAACTCCACGGCAGTAGCATAATCCATGATGCTTTTTGCTCTTCTTCAGCCATAATATCTTTCTTATCAAGTGCCTCTTTGGTTTCTTTAACCCACTTATGCAACCGCTAAAATTTTTTCTCGATGTCGTCCTCGTGAGGAAATAAATCTGGCTTCTTCGATCATGTTTGCATACACTAGTCAAGAAACACCTGAATATAACAGGAAAGAAAAAGTTTAAATTAAGATTAACTCTATCAAAATTAATAACGACAAAATATTAAACTAATTTCCCCGGCAACGGTGATGAGTGAGTTTTATACCCATGAATTGGATACATTCGGGCTTCATTTATTGTTGTTCTCAAGTTTTTTAGAATAGTTTTTAAGTGTTTGTGTCTATTCAAGCATGTTTTATGTTGTTTTGTAGGAATTGGGACAAAAGTTACTTGGATTGACGTTCGGGGTGGCTAGATTCGCGTTTTTGGCTTGCCATTTACACAACAATAACTTCATAGCCAATTTGAGTATTTCTTCGGACCTTATTTTGAAAACATTAAAGAAGGAAAGTTGTAGATCTACTTCTCTTCGTTCCAGATAATCTTGAGTCATCAAAATCGGAGTTCAGACGAAGAAGTTATGGCCATTTTCCCAAAGGACATCGGAGCAGAAAATGTTAGAACATGTGCAAAGTCTTGGCGCCTATTTTTAGCCTATGCCCGGTGTGTATACTGGGCATCAAAGGTGGATTTGAGCGTCAAGCCCGTATACCGAGGTATTTGGAGAAGGGCTTAGTGATGGCACTGGATGCGTTTTTGGGCTTAATTTTAACACCTTTTGACTCAATTGGATTGGGTTTGTTCTAAGCTAAAAATTGGACTTGTAACCTATAAATACATGATGTAAGGCATAAAATTGAGGGAGATTACATAGATTAGACTAGATTAAACACTCCATTAGATTAGAATAAAAATCCTAGTTCTTAATTAGCCATTGGAGATTGAAGCAAATTGAAGAACACTGAAGATCAAGAGCATGAGTAAGAGGGAGCATCAGTTCTTGACAATGATTCTATTCTCTTCTCTTATCATACTTTTATCTTTTAATGTCTATTCAGTTGTGGATTCTTGGTTTTAATTCATTAATTATGAACTAACTCTTTTATTAAGATTTTAATTGAACCTTTTATGGTTATAAATTAGTTATTTAATTTATTCCAATTATTTGTGTCAAAGTGAGTTGTTTATCTTGCCTTATGCTTATTGATTAATTATCGATCAAGAATTACTTTGTTACTCTAGAAGGAATTAGAGAGAGAATTCTAGGGTTAGAAGCGGGCATGATATCATGTGACTTAGTTATTTGCACAGTGAATAATTAGGTTTGTGAATAGAATGGAAATATCTGTTCGCCGCATTTAACACATAAGAAATTGGGATTGTAACGAGTTTAATTCAATTGTTTTGCATAGGAATATAGCAAAATTAATTTGGATTAAATAGAAGGCAATTGATCACTTGGAAAAGGGCTTTTGGAATTTGAGAATTCCTGTTAACAATTCAGTAGACATAATAATTGGGATAATTGGATAATTGATTTATAGTTCATAATTGGGGATATTGGAGTCTTAATCCTTATTTACCTTAATTCAATCAAATCTTTGTTTTGTTTATTTGCTTTCTTTTAGACTAATCTCTTTTAATTGTTTAATTTAGTTTTCTTAATTAGAAAATTCACAATTTGCAATTGTTTAAATAAAGTTGATTTGGTTAAGAGTTAGTATTTGGTAATTTTTATTAAATAATTTCTCGTGGGAACGATACTCTACTTTCACTTTATTAATTGTTGACCGTGTATACTTGCACGTATTCATTGATTGTGAAATCGATCAACAAGTTTTTGGCACCGTTGCCGGGGAATTAATTTTATAATTATTTACCAATATTAATTTCAATCAAATTAGTCTTAATTTAAATATTTTTATTTTTATTTTTAATTCTCTTCCTATATTTCTCTCTTTTCAGGAACCATGGATGAGTTTGAGTATCAATGGCCATACACGTTCTTGGCTCAACCAAGGGAAACAGGGATTGATGGACTTAATACATCTTCTATAGAGGCAACTTGAAGACGTTGGAGGTTTTTGTGACCATACTGAGTCGAAGGATGGCAAGAATGACTCGACCGAGGGAGAGTAGATTGATGGACTCGAGAAACTTTCTCGCATTGTCAAGATGATTAAGACACTTTCGAGGATGTTTGAAGCTTTTGAAGCTCAACGTCGTCAAAGTGTGGCGGTTACATTTGTGATTATTGTCTTTGGAAATCATATAAGTCATCAATGCGCCATCGGCCGAGCCCAGATAAAGACGGTGGTGATTACCCCAATAATTATGTCTATCCTAACAACTATTATCGTGGATTCGGGGTATCACTCGATTTTTTCATGGAGCCATACTCATCAAGATCAATTTTATGCTCCAAGTCTAACATACCCACCGGATTTCTCGTGTCCACCTCCACTACAACAGGAAGAACATTCAAATTTAGAGGAAGCTTTGTCCAAGTTCATAGCTTCATGTGAGGAGAGGAGGATTAATCAAGAGATATTGAGTCAAAATTTTACGAACCAAACAGAACAACTAACCAATTCCTCGAACATTTGTCCTCAATACACTTGGCTCTATGACATGGATGGCGAGAGACCGATGATGAGCCCGAACCAAATCAGAACCTGGATGTGCCAAATGATATAGATGTTGAAAGAGAGGAAAGACTTAGAGACCAACAAAAGGAGATCAGCAAAGATCTAACTTTGAGTACCAATGAAGATGAGCCAATTTTGATAGTGTCCCATGTACCTTCTCCACCAAAGTTCAAGAATCCGGGCAGTTTTGCAAAACCATGCCCAATTGGAAGTCATGTCGTCGGCAAAGCTCTTGGTGACGTAAGAGCTAGTACAGTTGTGGAGTCATGGTGGGATGAAAAGGAGAAGATAGAGGAAGATTCCATTATGTTTATTAAGCTTCAATGCCCCAATCTGATCATAGACATAATGGAGAAAACACCTAGTTGTTGGACGTTCTTAATAGGGAACCTATCTACAAAGAGCATGCTAGGTGACTTCAATTCAAGGGTTTTTGCGAATGGGAACCTCCCAAAAGAGACATTGCTTCTGATGGATGGAGGGTTCCTCAATTTTTGAAGGAAAATTGGATAAAGAATTGAAGAAGTCAGGCTGAGACTATAAAACAAGCGCTTATTGGGAGGCAACCCAAGTTTAATTTTTATTTTTAGTTTTTATTAAGTTTTATATTAGTAGTTTTGAATTTTCATTTACTTAGAATTTAATAAAATTGTTTCTATCATGGTTTACAGGTTATTCAAGTCAAATTCAAGTGTGGTGCCCAATTTATTCCATGTGCCTAGCTTATTCTCCAAACTTAGCGGATAAGGAGGAATATTGCTATATTTTCAGGGAAGTCCTCTACTTTAATTTTTTCTATTTCAGCCATTGAGGACAATGTCTAGTTTAAGTTTGGGGGCATTTTAGTGTCGTATTGCATATAGTTAGTTATATGCATAGTAGTTCATTTTTTTGTGTTAGCATTGTTTTTTTAGGTTGCTTATAATACATGGTAGTTATTTGCATATTCATATATGTGTTGCATTAGTATGTGTTCATGTAGTATAATTGCAATTTTTTTTGCATGAATCTATGTGATAGGTTGGTGTGATCTTAGCTCGGCCTATGATAAGATTGGTTTTGCATGTTAACTTGAACAGTGTTGATAATTGATGATGAGTTCTAATTTTAATCATGATGATAATCTGAGCCTGTCTTAAACTTATGTAACCGGTTAGCACTTAAAGTTTAACTGTTTTAATCCGCTTGCTTCAAGGGTTTCATAATTTGTTTCTGAGGAAAAATCTTGGTTAAAATTTAAGGAAAGTAGTGAACTGGCAGTAAAGGTTGGAATGACGTAAAATCTTAAGTTTGGGGGAATCTATGGGTTATATATATTACAAAAAGAAAAAAAAAAGAAAAAAAAGAGAAAGAAAAGAGAAAGAAAATCCAAAAAAAAAAGAATAAACACCGTGGCATGCTTGTCTAGTTTTGTGGCCTTTGTTACTTGAGTAAGTAAGCCCGAGGGGATTGTCTTTACACCTAGCGCCCTGAGGTCTTAATGGCTTGGGAGTCGTTGGTCGAATGCTCATTAAGGTAGCACTGAAAAGCCTTAGGGAATAAGACATTGCACAGCCATGAGAAAAAAAAATGAATAAAACACGAGAAAGAGCAAACATGCCCTCGTGGTTGAATAAAAGTATAAGTAAATCTTTTATTTACCCTTAAACTTGGTAATTGCTTAGTTTTAACTAGAGTTGTCATGTTCACAAAAGTAATTGAATTGGAACTAAAATTTTCCTTTTAAGAAGTTTGTTATGTGATTATCTTGAATTGTGGTTGGTTAAAATGGTTAACAAGCACACACGCACAACATAGGTGATGACAGGTTTGGATTGACTAATTGGTTAGAGTTATGGATTTTAACTTGATTGGATATATTGTTTGAGTATCATTGGTATCTTTGAGGACTGTTGCTATATATCATACTAATTTATTACTCGATTCATAGGTATATTAGGAAAGATCATGCATATGCATTCATTTAGTTGAGTTATTTTGTTTATTTTTAGTTCTTTTGTGTTTTTGCTTGAGGACAAGCAACGGTTTAAGTTTGGGGGTATTTGATGAGTGAGTTTTATACCAATAAATTGGATATATTCGGGCTTAATTTATTGTTGTTCTCAAGTCTTTTAGAATATTTTTTAAGTGTTTGTGTCTATTCAAGCATGTTTTATATTGTTATGTAGGAATTGGGACAAAAGTTACTTGGATCGACGTTCGGGGTGGCTAGATTCGCATTTTTGGCTTGTCATTTACACAGCTGTCATTTCAAAGCCAATTTGAGTATTTCTCCGGACCTTATTTCGAAAACCTTAAAGAAGAAAAGTTGTAGATCTACTTCTCCTCTTTCTGGATCATCTTGAATCATCAAAATCGAAGTTGGGACAAAGAAGTTATGGCCATTTTCCCAAAGGACGTCGGAGTAGAAAATGTCAAAACATGTGCCAGCGTTGGGGCGCCCATTTTTGGCCTATGCCCAGCGCCGGGGTGCTGGGGGGCAGGGTTTGAGCGTCAAGCCCAGCACTGGGGCGCTGGGGAAGGGCTTGGTGATTGCCTGGACGCGTTTTTGGGCGAATTTTGACACCTTTTTTACTCCAAATTGGATTGGGTTTGTTCCTAAGCTAAAAATTGGACTTGTAACCTATAAATACATGATGTAATGCATAAAATTGAGGGAGATTACATAGATTAGACAAGATTAAACACTCCATTAGATTAGAATAAAAACCCTAGTTCTTAATTAGCCATTGGAGATTGAAGCAAATTGAAGAACACTGAAGATCAAGAGCATGAGTAAGAGGGGAGCATCGACGGTTGACAATGATTCTATTCTCTTCTCTTATCATACTTTTATCTTTTAATGTCTATTCGGTTGTGGATTCTTGGTTTTAATTCATTAATTATGAACTAACTCTTTTATTAAGATTTCAATTGAACCTTTTATGGCTATAAATTAGTTATTTAATTTATTCCAATTATTTGTGTCAAAGTGAGTTGTTTATCTTGCCTTATGCTTATTGATTAATTATCGATCGATAATTACTTTGTTACTCTAGAAGGATTTGGAAGAGGAATTCTAGGGTTAGAAGCGGGCATGATATCATGTGACTTAGTTATTTGCACCAAATGAATAATTAGGTTTGTGAATAGAATGGAAATATCTGTTCACCGCATGTAACACATAAGGAATTGGGATTGTAACGAGTTTAATTCAATTGTTTTGCATAGGAATATAGCAAAATTAATCTGGATTAAATAGAAGGCAATTGATCACTTGGAAAAGGGCTTTTGGCATTTGAGAATTCCTATTAACAATTCAGTAGACATAATAATTGGGATAATTGGATAATTGATTTATAGTTCATAATTGGGGATATTGGAGTCTTAATCCTTATTTACCTGAATTCAATCAAATCTTAGTTTTGTTTATTTGCTTTCTTTTAGACTAATCTCTTTTAATTATTTAATTTAGTTTTCTTAATTAGAAAATTCACAATTTGCAATAGTTTAAATAAAATTGATTTGGTTAAAAGTTAGTATTTGGTAATTTTTATTAAATAATTTCTCGTGGGAACGATACTCTACTTTCACTTTATTACTTGTTGACCGTGTATACTTGCACGTATTCATTGATTGTGAAATCGATCAACAAACGGCGCCAAAAACTTGTTGCTTAATTTCTTAATAGCACTTTAACACGCAAGTATACGCTTTCAATTGTAATATTCAGCAAGCAAGGATATCGTTCCCACGAGGAAATAAACTAATATTTATCAATTACTAATTCTAATGCAATTAATCCTATTTTAAACTACGAAATATTGGTTGTGATTTGAAAATTAAACTCAACAAAACTAATAACTAAAATCAGAATTTCACAAGAATAACTGCAGATTTAACAGGTTAAGATTACAACTTCCCTTGGTATTTCATTTAAACCAACTTACTTCCCATTTAAATCAATTAATTAATATGAATCATTATCCAAGAATGTTTTATAAAATTCACACACTTCTTCCAAAACACATGAACAAATCCTCCTAACTTCGATCCTTAAGACACAAAATTACAAGGAACACCTTAGTCAA
Source organism: Panax quinquefolius (assembly GCA_020205615.1). Classification (NCBI taxonomy): domain Eukaryota; kingdom Viridiplantae; phylum Streptophyta; class Magnoliopsida; order Apiales; family Araliaceae; genus Panax; species Panax quinquefolius. The sequence goes on along the minus strand of CM035158.1, from coordinate 36,600,826 downwards.
TTAATTCACTATATTCCTATGTGAATCAAGTTAATTAGGATTTTACGCACAAATTCTTTCAATGGATATAAAAGACACATAGGTATATTCCTATCTTACATGCTAATCATATTAACCCTATTCAAATTATATGAACAGATGTTATCATATCCAGATCTCAATCTAGACTCCATCTTCCAATTTTATATAGATTATCACAATAATTGTTGGCCAAACAATTAATCAATAAACATAAGATATGATAAACAATTCAATAAAAACCAACTTTCATTCAATGGGAAGCTTGCAATTTAAACTACATACTAAGTTCCGTTGCAATCTTAATAAAAATTTAGTTCATACTAATAATAAAGAAAAACATCATCCAAATTAATAATCCAAACATCCCAGATAATTACAAAAGATAAAAATAGAGAAGAGAAGAAGAAACTCTGAATTCGCTCAAATACTCTCTCTTTGATCTTCAGCCTTTGCAATCCTCCTTCGTGTTTTTCTTCGTTGTTCTCTCTGCAAAATCTTTTGAAAAATTGAGTGATACGTCTTTTCTAAAGTCTTCTTCTGTTTGTATTAGTCTCCCACCTCATTCAGATTCCTTTTTGGCTTCAAAAACCCACTTGGAACTAGAAAATCTCTTCTTTTTCCGCACATGAGCGCCTAGGCGCTCATCACAGGCCATTTCCAAGCGCCTAGGCGCTTGCCCAGGACAGCATAATTACAAAAATGCCACTCAGCTCTAATTTTCATGATTTTTGACATTTTTCTTCTCCAAAATGAACAATTTGTCCCTCCAGCTCCAAACTACAAGAAATAAACACAAAACACATAAAAAAATACTAAAAAACAATTAAAGATAACAATAATTAAGTTTAATAATATCGGATTCATAGGTATAAAACCTACTCATTATGCGCCATACCCTAGTTTGAGATACTGCCTTTTGCTACTGCTGCAGACTTGGAATAGCAACATAACATGGGTTAGGGTTGTGTTAGCATGTCAAATGAGTAATGACAAGGTTACAACAACATAGTGAAATGTGGTTAGTAATTCGAACGTTATAAAAATTGGTAAACTATGAAAGGGACGTGTTTTGATTTATTAAGCATGATAAATAGTAAATATGCGTTGCGAAGATTAACACTTGGATTTTCTGATATTTGAATAGTAGCTTAAGACTTGTGTTAACATAACAAGTCTAATTAGAAATGCTTACATTGTGGTATTTTAGTATATCTAATACGTATTGTGGTTCTAAACCTATGTGTAGGTGAACGTGAGTTTAATTTTATAGCTTACGCACGAGGTAAGTTTCTAAACTTCTCTTTTTACATTGAGCAAGCTTTCTAACTCTACACTTTCGTTGAGCTAGTTCTATTAGTATATTGTGTAGCTTTATTCTTTTGATTGAGCAAGTTTTCTATCTTAAACTGTTATTGAACAAATCAATTGTTCCTAACTCTAATGTTATTGGAATTCTCATTTTGGTTGATTCATTCTAACTTGTTTATAGTTATGCAAGTTTCTTAAGTTCTATTCTTGTATAATGAACACAATTTTTGAACTCTCGTCTCTATTATTGAGCTGTTTTATTTCTTTGTATGAGTTAATACTATGTTGGCCAAGTTTTTAGTTTCCAGCTTGCTATCAGTTAATGTATGTTCAGTAATTTCATTTCTAATGTTATAAGACCCTAACCTTAGCTTATTTATTGTTCAAGCAAAGGTTTACCATTTTATTCATTTTGTTGAATACTTATGCTCTATAGTTATTTCAAGCATGAGTTTAATATGTAAAATCAGTTCACCTATGATGTTTCTCAATTGTTCTATGTTATGTTGTTATTAAACAACTATTGTGTTATCAAACATTATTGATTCAACTAGTCCTCTAGTTGATGTTCGTTAAACTTCAAATTACCCTTGAAAGCTTATCCAAACCAAACTTTTTCTTTGGTGCAGACTTGTACTCTAAATACTGAGATGAACAACCCTATTATTATTAGGGGATAATTTACGCTTAGCGTTGAAATGTTTGTGCACAATACATTGTACGAAGGGCTGATCCCTCTAAGTACGAGGAGTCCTTATAGTCATATGACTATTAAAGTTGGAGTTGAAAGATTACTCGCAACTGTGGACATAGTTCATGGTCTTATGACCCTCAGTTATATATATTCTATATTTTGGATTCCAGTTTCTGATTATCATTGTTAGAGTACTATTCAGTTTTGATTAGACTATTCGTTGGCAGTTAGTATTATTATTCTCCTGTTGATTCATTGTTATATCCACTGAGCAATTATTTTGCTCACTCTTGTATATTTATACACTCATTGCAGCTAAAGTTGAGAAGGTAGATGAGCCTTCAACTAGCAAAGGGAAGGGAAAAATGTACAAGTGGTGAAGACTTGTAATTTTGATTATTGTTATGATGTTAAACTTTTAATTTGATGATAGACATACAAATAATGATGTGATGTAATAAATTTATTTCTGCACTTTTATGATGTTAAGGTTAGACAACCTGGGATGTTTTTGGATTAAATGATGTAACCCTATGTAAAGGGAGGATTTATGGTTTAAATATTATTTTATTTGGATAGATAGTATGATTGTATGGATAGTGAACACCAAATCTTGTGGGAATGAAGTACCTAGATTTGGGGGTGTCACAGGTTGGTATCAAAGTTTTAGGTTATGAACCTTAGGTGGAAAAAGCCTCAGGAAGTAACCTTTGAAAAGATAGTGATGATGATCTCTTATCGAGTTTTAAGGAAGAAGTAATAAAATATTTATGTGCTTATGTGATTATAACCTATGTGCTCGTGAGTGTCGAGTAGTAATGATTAGTAATTAAAACTTACAATTTGATGGACAGGATGGCTAATGTAAGAGGATCCAGTCAGGAGAGGGAGGAAGGATCCCAGATGCCTATAAAGGAGGAGACTCGAGATATTCAGGTGATTTGGGAATAACTACTGCCACGGGAAATAGTTCCATTGGTCACAGTAGTTGAGCAGGAGAGAGTACCTGATGAGGATGATAAGATAGAGACGGATGAGGACGACCCCGTGGAGCTGCCACAGTCAGATGAGAAGAACGAGGAGGAAGAGATTCCACTTAACTTGATAGCTGGTCATATGTACAACCAGGTGTATGACCATAATGTGGAACTTCAGGATACCGTCGAGGAGTTGCAGGAGATAGTAGCTGAACAACAGACCTCGATGGTACAGAAAGACGACGATATCCAGGATCGAGAGGAATCTACTAAGAGGGCAAGAGTTGAAGATGTGTACAATGAAGCTTACCAACGAGCCGGAATAGCAGAGAGGGACACACAAGCAAAGAGGATGAAGATGGAAGAGATGAACAATGTATTCAACACCGTGATCAATCGAGCTCAGGATCGGGTCATGAGTTATCCAATTCAGTTCGAGACGCTACCAGCATACATATTAGATCGCCGAACAATGTTCCGAATTATGGAGGAAGAGCGTCGTAAGGCTACACAACATCTTAGTAGGACATCGTAGGTTGATATGTAACTATTATGTGATTGATGAAGTAATCTTGCAACTGTTATAGTTCAGGAAAGTAATGTAAATAGCAGTGATGCAATTGTTTTGATGTTTTTAAAAGATTATGAATGAATAAAAGTTATTATTTTATTCAAAGTGTTATGTGTTACGTGATAGAATTTTGTGTGTAAATTAAGTAGAGATACTTAAAGAAATGGAGTAATAGTCTAATGAGTGTATTTTTAACAGAAAATGCCTCCAAGACGTCAACCACCCTGGTAGAGAGCCACTGAGAAAACCAAAAACAACAACGTGGAAGGTAACCCAGTTCAGCAGCTAGTGACGTTGTAAGACCCCAACTTTTATGAATAAAAATGAATTTTCTATAAAATATCATTTTTGAATATTATGGAATAATTTGATATAATGTTATAGTTGTGGGTAGTATTTATAAATTCTGCAAAGTATGCAAGTTGTTATATTATATTCGATTGGTGGAGAATATTTGTTTTAGCGAGGAATATTAAATGCAAATGGTATAATCATTGGTGGACCCATAACAAAATTATTGTCGGATTGAGAAAGCGACAAAAATATTTTTATTAAAAATAACGGCGGAAGTTTTCTGAATTATCTTGTTGAACTACTCGGTAGTAAAAGTAGAAGTAATACTGGCGTGGTTGCATAGTAGCACACTGCAGTATTGATTAATGATGCTTACGTGAGAAGTCATCACAGTTTTATTTATTACTTATATATATAATAGAGTATATATATATATATATATATATATATATATATATAAGGTATGTATATATATATAGAGAACCTTCCATATAACCGGTTCTTTATGGTATTATCTAACACCCCTTTTGGACCGTTGATAAACTTATTGGAAGGCTGAGATTGAAACATAAATATACCAAGCCGGTACAACTTTATGCAAGCTTTTATTTTAATATGAGGACCCCACATAGTCAACATGTTGTCGGTTTGTTTAAATAAAACGAATTTTTAATATTAAATAATGCCCGATCGGGACAAGCTCTTACGGCTGTTAAAAAAAAAAAATACCAACCGGGACAAGCTCTTACGGCTTGGTAAAAAAAAAAAAAAAAACCAACCGGAACAAGCTCTTACGGCTTGTATAAAAAAAAAAATAAATCTAAACAGAAGCCTGACCTCTTAGAAACGTATAAAAAAATCTAATAAAGTGGCACAAGTTCTTTATTTACTATTTTTATAACAATATTTGTTATTTTATAAAAACAAATGTTTTATAAAACAAATATTTTATAATAACAAATAAAGAATATAAAATATTTTATAAAACAAATATTTTTATAATAACAAATATTTTTATAATTCTTTATTTGCTATTTTTATAAAAATATTTGTTATTTTATAATAGGATATAAAATAGGATATAAAAATATTTTTATAATTCTTTATATAACAAATATATGCTATTGTTATATAAAATAGGATATAAAATATCATAAAGAATTAATATTTTAAATTAAAGTGGGAAGAAATTAATATATTTGTTATATAAAGAATTATAAAAATATTTTATATCCTATTTTATATCCTATTATAAAATAACAAATATTTTTATAAAATAGCAAATAAAGAATTATAAAATATTTGTTATTATAAAAATATTTGTTTTTATAAAATATTTTATATTCTTTATTTGTTATTATAAAATATTTGTTTTTATAAAATAACAAATATTGTTATAAAAATAGCAAATAAAGAACTTGTGCCACTATTAGATTTTTATACAATAGGAAGAGGTTGTGTAGGTTTAGATATTTTTTTTTTTTTTACAAGTCAGAAAACTTGTCCCTATCAAGCATTATTTAATATTAAAATTCATTTTATTTAAACAAACCGACAACATGTTGATTATGTGGGGTCCTCATATTAAAATAAAAGCGTAAATTACAAGTTGCTTGGCTTGGTATATTTATGTTTCAATCTCACCTTCCAATAAGTTTATCAACGGTCAAAAAGGGGTGTCAGACAAGACTATATAGCAAATAGGTCCATATGGAAGGGCTCATATATATATATATATATATATATATATATATATATATATATATATATATATATATATATATATGTAGTTGTTAAGTTGTCAGTGGGTGGGGAGAAAAGTTGATATTCACGTGGGGAAGAGTTCAATTATTATTATTATATATATATAGATGTATAGCCTTGTTGACAATTTGGTGAAGGAAGGAAGTATCTTTATTTTATATATATATATATATATATATATATATATATATATATATATATATATATATATATATATATATATATATATATATATATATTTGATGATAGTGGATGTTGGTGGAAAAGTATGATTTTTTGGTGGGGAATTATTATCAAGTGGTGTATCTAAAGTGGTAGTGGATGAATTAATTAATATATATATGTAAGAATTTGGTGGAAAAGGGGGGGGGGGGGGCAATTTAATGGACACGGGAGGAGTAAAATGAATGGGTGAGTTTTGTTTTCAAAAATGACATGTGTTTATATATATAATTATTATAAAATTTTGTTTTCTTTGACTTATTGGTTAACATTTGAAAAGTGAGCGTCAGTTGATCAACAAAATTCTGCCCGTGATAATATTTCTGTTGCGTCCGTGAATTATTTCTCAAATAGTATCCTTTCCATTCTCTTATAAATAGAAGCTCATTCCTTCATTATTTTCTTACGAATTCTTTGAAACTCTAGAGAGAGAGAAATTTATAGAGAGAAATTATAGAGAGAGAAAGAAGAAAAGTGTTCGCTATTTCACTACTCTTATATCCATTTCATTTTACAGTAAGGGATATTATTCTTTTGTATTCAAGAAGAGAACTTCGTTATTCCATTTCTTTATTGTTCATTGGATTAACTTTATACTGTGGCTACCCTATACTTGGTGACATTCTTCATTATTTCCGTCTTTATTAGTATTACATTTGGAATATCCACATGCGTGTGTTTTACATCGGACTGGTTTAGTATTTTATTATTATTATTATTGGAATAACTGCGGCAATCTGAAACCGCATCGTGGTGATTTTGTTGTTATTCTATTACTTATTATTTCATTGGAACATCCGTACGTGTGTGTAATTTCACACGACTTTGGTTCCGTTATTATCACATACGTTGGAATAACTATCATCTGAATATATCGCATGCATGGTGATTTCTTTTGTTATTCCATTCATTATTATACTCGGTTGGTTAAAATTTTGACTTCTATACTCCATGAAATTAGTGGAATATCCTTGATATTTGCGCGCTTCATCCAGTATTTTTCATGGAAATATTCTTCTGAACATTCTTGAATTTTACTCTACAAAGCAGAATCATGTTGACAATTTGGACGTTATTAGTTCCTGAATAAATTAATTCGTGAACTTGTTTTATTGAATTCTTATATCATTGTCATCATCCTCATGTTTATATTTTTTAAAGTCATCTATGGCCTGTAGAGCATGGATGGATGGACTTGGTATGATTATGACGAGGATTATTGATTGTAATCATGGTAGTAATGTTACAAATGATGTGGTAAAAGTCCTCATTGGCCCGTAGTGCATTGATGGACAGTTGTTGGCATGATCATGACCATTGATGAATACACAAATATCCTTGGCCCGTAGTGCATGGAATTTGTGGTCGTGACCCTAATGAATATTCTTGGCCATAGTGCAGGGATGATGTGGATTATTTAATAAGCTGAGTCTTAGCGATAAAAGTGATGAAAAACTTTTTAAATCATAAAAGATAGTAGATTTTATTCTCTATTTGACTCTTTTAATGGATTGCTTGTTCCGCTGCAGTTAAACTTGATGTCTATGGTATTTTATCAGTTTAACATTGTTGAGGATTAATGATATTTTATTCTGCATTATCTTAGTCATAATATTTTTTGTTGGGCTAGTTGAGTTCACCCTTTGTTTCACTGTTCTCTTCAGGAAATGAGAACGTAGCTGGGACTAGTCGGGGAACGAAGTGATAGTCTGAGATGGTGTCTTAGTAGTCGCCACTATTCTGTAAAATCGTGTGATAATAAATGTAACGAGAACTCTATTTGAGAATGGATATTGTCTAGAAGACAATATTTGTATTTAAACTCACAACATATGTTTGTCGTATTTTACACGACTGCTGTATTATTAGTTTGTATTTGAATTTTGTACCATGTATTTGGCGACTCAAGATGGGTGATGTATACCTATTTTGGGGGCGTCACAGTTGGTATCAAAGCTTAGGGATATGATCCCTGGCTGAGATTTGAGACATGAACTAGGAGGGGAGAGACGGGGAATTCCTTCGCTAGTGTGACCTACCTAAGTTTATTTGGTATTTAATTGGTCGGTCAGAGTATAGGGATAATATGTGATATGTTATTTAACCCTTGTTTTGTGGCAGTATTTGAAAATGGTAGCTGAAAATGTCAACAATGGAGTGAATGAGACCGTGGAGACACCTCTAATCACCAACCAGGATAATGTAATATCAGGAGAAGAAGGAATTAGAGATATCCATGTGGTGAGGGAAGAATTAATAGTTGCACCCGAGCTAGTCACAGAGGTAGCAGCTGAGAGTGAGGAAGAAGAAGAACCTGAGGAGAATTTATTAGAAGAAATTTTTGATCAAAATGTAGAACTGCGAGATCGTATTCGTGAGCTAGAAGAACAGGTTGAAGAACGGCAAGCGGTCGTGGAACAAAGGGATACAACAATTCAAAATTGTGTTACCCGATATGTGATGCTCGAACAAAATCACGCTTTGGCAGAGTGTAAGATATTAAAGTTGGAATCTGAGAATTCAAATATCAAGGATCAGCTGAAAGAATAAACAACTGAACGAGTGAGAATGAAGGATGCGTGGGTAAAAGCCGCACGACATGTTGATATTGTAGAAAGAGACGTCCGATCCAAAAAGGTTAAAATAGATGATATACATTTCTCTTTTTGGACAGCAATTGGAAGAACCCAACATCGAGTTTTGAATTACCCTGTATAGAGCGGTCAATCTCAATTCGATATGGATCGAAGATTGATGATTCAGATCATGAATCAGGAGTATGATGAAGCAGTTGAGGGTGGAATATGCCCTATAGAAAAGTCAATTCCAACGATAGTGTTGACACCAAATGCTACCCCAGACAAGTCAAAACCGGGTAGTTCAAAGGAGAGCAGTTGTCATGACTTCCCAACAAGTGAGGAACCCAAATAAAGTTATCACGAGTAAGTTAATCATAAGCTCTTGCGAAGTCTATACCGTGTTAGATACCGGTTCTACTCACTCTTTTATTTCACCTAGTTGTGTTCAATGTTTGAAGTTAACTCCGGAGAAGTTAGACTTTGATATATCTGTTTAAACTCAGTTGGGAGAAACCTTCGTTACATCCATTATTTATAAATCTTGTTTGATTCAAACCAACACTTTCACGTTACCTGTTGGTCTTATCTCTTTGAAAATACTTGCCTTTGATGTGATTTTTGGAAACGATTGGTTAACTACTCATCATGCTTTTCGTAAGGTTGTTAGCTTTCATATTCCTAACCAACCTATTATGCGAATTCAAGCAACCAAACCACTAAAATCAATCACTGTCATATCAAGCCATAAGTAAAGAGCCCCGAGCCTTTCATTTGATGACTTCTTTGTGTGGAATGCCTGCAAGCGGCGACTTTCGTAGGCGACGTCGTAAATGACGATGACAAGTTGATAGGTATCATTGTGAGGTGCTATCTAGGTTAAGGGATAGAAGTTACAGTTGGTATCAATGTGACGTACTATCCAAGTCTTGGATGAGAGTAACAGTTTTGAATGATATTTCTATCGTTAATAAATTTTCTGACGTATTCTTGAAGACTTCTTAGCCTACCCCTAGAGTGTGAAATTGAATTTTGTATTGACCCCAGTACAAAACCCATTTCTTAAACCCTCAAATATTTCTTCAACTAAAACGAACGTATCATGCGCCAAAGACGTTGGCTCGAGCTGTTGAAGATTACGTCGTACCATTCAATATCATCGTGGAAGAGCGAACGTGGTAGCTGACGTGTTGAGTAGAAGATCGTATGCATTTACAAGTGCGAATATACGAACCCATGTGATGATGGCGAACATACGAGTAGAACCGACTTTAATTGATAAAGTTAAAGCTGCTCAAACTACAGACCTAGAGTTGATGCGTATGAGGAAGAAAGTGCAAGAAGGTGCTATGCCGGAAGCAAAAATCGATGATGAAGGAATACTTCGAGTCAACTCCAGACTTTGTGTTCCTAACGATCCTGAGTTAAAGAATAAAATCGTGATGGAGGCGCACAACACACCGTTTGCAATCCATCCTGGGAGTACCAAAATGTATCCTGATCTTCGTCATACATTTTGGTGGAGCAATATGAAGAGAGAGATAACGTTATTTATCTCAAGGTGTTTAACTTGTCAACGAGTCAAGGCGGAGCATCAAGTACCAAAAGATCCATTGCAACCACTTGAAATTCTAGAATGGAAGTGGGAGCACATTACCATGGTTTTCGTTACTGGTCTTCCCAAGGTTTCTCAAGGCATAGATGCAATTTGGGTCATTGTTGATAGATTGACCAAGTCTGCTCATTTCTTACCAATACGAGAAACTTATACACTTGAACGTCTTGCTCGTATATACATAAATGAGATTGTAAGACTGCATGGTATGCCAGTATCCATAGTTTCTGATCGAGACCCAAGATTCACTTCACAATTTTGGGTTAGTTTGCAAAAAGCTATGGGCACGGATTTACGATTTAGTTCGGCATATCATCCTCAGACGGACGGACAATCAGAGAGGACTATTCAAACTTTGGAAGATTTATTAAGACTCTATGTCCTTGACTTCAAGGGAAGTTGGGATAAGTTCTTACCATTGGTGGAGTTTTCCTACAACAATAGTTATCAAGCAAGCATTGGCATGGCTCCATTTGAAGTGTTGTATGGAAGAAAGTGTCATTCTCTAGTATGTTGGGATGAGGTGGGTGAAACAACGTTGTTGGGACCGGAGTTGGTACGTATGACTACGGAAAAGATTCAAATGATCCGACAACGTATAAAAACCTCACAAGATCGACAAAAGAGTTATGCTGATCTTCATCGGAAGGACGTGGAATTCGATATAGGGGATCATGTGTTGTTACGTGTTGCTCCATGAAAAGGAGTTACGAGGTTTGGAAAGAGAGGAAAGCTCAATCCTCAATTCATTGGCCCATTTTTAATCCTCGATCGAGTAGGAACTGTGGCCTATAGACTCGCTTTACCGCCAAGTATGTCTCGTGTTCATAACGTTTTTCACATATCCATGTTACGTAAATATGTGGAAGACCCGAACCACATTATTGAGTTAGAACCAGACGAAATAGTAGAAGATTTAACGTATGAAGAGGTTCCTGTTCAAATCTTGGATAAGAAGGAACATATTTTACGCTCCAAGGTTATACCTCCAGTCAAAGTGTTATGGAGGAATCACGATGTTGAGGAAATGACCTGGGAGTTAGAATCTGAAATGAAATCAAGGTATCCTTACCTCTTCGACATGCCAGGTACGTACCCTAATTTCGAGGGCGAACTTTCATAAGAAGGGGAGATTGAAAGACCCCAACTTTTATGAATAAAAATAAATTTTCTATAAAATATCATTTTTGAATATTATGGAATAATTTGATATAATGTTATAGTTGTGGGTAGTATTTATAAATTCTACAAAGTATGCAAGTTGTTATATTATATTCGATTGGTCGGGAATATTCGTTTTAGCGAGGGGAATATTCGTATAACCTACAAGAATAATCATTAGTGGACCCCCTAATAGAATTATTATCGGATTGAGAAAACGACAAAAAATATTTTATTAAAAATAACGGCGTAAGTTTTACTGATTAATAATATTGAACTACTCGAGTAGTAAAAGTACGATGAATGGCGTGGTTGCATAGAAGACTACGGTATTGATTATTGATGCTTACATTGAGAAGTCATCACAGCTTTATTTTATTTTATTATATTATATATATATATATATATATATATATATATATATAGGTATATATATATATATATATGTAGTTGTTAAGTTATCAAGTGGGTGGGGGAGAAAAGTTGATATTCACGTGGGGAAGAGTTCAATTATTATTATTATATATATATAGATGTATAGCCTTGTTGACAATTTGGTGAAGGAAGGAAGTATCTTTATTATATATATATTTGATGATAGTGGATGTTGGTGGAAAATATGATTTTTGGTGGGGAATTATTATCAAGTGGTGTATCTAAAGTGGTAGTGGATGAATTAATTAATATATATATGTAAGACTTTGTTGGAAAAAGGGGGGGGGGAATTTAATGGACACGGGAGGAGTATAATGAATGTGTTTATATATATAATTATTATAAAATTTTGTTTTCTTTGACTTATTGGTTAACATTTGAAAAGTGAGCGTCGGTTGATCAACAAAATTACGCCTAGTGATAATATTTACATTGCGTCGTAAATTATTTCTCAAATAGTAGTTTCCTTTCCATTCTAATATAAATAGAAGCTCATTCCTTCATTATTTTCTTACGAATTCACTGAAACTCTAGAGAGAGAAATTTATAAAGAGAAATTATAGAGAGAAAGAAGAAAAGTGTTCTGCTATTTCACTACTCTTATATCCAGTTTCATTTACGGTAAGGGATGTGACGCCCCCAAAATAGGTATACACCACACCCATTCTGAGTCGCCAAATACATGGTACAGAAACAACTACAACTTTATTATTACAACAGTAAAACTGTGAATTTAACAGTCCATCATCAATATTTTATCCCTGTAACATCAATCAATATTCATCTCAAATCAAATATTCATCTTTGCACTACAGGCCAAAGATATTCATCAATCATCATGTTCATCTCAACACTGCTCATCTTTGCACTAAAGGCCAAAGATATTCATCATCAATATGTTCATTTAAACACCGCTCATCTTTGCACTACTGAGCCAAAAGATATTCTTCAGAAATCATTCATCTTTGCACTACAGGCCAAAGATATTCAATAATATCATCATTTAAGACTGAGGATGATGAAAAATATTTTTAAAGAACGAATCCAGTGAAACAAAATGACAAGGATTAAAGATTAAGGATTCGTACTTTGTTTTATCCATGTCCAACAATACCTCAAAAATAATCATAGTGGTGTAAAATTCAAGAATGATCAAAACATGGATACAATCAAAGCTAGTATCCAGAATAGATATTTTGGACGAAAAGAAGAAATTTTATTTTCGATGAATAGTGCCGTATACACGTGAATAGTGTCAGATATCGTGAATAGTGCAGATATCGTGAATAGTAACTCACACCAAAAGATAGAAATTCTACAAAAAACATTTTCACGCTTTATGAATAGTACTCGTGAATAGTAACTCGTGAATAGTAACTCATGAATAGTAACTCGTGAATAGTAACTCATGAATAGTAACCCTAGACATGAAAAAGTTCCAAATTTGATAAAACTTCGGATCAACATTTCAAAGATAATGATATTGAAGAAATAATATCATTACGAAAAAAAATAATATCCCTTACCTCAAAGAATCAAGATTTGGAAGGAAAGGCTCAAGTGATCTTTGAATGAAACTTATACTTGAACAAAGAACTCTCAAAGTATCTAAATACTCACAAAATACGCTCAATAATATAGAGAGAGAAGAGAGAAAACTTTGTTTCGGTGTGATTTTCAATTCTAACTTAGCCCTCTATTTATAGGAAAATGTTAGTCTACCAAGCTGAGACTTGACTTTCTTACGATGGCTTTACTCGCTACTATTGCCACCACCACATTTGAAATAAAATTCAAGACATTTTTTTTCACCAACCACAAGTGGGGCCCACTCAATTCTAGAATTTTCCACCAAAATCAATTATAACCCTACTTTTCCGAATCGAGACACCTCTTAAAATTTATAACAAATCATTCGTTCATTTTAACGGTTTAAAATTTGTAGACATATACTCAACTTATATATGTATAACATATCCAAAAATTACAACGATCCAACTATCGGATTAAATATTATAACTCACACAATAAAGTCAGTAATAACACCGATTTGATCTTTTAATACCTCCAATCCGGCAAAATAAAACATCTCAAAGATTAATTCCTTCATTAATAACCACATAAATAAATCCATCATTTATATTCATATAAAATAAATATTTCCTTATCATATGAATCAATAATTAATTATTCACAAATAATATTGAGAATCACATTTATGACAACTAGGTCATTCCTCAGAAAGAGGGGCTTTCAATAAGGATCTCTCCTCATCTGGCGGCGCAATTAGGTGACCAAACCTCTCCTTAGATGTAACTTTCTAGACATTGCCAATAATGTTATCTAATAATATTATTCAAATAATATGAATTATTGATCCGATAATGGGAAATCTTAAATGTTGACAATTATTGAACAACAATAATATAAAATATCAACGCAAACAATTATTGAATCAATAAAATAAAATATTGAAGCAAGAACTATCGTGAAAATTATTGAGTAGTGCCATCTTACGTAAGAATCAATAATTCAACAATTGCATGTAATACTGGTATCTCTTGTGCGACCACGCCAGACATCGTATTTTAACCACGGGTATTCCAACAAGTCTTAATTGGTGAATAACTACGTGCGTTATTTATAACCACCCAAACTTTGTCGCTTTCCTCATCCAATCGCTTTCCGTTATGGGCCCACACATGGTCGCGCCATCGTACGAATATTCCCCGACAGTACGAATATTCCACGACCAAACGAATATTCCCCGACCACTTGCTTATTTTGAAATATTTGCGTATTTAACCCTTAACTATCCACATTAATCAAATCAACCCTTACTATTTCAAGATAATAAATAAAGGAAATTCTTTTTATTTAAAAAATTTGAGGGTCTTACAACCTCCCTCCTTATGAAATTTCGTCCTCGAAATTGACGACGCACGATACTGGTGTTTCAAAAGGTGAGGATACCTCGCTTTCATTTCCGCTTCCAATTCCCGTGTCATTTCCTCTATAGCATGATTACTCCACAAAACTTTAACTTGTGGTATGACCTTTCTTGGCGTGGGACATGCTCCTTCCTATCCAAGATCTTGACAGTACCTCCTCATACGTTAAGTCTTGGCTATCTCATCCAGGGTTCTAACTCAATAACTTGGTTCGGGTCTTTCACATATTTCTGAAATACGAGATATGTGAAACACATTATGAACACGAGACATACTTGGAGGTAACGCAAGTCTATAGGCTACATTTCCTACTCGGTCAAGAATTTGAAATGGACCAATAAATCGTGGATTTGAGCTTTCTCTCTTCCCAAATCTTGTAACTCCCTTCCATGGAGCAACTCGCAACAATATATGATCCCCACATTAAATTCCACATCCTTTCGATGAAGATCCGCATAACTCTTTTGTCGATCTTGTCTTGTTTTTGTATCGTTTGTCGAATCATTAGTCATACGTATTTAACTCGGGTCCCAACAATGTTGCTTCACCCACCTCATCCCAACATATATGGAGAGCGACATTTTGTCCATATAATGCTTGAATGGAACCATGCCTATATTTGTTTAATAACTATTGTTGTATGAGAATTCCACCAATGGCAAGTACTTATCCCAACTTCCTTTGAAATCTAGGACACAGAGTTTTAATATATCTTCAAGAGTTTGAGTAGTCCTTTCTGATTGCCCATCCGTTTGAGGATGGTATGCCAACCCAATAAATAAATTGCGTGCCCATAGCTTTCTAACCCAAAATCATGAAGTGAATCTTGGGTCACTATCCGAAACTATGGATACAAGCATGCCATGCAACCTCACAATCTCATTCACGTACATACTAGCAAGACGTTCAAGGGAATAAGTCTCCTTGATCGGCAAGAAATGAGCGGACTTGGTTAATCTATCAACAATAACCCAAATAGCATTGATGCCTTGAGAAACCGTAGGAAGACCCAGAACGAAATCTATGGTAATGTGTTCCCACTTCCATTAGGAATCTCAAGTGGTTGCAACGGACCCTTAGGTACTAGATGCTCCGCCTTTACACGTTAAGCAAGTTAAACACATCGAGATAAACTTTGCAATCTCTCTCTTCATATTGTTCCACCAAAATGTATGTCAAGATCACGATACATTTTAGTACTTCCGAGATGGATTGCAAATGGTGTATTGTGTGCCTCCATCATAATCTTGTACCTCAAATCGAGTCGTTAGGAACACAAAGTCTAGAGTGGACTCAAGTATTCCTTCTTCATCAATTCTCGCTTAGGAATAACTCCTTCTTGTACTTTTTCTTCTTCATACGCATCACTCCCGCCGGTGGCTTGAAAAACTTTAACTAAAGTCGATTATACTCGTATATCATCACGTGGGTACCTAGAGTTTTCATCTCCATCTCTATTATTTGTAAATTATACTGAAATTAGTCTTTGACAATATCGTTTCAGATTTGTATACGATCTTCTACTCAACACGCCGGCTACCACGTTCGCTTTCCAGGATGGCATGGTCGTAACATGTCTTTGAAATGAGTCTCCTCTTGAGTTCTTCGAAGCTCTTCCCACATTCCTTGCTCCATTCGAATTTTGTATCTCTACGAGTCAGCTGCGATAATGGAATAGCGATTCAAGAATATCCTTCAACGAATCTCCGATAATAACCAACTAAGCCTAGAAAGCTACGTATTTCGATTACTGACTTAGGTTGCTCTCAACTGTGACTCATATCCCAATCTTGGATAGCACGTCACAATGACACCTATCATTTACTATCGCATCGAATATGACGCCCCTATAGAGAGTCTCGCCAGGTGAATTCCACAAAGGAAGTCACAAGATAAAGGCTCAGTACCAAATTCTATAGTTGAATTTTTAACTCACGAAGTTCAATAGAGCCATTCTATATGAGATTTTAGAAATGAGTTTTGTCTGGGTTCAAAGTCGATACAAAATTTAATATCGCTTTGGGAGTAAGCCAAGAAATTCTTCAGGAAATACATCAGGAAAAATCAATAACAACAGGAATATTATTCAAATCTGACGTGTCTTTATTCAAATCCATAACATGGACTAAGAAAACTTGACATCCGTAATAAACGAATGACTTCATGGCTTGATATGAAAATGTTTGATTACAATGGTTTGATTGCTTGAATTGAATAACAAAGTTGCTTAGGAATATGAAAACTAACAACCTTACAAAAGCAATCAATTTGGCATGATGAGTAGTTAACCTTAAAATCACATCAAAAGCAAATATCTCTATAGAAATAAGGTTAATGTGTAATGTGATAGTGCCAACCCTGAATCAAACAAGATTTCTAAACAACAGATGTAATGAAAGTTTCTCCTAACGGATTCTCCATAAATAGGTCAAAGTCTAATTTCTCCGTAGTCAAGTTCAAACGTTGAGCGCAAGCAAGAGAGATAAAAGAATGGGTAGAACCGGTATCTAGTAAGGTATAAACTTCGCAAGAATTTATAATTAACTAACCCGTGCTAACTTCGTTCGGGTTCCTCGATTTAATTTGGTCACGACAAACGCTCTTCCAAGAACCGTTGACTTTGACTTTTTCGGGACATCCTTTTGAGTCACCATTCACGCCGGACTGGTTTCGATATCGTATAATCTCGAGCGATATGTCCTTCTTTTCCACAATTATAGCATACCTTGGAAGGCTTTGAGCAGTTTGACCTTATATGTCCCTCCTCTCCACATCGTAGCATCTAAGCGGCGATCGTTCTCTTCCCCTAGAATTTGTTGATGGTCCGATGTTCTTCACGCCGACGCCTTCCGTCATTGTTAAATCTTTCTTTTTAGATTGGACATCTCTTTCCATAATATCAACGCGTCGTGCGGCTTTTACCCATGCATCACTCATTCTCACTCGTTCGCTTATTTCTTCTTTCAAATTTCGATTCCACTTTATCATCTTATACTCGCCAAAGAGTGCTTCATTCAAGCATCACGATCGGGTAACGCAAGTTGAATCGTTGCATCCTTTTGCTCCACGAACGCTCGCAATTCTTTAGCTTTGCTCTTCTAACTCATGAATGCGATTTTGCAATTCTATATTTCGATCATAAAATACCTCTAATAAACTCTCTTGGTACCTCTTCTTCCTCTTCTTCCTCACTCTCTCATTTGTTACCTCTGCGATTATCTAAAGTGCAACTATCAATTCTTCACTCACCACATGGATATCTCTAATTCTTCTTCACCGACATCACATTATCCTCGGTTGGCGATTAGAGGTGTCTCCACGATCTCATTCACTCCATTGTTAACGTTCTCAGTGCCCATTCTAAAAAAACTATCATAAAACAAGGTTAATTAAATAAATTAACAAATCACATAATACCCCTATAATATGACCAACCAACAAATAAGCTTAGGTAGGACACACTAGCGAAGGATTTACTCGTCTGCCTCCCTCCAAGTTTTATTCCCGATCTCCGCCAGAGATCATATCCCTAAGCTCGATACCAACCGTGACTCTGGACACCAACTTGTGTCAGCACCTCACATTGATACCTATCAGTTTGCCACCGCAGAACGGCGTCCCCTACGGAGAGTCTGGCTTCGGTGCATCCCCCATCAATAGGAAGTCACCAGCGAGAGGCTCGGGGCTCTTTACTTATAGCTCGGAATACAAACGGTGACGCCCCAAAATAGGTATACACAACACCCATTCTGAGTCGCCAAATACATGGTACAGAAACAACTACAACTTTATTATTACAATAAAGAAACTGTGAGTTTAAATACAAATATTATCTTTTAGAGAATATCTATACTCAAATAAATCCCCATCACATTTATTGATACATTATTTTACAAAAATGGTGAGGACTACTAAACAACTCTCTCTAGAACCTTCATTCCATACCCCGACTAGTACTCGCTTACATTCTCGCCTCCTGAGAAGAAAAATGGAACAACAAGGAAAAGGGTGAGCTCAATTAGCCTAGTAAAGAATACTATGACTAAGATAATATACAACAAATTATCGTTAGTCTCCAACAGGAAAAATCGATAGAATACAATAGACAACAAGTTTCGGATCAATATTTCGCAATGAAATAATAATTCATAGAAGAGTTACGTAGAGAATGAAATCTACTATAATCTATGAATTTAATAAGTCCATCATCAATATTTTATCCTCAGTAACATCAATCAATATTCATCTCAAATCAAATATTCATCTTTGCACTACAGCCAAAGATATTCATCAATCCATCATGTTCATCTCAACACTGCTCATCTTTGCACTAAAGGCCAAAGATATTCATCGATCAACTATGTTCATTTAAACACACCGCTCATCTTTTGCACTACTGTGCCAAAGATATTCTTCAGAAATCATTCATCTTTGCACTACGGTGCCAAAGATATTCAATAATATCATCATTTAAGACCGAGGATGATGAAAATATTTTTAAAGAACGAATCCAAAGGAAACAAAATGACAAGGATTAAAGATTAAGGATTCGTGTACTTTGTTTTATCCATGTCCAACAATACCTCAAAAATAATCATAGTGGTGTAAAATTCAAGAATGATCAAAACATGGATACAATCAAAGCTAGTATCCAGAATAGATATTTTGGACGAAAAAAAGAAATTTTATTTTTCGATGAATAGTGCCGTATACGTGAATAGTGCCGTATACGTGAATAGTGCCGTATACGTGAATAGTAACTCCGACACCAAAAGATAGAAATTCCATAAAAAAACATTTTCACGCTCTATGAATAGTACTCGTGAATAGTAACTCGTGAATAGTAACTCATGAATAGTAACTCGTGAATAGTAACTCATGAATAGTAACCCTGACATGAAAAAGTTCCAAATTTGATAAAAACTTCAAATCAACATTTCAGCATAATGATATTGATGAAATAATATCATTACGAAAAAAAATAATATCCCTTACCTCAAAGAATCAAGATTTCGGAAGGAAAGGCTCGGAAGTGATCTTTGAATGAAACTTGTCTAATCGAACAAAGAACTCTCAAAGTATCTAAATACTCACAAAATACGCTCAATAATATAGAGAGAGAAAGAGAGAAAACTTTGTTTCTGGTGTGATTTTCAATTCTAACTTAGCCCTCTATTTATAGGAAAATGTTAGCCCGCCGAAGCAGACTTGACCTGCTACCTGATGGCTTTACCTGCTACTATTGCCACCCACCACATTTGAAATAAAATTCAGCACATTTTTTTTCACCAACCACAAGTGGGGCCCACTCAATTCTAGAATTTTCCACCAAAATCAATTATAACCCTACTTTCTGAATCAGACACCTCTTAAAATTTATAACAAATCATTCGTTCATTTTTAACGGTTCAAAATTTGTAGACATATACTCAACTTATATATGTATAACATATCCAAAAATTACAACGATCCAACGGTCGGATTAAATATTATAACTCACACAATAAAGCTGTAATAACACCGATTTGATCTTTTAATACCTCCAATCCGACAAAATAAAACATCTCAGTATTAATTCCTTCATTAATAACCACATAAATAAATCCATCATTTATATTCATATAAAATAAATATTTCCTTATCATATGAATCAATAATTAATTATTCACAAATAATATTATGTAATCACATTTATGACAACCAGTTGTTCCTCAGAAAGAGGGGCTTTCAATAAGGATCTCTCCTCATTTGGCGCGCAATTAGGTGACCAAACCTCTCCTTAGGCGTAACTTTCTAGACATTGCCAATAATGTTATCTAATAATATTATTCAAATAATATGAATTATTGATCCGATAATGGGAAATATTCATGCAGTTGACAATTATTGAACAACAATAATATAAAATATCAACGCAAGAATTATTGAATCAATAAAATAAAATATTGAATAAAGACTCATTGTGAAAATTATTGAGTAGTGCCATCTTACGTAAGAATCAATAATTCAACAATTACGCAATAATACCGCAGTGTATACTCTTGTGCAACCACGCCAGACATCAGATTTTAACCACCGGGTATTCCAACGATCTTAATTCAGAATAACTACGCCAAGTTATTTATAACCACCCAAACTTTGTCGCTTTCCTCATCCAATCGCTTTTACATATGGGGCCCACACATGGTCGCTGGCCATTGTACGAATATTCCCCGACAAGATTTAATATTCCATGACCAAACGAATATTCCCGAAAAGATTTAATATTCCACGACCACTTGCTTATTTTGAAATATTTATGATTTAACCCTTAACTATCCACATTAATCAAATCAACCCTTACTATTTCAAAATAATAAATAAAGGAAATTCCTTTTTATTTAAAAAAATTTCGGGGTCTTACAAGGGATATTATTCTGTTGTATTCAAGAAGAGAACTTATGTTATTCCATTTCTTTATTGTTCTGTTGGAATAACCTGTATACGTGGGCTACCCTATACTTGGTGACATTCTTCTATTATTCCGTCTTTATTAGTATTCTGTTGGAATATCCTGTTTGTGTGTTTTACACCGGACCTGGTTCCGTTACTTATTATTCTATTGGAATAACCTGTCTATACGAAGTACCGAATGCATGGTGATTTCTGTTGTTATTCTATTACTTATTATTCTGTTGGAACATCCTGTCGGTGTGAATTTCACCTGAACTGGTTCCGTTATTATTATTCTGTTGGAATAACCTGTCTATGCGATGTACCGCATGCATGGTGATTTCTTTTGTTATTCCATTCGTTATTATACTCAGTTGGTTAAAATTTTGACTTCTATACTCCATGAAATTAGTGGAACATCCTTGATATATGCGCTTCATCCAGTATTTTTCATGGAAATATTCTTCTGAGCATTCTTGAATTTTACTCTACAAAGAAGTATCATGTTGACAATTTGGACGTTATTAGTTCCTGAATAAATTAATTCGTGAACTTGTTTTATTGAATTCTTATATCATTGTCATCATTCATGTTTATATTTTTTAAAGTCATCTATGGCCTGTAGAGCATGGATGGACTTGGTATGATTATGACCAGGGATTATTCGGTATAATCATGACCGTAATGTTACAAATGATGTGGTAAAAGTCCTCATTGGCCCGTAGTGGATTGATGGACAGTTGTTGGCATGATCATGACCATTGATGAATACACAAATATCCTTGGCCCGTAGTGCATGGAATTTGTTGTCATAACCCTAATGAATATCCTTGGCCGTAGTGTAGGGATGATGTGGATTATTTAATAAGCTGAGTCTCAGCGATAAAAGTGATGACAAACTTTTTAAATCATAAAAGATAGTAGATTTTATTCTCTACTTGACTCTTTTAATGGATTGCTTGTTCCGCTGCAGTTAAACTTGATGTCTATGGTATTTTATCAGTTTAACATTGTTGAGGACTAATGATAATTTATTCTGCATTATCTTAGTCATAATATTTCTTCTTTGGGCTAGTTGAGCTCACCCTTTGTTTTCTTCGTTCTCTTGAGAAATGAGAACGAGGCGGGACTAGTTGGGGAACGGAGTGATGGTCCGAGATGGTGTCTTAGTAGTCCTCACTATTTTGTAAAATAGTGTGATAATAAATGTAACGAGAACTCTATTTGAGAATGGATATTGTCTAGAAGACAATATTTATATTTAAACTCATAGCATATGTTTGTCGTATTTTACACAACTGTTGTATTATTAGTTTATATTTGAATTTTGTACCATGTATTTGGCGACTCAAGATGGGTGATGTATACCTATTTTGGGGGCGTCACAGACGTTACTGACGGGTGCTTTGTAGAATCAACCTCAGAACTAAGGTACAACGTTTTAGGATTTCAAGGCGGTTGGACCACCAGAATTTTGTGGGACCATGAATCCAGTTGAGGCTCAGACTTGGATCATGGAAATAGAGAAGGTTTTTGATGTTGCTAGGGTAGAGGATAACCAGAAGACTGCTTTTGCAACATTCATGTTGAAAGCAGAGGCGAGTTATTGGTGGCAAGCCAATAAAACTCGAGGAGGTCAAGAGGTAATGTCTTGGGAAAGGTTCAAGGAGATGTTCTTCGAGACCTATTTTCCAGAAAGTTCAAAGAGTCAGCTAGAAGTGCAGTGTTTAGAAACTGAAGTAGGGAACGATGTCAGTATCTGAGTATGCCGCAAGATTCAATGAGTTGGCGAGATTTGAGCCATATCAAGTCAGCACAGACGAACGCAAGGCAAAGAGGTTTGAATAGGGACTGAAGCCCTGGTTGTACAGTAAGGTCTCCCTATTCCAGCTGAAGACATTTGCAGCGGTAATGGAGAAAGCAATTCTCGCTGAGAGTGGAGGCGAGGCTGTAACAAAACACAACCAAGAGCAGAGGAAGAAGAAAAGTGAAGGTGAAGCTAAAAATGGTGGTGGTGGTAACGGTGGTAATGGCAACAACAATTTGAAGAGGAAGTGGACTGCAAATGGGGGAACTGGAAATCAGCAAGGAAACCAGCAAAAGAAGAAGTTCGAAGCATGTGCTACATGCAGAAAGTTTCACAAGGGAGTGTGCTTGCTAGGGAAACGGGTATGCTTTGCTCGTGAATGCTCTAAGAAGAGATCTGGTGAGGAAAATGGAAGCAAGGGAAATGCTGGTAGAGGTACACTGACTATTGCTGGGCCAACATCAATAAATAAGCCCACAGCTAGAACCTTCAACATGACAGTGCAGGACGCGGTGCAATCAAAAGATGTCGTGTCAGGTATTATCCCAATCAATGATATAAATGCATATGTATTATTTGATTCGGGTGCTACTTGTTCGTTTATATCTGATGATTTTGCTAAGAAGTTAGAAATACCTAGTGAAGAGTTGAATTTCCCTTTAAACATAGAAATTGCGATTAGGGAGGTGATTCCTGTTAGATTCGTATACAAGAACTGTAGGGTGAACATTAAGGGGAATGTTATGAAAGTATATTTAATCCCGATAAAACTTGGTGAGTTTGATGTGATATTAGGAATGGATTGGTTATTCAATTATAGAGCGATAATTGATTGCCAAAAAAAATGTGTAAACCTTATGACTCCGTCAAAGGTAGTTTTCTATGGTAGCAAATCGCCTAGACAAATGAGATATCTGACGATGATGCAGGCCAAGAAGTTGTTGAGTCAGGGCTGTGTAGGGTACTTAGCCTACATAGTCGATACTCAAAAGGAGAAGGGTGTGAAATTGGAGGAAATACCAGTGGTTAGGGAATTCGGAGATGTGTTTCTAGAAGATTTGCCAGGACTTCCGCCTGACCAAGAGATCGAGTTTGTGATTGACTTAGCACCAGGAACCGCTCCGATATCGAAGGCCCCGTACAGAATGGCTCTGGTAGAGATGAAAGAACTAATGGTGCAACTGCAAGAGCTGTTGGATAAGAAGTACATTCAGCCAAGTGTGTCATTGTGGGGAGCACCGGTGTTATTCGTGAAGAAGAAGGATGGGTCAATGCGTCTTTGCATTGATTATAGGGAATTAAACAAAGTTACTATTAAAAACAAATATCCGTTGCCAAGAATAGATGACTTGTTTGATCAATTGAAAGGTGCTAGATATTTCTCGAAAATAGATTTGAGAAGTAGGTATCACCAATTGAAAGTAAGGAAGGAGGATGTACCGAAGTCGGCGTTCCGAACTCGATATGGACATTATGAATTTTTAGTAATGTCTTTTGGTTTGACAAACGCCCCTGCAGCGTTCATGGATTTAATGAACAGGGTGTTTTAAACCATTTTTAGACAAGTTTGTGGTGGTATTTATCGATGATATTTTGGTGTACTCCAAAACTCAAGAAGAACATGTGGAACACTTACGTCTGACGCTGGAGACGCTAAGAAAAAAAAGTTGTACGCGAAATTCTCTAAATGTGAATTTTGGCTGGAACGTGTACCATTTCTTGGGCACGTAATTGACAAGGATGGAATTTCAGTGGATCCATCAAAGGTCGAAGCTGTGATAAATTGGGAACAACCAAGAACTCCATCAGAAGTGAGAAGTTTCTTGGGATTGGCAAGGTATTATAGACGGTTTATCTAGGATTTCTCCAAGATTGCCACTCCATTGACAAATTTGACGAGAAAATCTGTAAAATTTGTTTGGACGGAGAAGTGTGAAGAAAGTTTCCAAGAACTAAAAAAGAAGTTAAGTGTGGCACATGTGTTGTCATTACCAGATAATACAAGAAATTTTGTGGTGTATAGTGATGCTTCACACAAAGGATTGGGTTGTGTCCTTATGCAGAACGACAAGGTTATTGCGTATGCATCAAGGAAATTGAAAGACTACGAGAAAGGGTATCCGACTCATGATATAGAGTTGGCAGCAGTAGTGTTTTCTCTGAAAATATGGAGACATTATCTTTATGGAGAGAAGTGTGAGATCTACACAGACCATAAGAGTCTGAAGTATATTTTCACCCAAAAAGATCTGAATATGCAGCAAAGGAGATGGATGGAATTGATAAAAGATTACGATTGTGAGATCTTTTATCACCCGGACAAAGCTAATGTGGTTGCAGATGCCTTGAGTAGGAAAGGCATAGAAAAATTAATGTTATTAACCGATAAGGAGGAGCTCATTTCAGCAATGGCAAGGCTAGAGTTGGAAATCAAATTTCCAAAAGAATCCGATGAAAAATTATACCAGATGGAAGCCAGTCAAACTTTAGTAGACAAAGTGAAAAACGCTCAACTACAAGATGAAGAATGCAGAAAAATAAAGGAAAGTGTGGTTGAGGGTAAAGAAGTGAAGTGCAAGGTCGATACTGAGGGAATGCTAAGATTCGAGGGACGAATTTGTGTTCCAATAGTACAGGATATTAAAGAAGACATCTTGATAGAAGCTCATAACTCAATATATTCGGTTCATCCGAGAAGTACAAAGATGTATCAAGATTTGCAGTGACATTTTTGGTGGCCAAATATGAAAAGAGACGTTGCAGAATGCGTTACAAAGTGCTTGACATGTCAGAAAGTGAAGGCAGAACATCAAAGGCCAAGCGGATTACTTCAACCGTTAGAGATACTGGAATGGAAATGGGAGCATATCACAATGGATTTTGTGGTAGGTCTTCCAACGACCCAGAAAGGATACGATGCGATATGGGTGATAGTGGACAGACTGACAAAATTTGCACACTTTTTTGCCAATAAAGATTAGATTTAATCTTGATCAGTTGGCAAAACTATACGTTAAGGAGGTCGTCTCAAGATATAGAGTTCTAGTGTTAATTGTATCAGACAGAGATCCAAAATTCACTTCAAATTTCTGGAAGAAACTTCAAGAATGCGTGGGAGCACAACTGAAAATGAGTACAACATATCATCCGCAAGCCGATGGGCAAAGCGAACAAACGATCCAAACGCTAGAAGATATGCTTAGAGCATGCATCATAGATTTCAAAGGAAACTGGGATGATCATCTACCGTTGGTGGAATTTGCATACAATAACAGTTACCATGCAAGCATTGGTATGCCACCATACAAAGCATTATACGGCAGAAAATGAAAAACTCCACTATGCTGGGATGAAGTTGGTGAACTTCAACTGCTAGGACCAGAACTGGTACAGCAGATCGCTGAAGTTGTCAAACTCATCAGAGCAAGACTAGTAGCTGCTCAAGATCGACAGAAAAAGTATGCTGATCAACACTGACAGAGTCGTGAATTTGAAGAAGGAAATTTTGTATTCCTGAAAGTTTCTCCTTGGAAGGGGAAAATTCATTTTGGCAAGAAAGGAAAGCTTAGCCCAAGGTTTATTGGACCTTTCAAAATTCTACGCATAGTGGGAGAAGTGGCTTACGAGGTAGCTTTACCTGCAGAATTAGAACATGTGCACAATATTTTTCATGTGTCGGTGTTGCGACCGTATAAACCCGATTACAAGCATGTGATCGAGTATGAACCGTTGCAGTTCAGTAAAGATTTGTCTTATGAAGTGATTCCTATCCAGATAGTAGACATGAAAGAATAAGTGCTCAGGAATAAAGTGATACCTTCTGTGAAGGTGATATGGAGGAACTACAATGTCGAAGAGGCTACGTGGGAACTCATAGCGGATATGATGAAGAATTACCCTGAGTTATTTGTTTAATCTGTGTCTTCGATTCTGGGGACAAAATCTTTGTAAGTAGAGGAGAATGTGACGATTTGATTGTTTGAATTGGGATTCTGGGGACAGGATCCTCGTAAGGAAGGAAGGATGTAACAATCCGAAATTTCAAATTGTAATTTAAATATTTATTGCGTTATATAAATATTTATTTGAGGTGTTTATTGTTAAATAAATATTTTATTGATGCGATGGTTGTTGAAATTTATTAGAGAATATTCTAAATTAAATTAATATATAATTTAGAGAGTTGTAATATGACATGAGGTGTTATATTGTTAATTAATAATTTAAATGGTATATTAAATTATTAAATAATATTATATTATAATTTTTGTGTTATTGGTTTAAATGATATATTAAATTAAAATATGGTATGTGATTGATTATTTAATTAATGTTGGATATAGAAATCCAAATAAACAAGATGTAATTATACATTATAAACTAAATGGTTTATTAAAATAAAATAAGCGAATTTAATGTGGATTTGCCAAACAAGGCTTAATATATTAATTCTTTAAAATTTAAAGGGTTTTGACAAACAAAGCCTTATGGCTTTTGAATTTTTAATTTTGAATTTAAAAAAATAAATAATATAAATAAAATAAGTAAAATAAATAAAATAAAATTTTAATATATTTATAATATATACGTTATATGTTGTAACTGATGAGGCTTATTATGGCAGTATCAGTTTTGTATCTTTATTATGACGCATACTGGCTATCAGTTGATTTTTGGATAAGTTGAGAGCTTCAGAGAGAATTGAGAGAGAAGTTGTGAGGGAATTGAGAGAAAGTCTTAAGAATTTTTGCAGCAAATTCAGTGGTGATAGCAAGAATTTCAAGCAAATTAAAGGTATTTTTACATAACCTTAGTATTATATATATATATATATATATATATTTGTGTTCACAGAAAAAACTATATGCTCTGTGAATTCCATATTCTTAAATTATAGCTATACAATGAATTGTGGGGATTATTCATGTTGGTGAGGTTTTAGTTGGGTTATAAACAAGAAATTGTATGCTAATTACAGTTAAAAGTAGAAAAATTATGACTGTGTATATATTTTGGTATGTGGCTTATGTAAGTACATTTTTTAGTGGTCAAGTCCTATGTTAATCTGCAAATTGGGTCTTGTATATGTTAGTTCATTAAGAATCGAGCATAACGTAATTTGAATGAAGTGATTTGGCCAAGTATAGAGATTACAGTGATGATTTTTGCAAGAGATATCAAAAATTTAAGTTTTTATAAGAAAACATGATATTTGAAAATTCAACTCGTATAGTTGATGTTAAATTGTTCTATGTTGAGGAATATGTTAACAAACATGTTTGTAGTAGTTCTATATCAATTGTTATGTTGATATTACTGTCTATTGGGTGAAATTCATGTTTGTTGGGCTAAAGTAAACTCATCGTTCATCACCGTCTCTGCCTCTGTCGTGCACCAATTGCAGTGCTTGCTACAAGCCAAAGGCAAAAAAACTGCAAGACCGAATCCATTCGATTTCTAAAAAAGATTACTAATCCTTAACTTTTTGAGGAATCCTTCTGGCACAGCTGTGCCATACAATGGTTTGAGATACTGCCTTCTGCTGCTGTCGCAGACTTGGAATAACAACATAACATGGGTTAGGTGCAAGACCCCAATTTTTTTTAAAAAAATAGAATTTCATTTATTTATTATTTTGAAATAGTAAGGGTTTATTTGATTAATGTGGTTAGTTATAGGTAAAATACGCAAATATTTTAAATAAGCAAGTGGTTATAAAATATTCATTGTTGTCGGGAAATATTTGTTTGGTAGTGGAATATTCTTGCTGTCAGGGAATATTCGTACGACGGCGCAGCCTTGTGTGGGCCCCATAACGGAAAGCGATTAGATGAAGAAAACGACAAGTATAAGTTGTTTATAAATAACGGCGTAGTTGTTACCATTAATACTATTGGAATACCTGATGGTTAAAATACTGATGTCTGGCGTTGTTATGACAAGAAGACATTACCGGTATTGCACCAATTATTGATTCTTACGTAAGAAGGAACTACCCAATAATTGTTACTTTTATTACTGTTCAATATTTTATTGATTCAATAATTGCTACGTTGACATTTTATATTATTGTTATTTCAAAAATTGTCACTACACATTATTTTTTATTATCAGATCAATAATTCGTATTATTTGAATAATATTATTAGATAACATTATTGGAAATGTCTAGAAAGTTCTGTCTAAGGAGAGGTTTGGTCACCTAATTGTGCGCCAGTAAGGAGAAATCCTTATTAGAAAGCCCCCTCTTTCCTAGGAACGTCTTGGTTGTCAGTATTGTGATTCTGTAATATTATTTGTGAATAATTAATTATTGATTTATATGATAAGTAAAATATTTATTTTATGTGGATATAGATGGAGAAAATTTTTAATGTGACAATTGTTTAAAATTGATATTTTATCTTTTCTGATAAAATAATTCATTTAAATATATTATTATATTTTAATAATATAATAATGATGATATTTTTTCAATGAATGTGTGATATATGAATAAATGAGGAGGAAGAGTATTTTTGTTACAAAAAAATGTTTAACACTTGTTTTGTGTGTTGATGGACCTCATTCTTGACTGAAATTTGATTATAGCTTGTAAAATCGTCCGTATGTCGATTTAGGTCAATTTCTGTTTGGAATTTGGAAAAACTTTCTTCTGCAAAGTTGTAGATAATTAAATTTCCTATGCAACTGACATAAGATTTGAATTTTTCTAATAAAAGGGCTATTTGTTATGAATTATTGAAGTTCCGAAATAATTGATTTTTGAAGTTTTAATTATTTTTTTAAGAAAAACGTTTTTTGCACTTGAGTGGGCCCCACATGTGATATGAATGTGCTGAATTCAGAAGTCTAAGTGGGCGTAGGAAAATTTTAATATATATTAATATTTTATTAAATTTTCTGCTTTAGTGTTCTAAGCATTTTCTTATAAATAGGGTGCTTAGGTTAGAATTGAAAATAACACCAGAAACTGAAATCTTCTCTCTCTATATTATCGAGAGTATTCTTGTTAGTATTTTGATACTCTGAGTGTTGCTATACTGTGCAAGTTCCTTTCAGCGTTATATTTGATATTCTAGCCAAAAGTACTATTCTTTTGAGGTAAGGGTTGTTATTTTTTTTATAAATGATATTATTTTTCTCAATGTCATTATGCCGGAATATTGGTAAGATTTTTCTTGTGAAATTCATATCATTTCATGTCGGTTTTACTATTCACGAGTTACTATTCAGGAGTTATTATTCATGAGCTACTATTCACGAGTTACTATTCACGAGTTACTATTCACGAAGCATGATGATTTTTCTTGTGAAATTTCTACCTTTTAGTGTCTGGAGATTCTTTACTCACGATATCGACACTATTCACGATATCTATACATTATTCACGAATATTTACACTATTCATAAAAAAATTAAATTTTCTTTTCTGTGTCCAAGATTGTCTATTATGGTTCCTATCTTTGATTGGATCTATGTTTTGATCTTCAATTTTGAATTCTGCTCCACAATAGTTTATTATGGAGTATTTTTGAACTTGGATTGTCTAAAGTACGAATCATTAATATTTATTCTTTTGTCTCATTGGATTCATTTTCTTTAAAATATTTTTCGTCATCCTCAGTCCTAAATGATGATATAACTGAATATCTTTGTCCTATAGTGCAAAGATGAATGATTTCTTGATGAATATCGTTGGCCCGTAGTGCAAAGATGAACAGGTGTTGAGATGAACATGACCGACTGATTAATATCTTTGGCCTGTAGTGCAAAGATGACTATTTGATTCAAGATGTATATTGATTGATGTTATAGGGATAAAATATTGATGATGGACTTCTAAATTCATAGATGATAGTAGTTTTCATTCTTTACTTAACTCTTCTAATGAATTATTATTTCCGCTGTAGTTGTTGATCTAAAACTTGTTGTCTATTGTATTCTATCAGATTTTTCCTTGTTGAGGACTAACGATAATTTGTTGTACATTATCTTAGGCATAACATTCTTTGCTGGGTTAGTTGATCTCACCCTTTTCTTTTTTGTTCCATTTTTCTTCTCAGGAAGCGAGAATATAGCAGGAACTAGTCGGGGTGTGGAGTGATGTTTCAAGATAGTTGTTATAGTAGTCCTCACTATTTTGTAAAATAGTGTATCAATAATGAGGACTTATTTGAGTGTGAATATTGTCTAGAAGACAATATGTGTATTTAAACTCACAGTATATGTGTTGTCGTATTTTGCACGACAAATGTATTAATAAAGTTATAGTTGTTTCTATACCATGTATTTGGCGACTCAGAATGGGTTGTATTGAATGCACCTATTTTGGGGGCATCACAGTTGGTATCAGAGCTTAGGGATATGATCTCTGGCGGAGATTGGGGAATAGAACTAGGAGGGGAGAGACGAGTAAATCCTTCCCTAGTATACCTACCTAAGCTTATTTGTTGGTTGGTCAGAGTATAGGGTTGTTATGTTGCATGTCAATTTCTTTAGTTAACCTTTATTTTATGGCAGTATTTGAGAATGGCAACTAAGAATGTTAACAATGGAGTAAATGAGACCGTGGAGACACCTTTACTCACCAATCAGGAGAACGTGCAACAGGACGACAATGTTCCCCCTGTAAAAAACACCACTAATTAGACGATGAACGATGGGATGTTTAGAAGCTTTTTGTCGTTCATGCAAAATCAGACAAGGGAGACTCCTGTACAAAATACAGGTGGAAATGATAGCAATACACGGTTTGTCACAGCCAAACAGTTCAAAGAGTTGGGACCACCTGAATTCTAAGGAAAGCCGAATCCGATTAAGGCGGAGATGTGGGTCAAGCAAATTACCAAGATATTCGATGTCTTGGGATGCACAGAGGAACAGAAGGTTCCATTCACCACTTTTATGTTCCGTAATGAGGTAAATTACTGGTGGGAATCTGTGAAGCGTACCCATCCAGCCGCACTTAGCATATCTTTGGAAACGTTTTAGAAACTGTTCAATGACAAGTACTTTCCTGAAAGTATTCGTCATATAAAGGAGGTAGAGTTTACTAGACTAGAATAGAACAACATGACGGTGTCCCAATACGAGGCGAAGTTCGCGGAGTTATCCAGGTTTGCACCTCATTTGATAGAGAATGAGGAACGTATGACGCGGATGTTTTTGAGAGGTTTGAAACTCGAAATTCGTCAATACCTCATTTCTCATAAATTTTCTCTATATTCAGTTGTTGTGAACAGGGCTCAATTATTAGAGCGAGATAATGAGTCTGTTCAACTGGGCGACCAGCAACACGATAATAATCGTACCGGTGGCAACGGGCATCGGGACAATGATAATCATCGTGGAAGAAATTATCATGCCAGAAATGGTAACCACTTCGGTGGTAATCATGACCAAGATAATAGAAGAAATAATTTAGGTGGAAATTTCAAGAAGAGAAGATTTAACGATTACGGGAAGATATCGGCAGCAGCACCAGCACCAGCAACAAATTCTAGGAGAGGAGAACGACTACCGGTCACATACTATAAATGTGGAAAAAGGGACACATCAGCCCAAATTGTCCACAATAGTTCAAGGTGTGTTTTAGTTGTGGAAAAGACGGTCATATAGCTTAATTTTGTCCTGTAGAGAAATCAAGTCCAGCTGGGACGATAACACCAAAGGCGGATACGAACAAAACAAAGTCGGCGATTTCAGGAAGAGCGTTTTTTGTGACTTCTCAAAAAGCGAGTAACCCGAACGAAGTTATCACGGGTTAGTTAATTATAAATTTTTACGAAGTTTATACATTATTAGATATCGGTTCTACGCATTCTTTTATCTCTCCTACTTGTGCTCAGCGTTTGAACTTGACTCCGGAGAAATTAGACTTTGACCTATCTGTGGAGACTCCATTAGGAGAAACTTTCATTATATCCACTGTTTATAAATCTTGTTTGATCCAAGTTGGCACCATCACATTACCTGTTGATCTTATCTCTTTAAAGATACTTACTTTTGATGTGATTTTAGGGATTGATTGGGTAATTACTCATCATGCCAAAATTGATTGCTTTCGTAAGGTTGTTAGTTTTCATATTCCTAAGCAACCTGTTATTCGAATTCAAGCAACCAAACCATTGAAGTCAAACTCTTTTATATCAAGCCATAAAGCCATTCGTTTATTGAAAAACAGATGTCAAGCTTTCTTAGCCCATGTCATGGACTTGAACAAAAATATGTCAGATTTGAATGATATTTCCGTTGTTAGTAAATTTCCTGAAGAATTTCTTAGCCTACCCCCAGAGCGTGATATTGAATTTTGTATCGACTTTGAACCCTGTACACAACCCATTTCTAAAATCTCATATTGAATGACTCCTATTGAACTTTAGGAGTTAAAAACCCAACTATAGAAGTTGGTACCCGATCCTCTATCTGGTGATTTCCTTTGTGGAATGCACTGAAGCCAAACTCTCCGTAGGGGATGTTATATTCGTGCGGTAGTAAACTGATAGGTCCCATTGTAACGTGTTATCCAAGATTGGGATATGAGTCATAGTTCAGAGAAACCTAAGTCAGTAATCGAAATATGTAGCTTTCTAGGCTTAGTTAGTTACTATCGGAGATTCGTGGAAAGATTTTTCTTGAATCGCTACTCCATTAACTCAGCTGACTCGTAGAGATACAAAATTCGAATGGAGCAAGGAATGTGGGAAGAGCTTCGAAGAACTCAAGAGGAGACTCATTTCGGCACATGTTCTGATCATACCATCCTGGAAAAGCGAACGTGGTAGCTAACGTGTTGAGTAGAAGATCGTATGCTGGTACGAGTGTGATATTGTCGAATACAAAGACCCATTTTGTATAACTTATAACTGATGGAGATAGAGTTAAATACTCTAGGGACCCACATGATGATATATGAGTAGAATCAACCTTAATCAATAAAGTTAAAGCTACTCAAGCTACAGACCTGGAGCTGATGAATATGAAGAAGAAAATACGAGAAGTCGTTATTCCAAAAGCGAGAATCGAAGATGTGAGGAAAGCTCAAACCTTTAATTTATTAGTCCATTTAAAATCCTCGATCGAAAAGGAACTGTGGCCTATAGACTCATTTTACCGCCAAGTATGTCGCGTGTTTATAATGTTATTCGCGTATCTATGTTATGTAAGTATGTGGACGACCCGAACCACATTATTGAGTTAGAACCAGACGAGATAACCGAAGATTTAACATACGAGGAAGTACCTGTCAAGATCTTGGATAGGAATGAGCATGTCCTACGCACAAAGGTCATACCACAAGTCAAAGTTTTGTGCAGAAACCATTCAATTGAAGAAATAACCTGGGAGTTAGAAACAGAAATGAAAGCGAGGTATCCTCACCTTTTCGAAACACCAGGTACGTACGTTAATTTTGAGGACAAAATTTCATAAAGAAAGGAGGTTGTAAGACCCCGAATTTTTTTTAATAAAACGGAATTTCCGTTATTTAATATTTTGAAATAGTAAGGGTTTATTTGATTAATGTGGTTAGTTATGGGTAAAATGCGCAAATATTTTAAATAAGCAAGTGGTTATAAAATATTCATTGATGTCGGGGAATATTTGTTTGGTCGTGGAATATTCTTGTCACGTTGGGAATATTCGTAGACGACGGTAGTGAATTATTGTGTGGGCCCATAACGAAAAGCGATTGGATGAAGAAAACGACAAGTATAAGTTGTTTATAAATAATAAACAGTAGTTGTTATCAATAATCTTGTTGGAATACACGGTGGTTAAAAAATACGATGTCTGGCGTTGTCAGACAAGAAGACATGGTATTGCACCAATTATTGATTCTTACGTAAGAAGGCACTACCCAATAATTGTTACAGTAATTACTATTCAATATTTTATTGATTCAATAATTGCTACATTGACATTTTATAGTATTGTTATTTCAATAATTGTCATTACATAGTATTTTCTATTATCAGATCAATAATTTGTATTATTTGAATAATATTATTAGATAGCATTATTGGCAATGTCTAGATAGTTCTGTCTAAGGAGAGGTTTGGTCACCTAATTGCGCGCCAGTAAGGAGAAATCCTTATTGAAAAGCCCCCTTTTTCCTGAGAACGGTCTGGTTGTCAGTATTGTGATTCTATAATATTATTTGTGAATAATTAATTATTGATTTATATGATAAGAAAAATATATATTTTATGTGGATATAGATGGAGAAAATTTTTAATGTGACAATTGTTGAAAATTGATATTTTATCTTTTCTGATAAAATAATTTATTTAAATATATTATTATATTTTAATAATATAATAATGATGATATTTTTACAATGAATGTGTGATATATGAATAAATGAGGAGGAAGAGTATTTTTGTTACAAAATAATGTTTAACACATGTTTTGTGTGTTGATGGACCCCATTCTTGACTGAAATTTGATTATAGCTTGTAAAATCGTCCGTATGTGGATTTCGGTCAATTTCTATTTGGAATTTGAAAAAACTTTCTTCTGCCAAGATGTAGATAATTAAATTTCTAATGCAATGGACATAAGATTTGAATTTTTCTGATAAAAGGGCTATTTGTTATGAATTATTGAAGTTCCGGAATAATTGATTTTTGAAGTTTTAATTATTTTTTTTAAGAAAAACATTTTTTGCACTTGAGTGGGCCCCACATGTGATATAAATGTGCTGAATTTAGAAGTCTAAGTGGGCGTAGGAAAATTAAAATATATATTAATAATTTATTAAATTTTCTACTTTGGTGTTCTAAGCATTTTCTTATAAATAGGGTGCTTAGGTTAGAATTGAAAATCATACCAGAAACTAAAATCTTCTCTCTCTATATTATCGAGAGTATTCTTGTAAGTATTTTGATACTTTGAGTGTTGCTATACGGTGCAAGTTCCTTTCAGCATTATATCTGATATTCCAGCCAGAAGTACTACTCTTTTGAAGTAAGGGATGTTATTTTTTTATAAATGATATTATTTTTTTCAATATCAATATGCCGGAATATTGGTAAGATTTTTCTTGTGAAATTCTTATCTTTTCATATCGGGTTTACTATTCACGAGTTACTATTCATGAGTTACTATTCACGAGTACTATTCACGAAGCGTGATGATTTTTCTAGTGAAATTTCTACCTTTTAGTGTTCTGAGTTACTACTCACGATACGACACTATTCACGATATCTGATAATTATTCACTTATCACGACACTATTCATAGAAAAATTAAATTTTCTTTTCTGTGTCCAAGATTGTCTATTATGGTTCCTATCTTTGATTGGATCTATGTTTTGATCTTCATTTTTGAATTCTGCTCCACAATAGTTTATTATGGAGTATTTTTGAACTTGGATTGTCTAAAGTACGAATCCTTAATATTTTGTTCTTTTATCTCATTGGATTCATTTTCTTTAAAATATTTTTCATCATCCTCAGTCCTAAATGATGATATAACTGAATATCTTTGGCCTGTAGTTCAAAGATGAATGATTTCTTGATGAATATCTTTGGCCCGTAGTTCAAAGATGAACATGTGTTGAGATGAACATGACCGACTGATTAATATCTTTGGCCTGTAGTGCAAAGATGACTATTTGATTCAAGATGTATATTGATTGATGTTATAGGGATAAAATATTGATGATGGACTTTTAAATTCATAGATGATAGTAGATTTCATTCTCTACTTAACTCTTCTAATGAATTGTTATTTCCGTTGCTGTTGTTGATCTAAAACTTGTTGTCTATTGTATTCTATCAGATTTTTCCCTTTTGAGGACTAACGATAATTTGTTGTACATTATCTTAGTCATAACATTCTTTACTGGGCTAGTTGAGCTCACCCTTTTCCTTTTTGTTCCATTTTTCTTCTCAGGAAGCGAGAATATAGCAGGAAATAGTCGGGGAGTGGAGTGATGTTTCAAGATAGTTGTTATAGTAGTCCTCACTATTTTGTAAAATAGTGTATCATTAATGAGGACTTATTTGAGTGTGAATATTGTCTAGAAGACAATATGTGTATTTAAACTCACAGTATATGTGTTGTCGTATTTTGCACGACAAATGTATTAATAAAGTTGTAGTTGTTTATGTACCATATATTTGGCGACTCATAATGGGTTGGATGGAATGGACCTATTTTGGGGGCATCACATTAGGGTTGTGTTAGCATGTCAAATGAGTAATGACAAGGTTACAACAACATAGTGAAATGTGGTTAGTAATTCGAACGTTATAAAAATTGGTAAACTATGAAAGGGACGTGTTTTGATTTATTAAGCATGATAAATAGTAAATAGGCATTGCGAAGATTAACACTTGGATTTTTTGATATTTGAATAGTAGCTTAAGACTTGTGTTAACATAACAAGTCTAACTAGAAATGCATATGTTGTGGTATTTTAGTATATCTAATAGGTATTGTGGTTCTAAACCTATGTGTAGGTGAATATGAGTTTAATTTTATAGCTTACGCACGAGGCAAGTTTCTAAACTTCTCTTTTTACATTGAGCAAGCTTTCTAACTCTACACTTTCATTGAGCTAGTTCTATTATTACATTGTTTAGCTTTATTCTTTTGATTGAGCAAGTTTTCTATCTTAAACTATTATTGAACAAGTCAATTGTTCCTAAATTTCATTTGAGCAAAATTTAACTCTAATGTTATTGGAATTCTCATTTTGGTTGATTCATTCTAACTTGTTTATAGTTAAGCAAGTTTCTTAAGTTCTATTCTTGTATAATGAACACAGTTTTTGAACTCTCGTCTCTATTATTGAGCTGTTTTATTTCTTTGTATGAGTTAATACTATGTTGGGCAAGTTTTTAGTTTCCAGCTTGCTATCAGTTAATGTATGTTCAGTAATTTCATTTCTAATGTTAAAAGACCCTAACCTTAGCTTATTTATTGTTCAAGCAAAGGTTTAACATTTTATTCATTTTGTTGAATACTTATGCTCTATAGTTATTTCAAGCATGAGTTTAATATGTATAATCAGTTCACCTATGATGTTTCTCAATGGTTCTATGTTATGTTGTTATTAAACAATTGTTGTGTTATCAAACACTATTGATTGAACTAGTCCTCTAGTTGATGTTCGTTAAACTTCAAATTACCCTTGAAAGCTTATCCAAACCAAACTTTCTTTGGTGCGGACTTGTACTCTAAATACTGAGATGAACAACCCTATTATTATTAGGGGATAATTTACGCTTAGCGTTGAAATGTTTGTGCACAATACATTGTACGAAGGGTTGATCCCCTTAAGTACGAGGAGTCCTTATAATCATATGACTGTTAAAGTTGGAGTTGAAAGATTACTCGCAACTGTGGACATAGTTCATGGTCTTATGACCCTCAGTTATATACATTCCATATTTTGGATTCTAATTTCTGATTATCATTGTTAGAGTACTATTCAGTTTTGTTGAGACTATTCGTTGGCAGTTAGTATGATTATTCTCCCATTGATTCATTGTTATATCTAGTGAACAATTGTTTTGCTCACTTTTGCATATTTATACACTCATTGCAGCTAAAGTTGAGAAGGTAGATGAGCCTTCAACTAGCAAAGGGAAGGGAAAAATGTACAAGTGATGAAGACTTGTAATTTTGATTATTGTTATGGTGTTAATCTTTTAATTTGATGATAGACATACAAATAATGATGTGATGTAATAAATTTATTTCCGCACTTTTATGATGTTAAAGTTAGACAACCTGGGATGTTTTTGGATTAAATGATGTAATCCTTTTTAAAGGGAGGATTTATGGTTTAAATATTATTTTATTTGGGTAGATAGTATGCTTGTATAGATAGTGAGCACCAAATCTTTTGGGAATGAAGTACCTAGATTTGGGGGTTTTCACAGAAAGAATCTATAGAGAGAGACACTATAGTGAGAAAGAGGAAGAGTATTCTACTACTTCACTATTCCAGTATCCAATTTTCTTCTAAGGTAAGTTATATTATTTTTGTTCAATACTCGTAAGAAATAATATTTTCTTCCATACTCTGTAGTATGTAAGTAATATTATTTCGTTTTGTATTCCTAATTCTACACTCATTTTGTTAAAGTATTGTTTCTATACTCCGTGAAATTAATAGAATATCCTTGATATTTGCGCTTCATCCAGTATCTTTTCATGGAAATATTATTCTGAGCATTCTTGATAATTATTGATCTTTTCATGTCGGAATACTATTCACGAGGTACTATTCACAAAGTACTATTCATGAAGTATTATTCACAGGTACTATTCATAAAGTACTATTCATGGGTACTATTCACAAAGTACTATTCACAGGTACTATACAAAAAGTACTATTCACGGGGTACTATTCATAAAGTACTATTCACCCGGGGGTACTATTTATGACAAAAATTGATTTCTTTTCTGTTCAAATCATTTTTATTACAGTATTATTCTTGAATTTTACTCCACAAAGCAGTAT
Organism: Panax quinquefolius; assembly: GCA_020205615.1. Lineage (NCBI taxonomy): Eukaryota > Viridiplantae > Streptophyta > Magnoliopsida > Apiales > Araliaceae > Panax > Panax quinquefolius. Next base: position 36,561,518 of record CM035158.1, on the reverse strand, counting down.
CATGTTGATAATTTGGACATTATTGAATTCTGGATAAATTAATTTATAAAATTTTAAAAATTTATCCTTTATTTTCTTTTAATTGAATTCTTATATCATTGTCATCATCCTCATGCTTATATTGTGATGAAAGTCATCTTTAGCTTACGTGCATAGATGGACTATTGATTGGTATGATTATGACCAGGGATCATTCGGTATAATTATGACCTCTAATGTAGCAAATGATGTGGTAAAAGTCATCATTGGCCCGTAGTCCATTGATGTACAATTGTTGGTATGATCATGACCACTGATGATTATATAAATATCCTTGGCCTGTAGTGCAGGGATAATTCGATGATGTGGTTTATTTATTAAGCTAAGTCTCAGCAATAAAGTTGATGAAAAACTTTTTAAATCATAGAAGATAGCAGATATCATACTCTAATTGACTCTTCTAATGGATTGCTTGTTCCGCTGCAGTTAAACTTGTTGTTTATTAGTTTAACACTGTTAAAGGCTAATGATAATTTATTCTGCATTATCTTAGTAATAATATTTCTTACTGGGCTAGTTGAGCTCACCCTTTTGCTTTCATTGTTCTCTTTAGGAAATGAGAATGTAGCTGGAACTAATCGGGGAACAGAGTGATGGTCCGAGATGGTGGCTATAGTAGTCCTCACTATTCTATAAAATAGTGTGATAATAAATGTAATGAGGACTCCATTTGAGTTTGGATATTGTCCAGAAGACAATATTCGTGTAAAAACTCTCAGCTACGCTTTTATCGTATTGTATAAAATAAGTTTGTATTTGATTTATGTACCAAGTATTTGGCGACTCAGAATGGGTGATGTATACCTATTTTGGGGGCGTCACAGTTGGTATCAAAGCTTAGGGATATGTTCCCTGGCTAAGACGTGAGACTAGAACTAGGAGGGGAGAGACAAGTAATTCTTTTGCTAGTATGACCTACCTAAGCTTATTTGTTATTTAATTGATCAGTCAAAGTATAGGGATAATATGTGGCATGTCAATTAACCCTTGTTTTGTGGCAGTGTTTGAAAATGACATCTGAAAATGTCGAGATAAGCAATAAAGCACATGAGACCGTTGAGTCACCAACGATTAATACCTAGGATAATGTGCATTAGGAATGTAATAATCCTCAGGAAAACAACAACACCGACCAGATGATGAATGATGGGATGTTTAGAGGCTTTATGAAATTTATGCATAATCAGGCGAGAGAGACTCCTGTTCAAAATGCAGGTGGAAACACTAGCAACTCTCGGATGGTCACTGCTAAGCAGTTCAAGGAGCTGGGACCACCAGAGTTTTTGGGAGAGACAAAACCACTTAAGACGGAGACGTGGATAAAGCAGATCACCAAGATATTTGATGTCTTGGGATGCTCCGAGGAGCAAAAGGTTTCCTTTCCCACCTTTATGTTGAGAGGAGAGACAGATTACTGGTGGGAATCAGTAAAACGTACTCATCCTGCCGCACTCAAAATATCTTGGGAAAAGTTCCAAGAACTGTTCAACGACAAGTACTTTCCCGAAAGTATTCATCACATGAAAGAGGTGGAGTTCATCAAGCTGGAGAAAAACAATATGATCGTGTCGCATTATGAAGCAATGTTTTTCGAGTTGTCCCGATTTGCGTCCCACTTGGTTGATAATGAAGAGAGAATGACGCGGATGTTTCTAAGAGGTTTGAAACCCGAGATACGTCAATATCTCATTTCTCACAAACTTTGTTTGTATTCAAATGTTGTGAATATGGCTCAATTATTGGAGTGCGATAATGAGTCAACCCAACCAAGAGAGAGCAACTGGAAAAATGATAATACCAGTGGTAGTAGTCATCGAAGCACTGACAACAAATGTGGAGGGAATCAACATGCCAGAAATGGTAACCACTTCGGTGGTAATCATGGCCAAGACAATAGAAGTGGAAATTTTAAGAAGAGAAGGTTCAAAAATGAGGGAAAGACGTCAGCACCAGCACCTGTTATTAAGGAAGGAGAGCGACCGTCGGTCATATGTTACAAATGCGGAAGGGAGGGACACATCAGTCCAAACTATACGCAGCAGTCAGAAGAATGTTACAATTATGGAAGAGAAGGTCACTTAGCCCGATTTTGTCGTGCACCGAAGTCAAGTCCAGCTAGGATGGAGGCATCAAAGGTCATCCCAGACAAGACACAACTGGTAGTTCAAGGGAGAACGTTTGTTGTAACCTCCCAAAAAGCGAGGAATCCTAACGAGGTGATCACGGGTAAGCTAATTATAAACTCTAGCGAAGTCTATACCTTATTTGATACTGGTTCTACCCATTCTTTTATTTCTCCTACTTGCGTTCAACGTTTAAATTTAACTCTGGAGAAATTAGACTTTGACTTATCTGTTGAAACTCTATTGGAAGAAACCTTCATTACATCCGCAGTTTATAAGTCTTGTTTGATTTAAATTGGCAACCATACATTACCTATCGATCTTATCTCTTTGAAAATACTTGCATTTTATATGATTTTAGGGATTGATTAGTTGACCACTCATCATGCTAAAATTGATTATTTTCGTAAGGTTGTTAGTTTTTATATTCCTAACCAACCTATTATGCGAATTCAAGCAACCAAACCACTAAAGTCAATCATTGTCATATCAAGCCATAAAGCTATTCGTTTATTGAAAAATGGATGTCAAGCTTTCTTTGCCCATGTCACGGATTTAAACAAAAATACGTCTGATTTGAATGATATTTCTATTATTAATAAATTTCCTGACGTATTCCTTGAAGAACTTCTTGGCCTACCCCTAGAATGTGAAATCGAATTTTGTATTGACCCCAGTACAAAATCCATTATAAAATCCTTAAATATTTCTTCACTAAAAACGATCATATCATGCGCCAAAGACGTTGGCTCGAGCGGTTGAAGATTACGACAATACCATTCAATACCATCGTGGAAAAAGCGAACGTGGTAGCTGACGCGTTGAGTAGAAGATCATATGCGGTTACGAGTGTGACGTTGTTAACACATAGACCCATTTCGTACGACTTACAAAAGATGGATATAGAGTTAAAGATTCCAACAACCTATATGAAGATAGCGAATATACTATTATAATCGACTTTAATCGATAAAGTTAAAGCTACTCAAGGTACAGACATGGAGCTGATGCGTATGAGGATGAAAGTATAAGAAGGTGCTATTCCATAAGCAAGAATCGATGAAGAAGGAATACTTCGAATCAACTCTAGACTTTGTGTTCCTAATAACTCTGACTTGAAGTATAAAATCATGACGGAGGCGCACAACACACCATTTGCAATCCATCCTGGGAGTACCAAAATGTATCGTGATCTTCGACATACATTTTGGTGGAGCAATATGAAGAGAGAGATAGCGGAGTTTATCTCAAGGTGTTTAACTTGTCAACGAGTCAAGGTGGAGCATCAAGTGCCAAAAGGTCTATTGCAACCACTTGAAATTCTAGAATGGAAGTGGGAGCACATTATCATGTATTTTTTTACTGGTCTTCCCAAGGTTTCTCAAGGCATATATGCGAGTTGGGTCATTGTTGATAGATTGACCAAGTCTGCTCATTTCTTACCTATACGAGAAAATTATTCACTTGAACATCTTGCTTGTTTATACATAAATGAGATTGTAAGACTGCATGGTATGCCAGTATCTATAGTTTCTGATCGAGACCCAAGATTTACCTCACGATTTTGGGTTAGTTTGCAAAATGTTATAGGCACGGATTTACGATTTAGTTCGCATTATCATCCTCAAACTAACGGGCAATCGAAGAGGACTATTCAAACTCTTGAAGATTTATTAAGACTTTGTGTTCTTGACTTCAAAGGAAGTTGGAACAAGTTCTTACCATTGGTGGAATTCTCCTACAACAACAGTTATCAAACAAGTATTGGTACGGCTCCATTTGAGGCGTTGTACGGAAGCAAGTGTCATTCTCCAGTATGCTGGGATGAGGTGGGTGAAGCAACGTTGGTGGGACCAGAATTGGTACACATGACTACAAAAAATAGTTATGCTGGTATTCATCGAAAGGACGTGGAATTTAATGTTGGATTCCGTACATGATCGGCATAATCTCCAATATTGAATTCCACATCCTTTCGATGAAGATCGGCATAACTTTTTTATCGATCTTGTGAGATTTTTATACATTGTTGGATCGTTTGAATCTTTTCCGTAGTCATACGTACCAACTCCGGTCCCAACAACATTGCTTCACCTACCTCATCCCAGCATACTGGAGAACAACACTTTCTTCCATACAACGCCTCAAATGGACCCATGTCAATACTTTCTTGATAACTGTTGTTGTAGGAAAACTCCACTAATGGTAAGAACTTGTCCCAACTTCCTTTGAAGTCAAGGACACAGAGTCTTAATAAATCCTCAAGAGTTTGAATAGTCCTCTCTGATTGTCCGTCCATTTATGGATGATACGCCGAACTAAATCGTAAATTCGTGCCCATAGCTTTTTACAAACTAACCCAAAATCTTAAAGTGAATCTTGGGACTCGATCAGAAACTATAGATACTGGCATACCATGCAATCTTACAATCTTGTTTATGTACATACGAGCAAGACGTTTAAGTGTATATATTTCTTAAATTGGTAAGAAATGAGCAAACTTGGTCAATCTATCAACAATGAGCCAAATTGCATCTATGCCTTGAGAAACTTTGGGAAGACCAGTAACGAAATCCATGGTAATGTGCTCCCACTTCCATTCTGGAATTTCAAGTGGTTGCAATCGACCTTTTAGCATTTGATGCTCCGCCTTGACTTGTTGACAAGTTAGACACTTTAAGATAAACCCCGCTATCTCTCTCTTCATATTGCTCCACCAAAATGTATGTCGAAAATCACGATACATTTTGGTACTCCCAGGATGGATTGCAAACGATGTGTTGTACGCCTCCATCATAATTTTATACTTCAAGTCAGAATCGTTAGGAACACAAAGTCTAGAGTTGACTCGAAGTATTCCTTCTTCATCGATTCTTGCTTCCGGAATAGTACCTTCTTGCACTTTCTTCTTCATACGCATTAGCTCTAGGTCTGTAGCTTGAGCAGCTTTAACTTTATAGATTAAAGTCGGTTCTACTCGTATATTCACCATCATCACTTGGGTCCCTGGAGTCTTCAACTCTATCTCCATCCTTTGTAAGTCATACAAAATGGGCCTTTGCATTGACAATATCGCACTGCATTCAAGATATGATCTTTTACTTAATGCATCAGCTACTACGTTCGCTTTTCCAGGATGGTATTGAATGGTATGATCATAATTTTTTAATAGCTCAAGCCATAGTCTTTGCCGAATATTGAGTTCCTTTTGAGTGAAGAAATATTTGAGGCTTTTATGATCCGTATAAATCTCCACCTTCTCTCCATACAGGTAATGCCTCAAAATCTTAAGCGCAAAAACGACAGCTGCCAACTCTAGATCATGAGTAGGATAATTTCTCTCATATTCTTTGAGTTGTCGTGAGGCATAGGCTATGACTTTCCCATGTTGCATGAGAACACATCCTAAACCTTTGCTTTAAGCATCACTGTAGATGACAAATCCCTCCGAACCAGATGGTATTGTCAGAACAGGTGCTAAAATGAGTATCCTCTTGAGTTCTTGAAAAGTCTTCTCACTTTCTTCGCTCCAACCAAATTTTGTATCTTTTCGAGTCAGCTGAGTTAATGGAGTAGCGATTCGAGAAAATCCTTCTACGGATCTCCGATAATAACCAGCTAAGCTGAGAAAGCTACGTACTTTAGTTACTGACTTAGGTTACTCCCAGCTTTGAATTGCTTCAATCTTTGCTGGGTCAACAAATATTCCATGATTTGATATCACGTGCTCAAGGAATGCTACTTCCTCAAGCCAAAACTAGCACTTCTTCAACTTGGCATAAAGCTTGTTTTCACGTAGCTTTTGGAGTATCAACCTCAAGTGTTGCGCATGATCTTCACGGCTTTTGGAATATATGAGGATGTCATCAATAAAGACGACTACAAAATGATCCAAATATTCCTTGAATACTCGGTTCATCATATCCATGAAGCCAGCAAGAGCATTAGTCAATCCAAAAGACATGACTAGGAATTCATAATGCCCGTACCGAGTTCTGAAAGCAGTCTTTGAGATGTCATCAATTTTAATCTTTAACTGATGATATCTGGAACGAAGATCAATCTTTGAAAAGAATTTGGTGCCTTGCAATTGGTCAAACAAGTCATCAATGCGTGGCAACGGGTACCTATTTTTGATGGTGACATGATTCAACTCCCGATAATCAATACAAAATTGCATACTTCCATCTTTCTTCTTTATGAAGAGAAAAGGAGCACCCCAAGGAGATGTACTAGGATGAATGAAACCGATGTCTAACAATTCCTGCAGTTGAGTCTTTAACTCCTGAAGTTCAACAGGAGCCATTAGATATGGGGCTTTGGAAATGGGTTTTGTATCGGGTTCAAGGTCGATACAAAATTCAATTTCACGCTCTGGGGGTTGGCCAGGAAGTTCTTCAGGGAATAATGTTGGGTAAAATCTATATACGCACAACACGCGAGTATACGTGGTCAACAAGTAATATAGTAATGAATAAAGTATCGTTCCCATAGAGACAAATTAATATGAAACTTAACCTTACAATTATCAATTCCCTATTAATCCTAATCTTATTAAACTAATCAATTCAATAATTATAAAATCTAAATTATTACTATATAAATTATCGGTGCACTGTTTGAACAATTACGGCTCATCCCACATATACCATTTGACGTCGTACAAAAACTTCTTTTTCTATTGTCGTGTAAGATCAGGAGGTAGAATGTTTCTCACTAGATAATTCACGAAGTCCGCGTGCCATGGAAATTTTAACTGTATCCCGAACAGTTGCTCATCCAGGAATGACTCGTTGATTGCATGTAGACACTCGAAATTTTTCTGCACGACTGTTACTAACATTACAGGAAGGCAGAATCGTCTTTTAGAGATAACCTTGGAAGATAGCTCACATCCATTCCGGATACCACCGGAAATTCGGTCTCCATTCCGGATACTACTTGAGGATCACTTCACAACCCGAACCACACACCAGGAACATCAGTTCACAACCCGGACCACACACCGGGAATCTCATTCTCAACCCCGGAACACACACCAGAAGGATCATTTCCAACCTCAAAGATAACCTCGAGTTTCGTCCTTGGCGATAACCCCAAAGAATGTTGTTGCAGTTCCGGCGATAACTCCGGAAATGATTGTTTCAAATACATGCTATCAGCTTCAATCTCAGACCTCCTGCCGAGGCACTCATCTCTCAAACCTAGAACTAACATTGGGCATACAGGCACTCACAAGATGACATTGCGACATTCAAACACTTGCAGCAGTCCAATCTCAGATGTAACCTTGAGCAACGTCTCCTTTCAACTCAAACCGGCGATAACCCCGGCGAAGAGTCAAACATCATCTTGCCACATCAACATCTGCATGTTGTCTCGATATTTTAATACATACATACATACGACTATGTCCTTCAAGAACCAGGATATCCAATCCCGAGTGACTATTACGCGTGGCAGTACACCGGATAGAATTTGAAGCTTGAAGACCATGGGCATGGTCCCCTCATCTTGACTTCGTACAACCTCTAATCAATGTCATTGCGTAACTCTCGACATAAGCGGTCCGAAGAAGGTCACATATACCTCATTCGGATTCTTGGATTGAAGTTCTGCAAGTTCGAGCGGACATTACAGTGCACGAGTGCACGTACTTCGAGATGACGGGACCTGCAAAGCTCGGAGCCCTGATGACAAGTCGCAGTGTAGCTGCTACGCCACTGTGTACACCTGCTGACCATCGATCTATAAATATAAGGTGGGGTCACCCATTTGAGAGAGAGAGAAGAGAAAGAAAAGGCGATGAAGCCCTGTCCAATTTACTCTGTACACACCCATATTGAGTGTTTCCTCTTCTGTTAGCTCACATATAGCTATCTTTTGTCTGGCGGGAGCTGAGTATTTATCCACATAGAGTCATAGAAGTCTACTTTGGTAGCCCACTGTAAGCCTTCTTACATTTTATAAAGCTTTTCTTCTCATTATAGCACACTTTCGTTGCTCTATACATTTGAGAGTCATGTGAATGTGTTTGCCTGGACTTCTCAAGTGGTTTTATTTACATACGTATATATATATATTATATATATATATATATATATATATATAACAATTCAAAAATTTAAATTGTAATTTTAAATATTTATTGAATTATATAAATATTTAATTGGTGTATTTATTGCTAAATAAATATTTATTTAATTTGAATTGATTAATTATTTATGTTATAAATAAATAATTAATGAGTTAAGGAAATTATTATTATATTGATATTTCAAGTTGATGGTTAATTATTTGTATTGAGTTATGTGATTAAATGAATTATTTAATTAATTGTTATTTGAATTAATTAAATTAAATATGAAAACTTGATTAAATAAAGTGTGACAAATAACTATAGTATAAGGAGTTATTAAAAATAAATTAAAGTAGTTTTAATCTAGTTTTACCCAAACAATGCTTAAGGATATAAATTCTTTAAAATTTAAATGGTTTGCCAAACAAGTCTTTTGGCTTTTGATATTTCTAATTTATAAAATAACATAAATAATAAATATAACGTATTAATGTTGTAGACGTTATTTTGATAACTGATGATGGCTATTAAGGCCATATCAGTTTGTGTTTCCTTATGTTACACATACTAGCTATCAGAGCTTCATTCTAGTTGTGCTTGGCAATAGAGATAATTGAGACTTGAGAGAATTTGAGAGAGAGCTTGTGCAGAGAAGAACAATTCTAGTGTGTAGCAAGGATTTCTGTTAAGAAGAAAAAGGTATGTTCTATACTCTTATTATGCATATATGGGTTTCTACGACAAAATTTTTTCTATGCTCTATGAATTCTATTTCTTCCGAATTGTTGTTATGTAACTAAGTTATGGGGGTTATACATGTTTATAGTGATTAGATATGGTGTTTAATCAATAATCACATGCAAATTTTGGTTTACAGTAGGAAGAAATAATGTCAGTATATGTATTTCTTATATGGCTTATGTAAGTAACAATTATGATGATCAATTTAGTGTGTGAAATTGAAATGTGACTATGTTAGTTAGTTTGTTAAGAATTACAGAGAACTTAGTTCAAAAGAATCAAATTGGTGTATCATTATGATTACAGTGTTCACTGTGTCAAGAAATATCAAAAATGGAGTTTTTGGTTTTAAAATATGTTATTCCAGTATTTAATTTTTATAGAATTATGGTTTAAGTTATGTTATGTTAGTATTTGTATGCTTGGTGAAGTTTATGTGTAATTTGCATAAGTTATACATGTTAATTAGTGTTAGAAATTAAGACATAGTAGCTTGGTTTTGTTTCTGGTTTTGGGTGTTACAGTAATTGAGACCCCAACAAGAAAATTTCGCCTCAAATAGCCAAATTTCTCGCATGATGCCAAATTTCGCATGACGCAAAATTAGGCGGAAGTTTGCGCCCAAGCGCTGAAATTCAGCCGAAGACAGCTTTGTCTCGCCCAAATATTTGGAAAAGTGATCTGGGTTGGATAATTTTGACCTCCTGTAGTAAAATGGCCATAACATTTTCATACGAACTCCTATTGAGGTGATTCAAGATGATTCAGAAAGAGGACGAATAGGCCTATAACTTTTATTCTTTAAGGTTTTCAATTTGAAATCGTTATGAATGGTTAAAATTGTCATCTTTAGGACTATTAGTGTAACTAATGTGTATTGTCAATACATATGGTATGTGTAGGACTTGGGGTGAACGTGAGTAGTGATTGTTTAACTTACGCACGAGGAAAGTTCTCTAACTCTACTTTTAAAATTTTGCAAGTATCTAAACTATCTTTCAGCAAATTTTCCTAACTCTAAGCTTTCTTTGCGCAAGTTTCTTAACCCTAATTATATCGTGAAAGTTCCTACACCTTATCTCTTGATTTTGAGCCAATCTTTAACTTGTTAATTAGCATGCAAATTTCTACATTCTAACACATTAATATTGAACAAGTTTTATCATTCAACTTATTATATATTTGTTATGCATGCTTTGTGACGCCCCCAAAAATAGGTATACATCACCCATCTTGCGTAGTCAGATACATGGTACAGAATTTAAATACAACTTACTAATATAAGCGTAGGTATGCAATACGACATAAAGCGTGAGTTTGAATACAATATTGTCTACTAGAGATCATACAAACTCAAAAGGAGTCCTCATTACAATATTATCACACTATTTCACAGAATAGTGAGGACTACTAATGCTATCCTCTGGACCATTACTCCTTCCCCGAGGCTCGTCCTAGCTATATTCTCATTTCACGAAGAAGCGGTGAAAGAAAGGGTGAGCTCAACTAGCTCAAGAAGAAATATTATGACAAAGATAATGCGAGAATAAATTATCATTAGCTTCTGAAAAATGTTAAGCGATAAAATATAATGAACATCAAGTTTAACTACAAGCGGAACCAACAATCCATTAAAAGAGTCAAGTAGAAAATAAAATCTACTATCTTTTATGATTTTAAAGGTTTTTCATCATTTATTTATAGTGAGAGACTCACTTTAATAAATATTCCACATCATCGAATCACCCCTGCACTACGGCCAAGGATAACAATTATTCATGCACTACGGGCCAAGAATATTTGTGTATTCATTAATGGTCATGAGCATGCCAACAACTGTCCATCAATGCACTACGGGCCCTTTGAGGATTTTACCACATCATTTGTAACATTACGGTCATGATTACACCGAATAGTCTCTGGTCATAATCATACCAAGTCCATCTATGCACTACAGAGCTCTGAGATGACTTTCAACATAATATAAACATGAGGATGATGATAATAATATAAGAATTCAATAAAACAAGTTCAAGAATTAATTTATCTAGGAACCAATAACATCCAAATCATCAACATGATCTTGCTTTGTAGAGTAAAATTCAAGAATCTTGAGAAGAATATTTCCATGAAAGGATCTTTGGATGAAGCGCAAATATCAAGGATATTCCACTAATTTCATGGAGTATAGAAGTCAAAGTTTTAACCATTTGGGTATAATAAAGAATGGAATAACAAAAGAAATCACCATGCATGCGATAGACCGCATGGTGAGTTATTCCAATAGAATAATAAATAACGGAACGGTCCGGCAGAAAGCGCATGTGACGAGGATATTCCAACAGAATAATAAAGAATGGAACCAGGTCCGGTGTAAAACACACAGACAGGATGTTCCAACAGAATAATAGAAGAATGTCACCAAGTATAGGGTAAACCACGTATACAGGTTATTCCAATAGAATAATAAGAATAACAACAGTTCTCTTCATGAATAAGAAAGAATAACACCCCTTACTTTTGGTAGGAGATTGAATACTGTAGTAGTGTAGTAACAAAATACTCTTCTTCTTTCTCTCTTATTCTCTCTATACTTTCTCTCTATAGCTTGAATGAATTAAGTGAAAAATAATGAAGCACTAGGCCTCTATTTATAGAAGATTTCTAGCTTAGCACTTGCCATGTGAAAAGGCAAGTGGCTCAACGATCAGTGATGTGAAAAGAAAAGTGGTTTGGCCTTTGTAATGTGAAGCGACAAGTGGTTCGATGCTGTAATGTGAAACGACAAGTGGTTCGACGTACGGTAAAGGTAATTACTATTGACGAAGGTAATTACTATTCACAAAGGTAATTACTATTGATGAAGGAAATTACTATTGATTGAAGAGACTCTTAGATGATGACATATGGCCCCCATAAAATAATCAAACTTACCACAAACGTCTCATATGGACTCTTTATATACATCAAGGATTGAATAAATATTACCACAAATCATTTTATTTTTAATCAACACATATTTAATCTTTCAACAATTATTAATCATTTATAACTTGTCGTCTAAATTATTGATTTAATACTATAACATATTATACAGATGATATTATGACAATAATTGAATCAATAATATAAGAGAGATGATGATCAAAGAATTATTGTAGCAATAATTGAGCATAGTTAAGTGACTTCTCACGTAAGCATCAATAATCAATATCGTGTGCTACTATACAACTACACGTATTCTTTGTACTTTTACTACAAGGTGTAGTTCAACGGTTTTAACGGTAACACCTCTGTAGTTATTTTTATAGAAAGATAATTTTTGTCGTTTCTAACTACGACAATACTTAGTTCATGGGGTCCACTAATGATTGAGTAGTCGTCATTTAATATTCCCGACAAAAGAATATTCCCAGACCAAGCGAATATTTTATAACAACTTGCTTACTTTGCAAAATTTATAAATATTACCCACAACTATAATATTATATCAAATTTATTCCATAATATTCAAAAATAATATTTATAGAAAAATTCATCTTTATTTATAAAAGTTGGGGTCTTACAACCTCCCTTCTTATGAAATTTTGCCCTCGAAATTAGGGTGCATTACTGGTATGTCGAAGAGGTAAGGATACCTTGATTTCATTTGATTCTAACTCCCAAGTCATTTCTTCAACATCGTGGTTCCTCCACAAAACTTTGACTTGAGGTATAACCTTGGAGCGTAGAATATGTTCCTTCTTATCCAAGATTTGAACAGGAACCTCTTCATACGTCAAATCTTTCGCTATTTCGTCCGGTTCTAACTCAATAATGTGGTTCGGGTCTTTCACATATTTACGTAACATGGATATGTGAAAAACGTTATGAACATGAGACATACTTGGCGGTAAAGCGAGTCTATAGGCCACAGTTCCTACTCAATCGAGGATTAAAAATGGACCGATGAATCGAGGATTGAGTTTTCCTCTCTTTCCAAATCTTGTAACTCCTTTCCATGGAGCAACTCTTAACAACACATGATCTCCTATATCGAATTCCACGTCCTTTCGATGAAGATCAGCATAACTCTTTTGTCGATTTTGTGAGGTTTTTATACGTTGTCGGATCGTTTGAATCTTTTTCGTAGTCATACTTACCAACTCCGGTCCCAACAACGTTGCTTCACCCACCTAATCCCAGCATACTGGAGAACGACACTTTCTTCCATACAACGCTTCGAATGGAGCCATGCCAATACTTGCTTGATAACTGTTGTTGTAGGAAAACTCCACCAATGGTAAGAACTTGTCCCAACTTCCCTTGAAATCAAGGACACAGAGTCTTAATAGATCTTCAAGAGCTTGAATAGTCCTCTCCGACTGTCTGTCCATTTGAGGATGATATGCCGAGCTAAATCGTAAGTCTGTGCCCATAGCTTTTTGCAAACTAACCCAAAATCGTGAAGTGAATCTTGGGTCTCGATCAGAGACTATGGATACCGGCATACAATGTAGTCTTACAATCTCGTTTATGTACATACGAGCAAGACGTTCAAGTGTATAAGTTTCTCGTATCGGTAGAAATGAGCGGACTTGGTCAATCTATCAACAATGACCTAAATCGCATCTATGCCTTGAGAAACCTTAGAAAGGCCCAGAACGAAATCCATGGTAATGTGCTCCCACTTCCATTACGGAATTTCAAGTGGTTGCAATGGACCTTTTGGTACTTGATGCTCCGCTTTAACTCGTTGACAAGTTAGACACCTTGAGATAAACGCTATCTCTCTTCATATTGCTCCACCAAAATGTATAGCGAATATCATGATACATTTTGGTACTCCCGAGATGGATTGCAAATGGTGTGTTGTGCGCCTCCATCATGATATTATACTTTAAATCGTGGTCGTTAGGAACACAAAGTCCGGAGTTGACTCGAAGTATTCCTTCTTCATCGATTCTTGCTTAAGATAGCACCTTCTTGCACTTTCTTCCTCACACGCATCACCTCCAGTCCGTAGCTTGAAAGCGACTTTAACTTTATCGATTAAAGTCGGTTCTACTTGTATACTCGCTATCATCACATGCGTCCCTGGAGTCTTTAACTCTATCTCCATCCTTTGCAAGTCACACAAAATGGGCCTTTGCGTTGACAATATCGCACTCGTACTTGCATATGATCTTCTACTCAATGCGTCAACTACCACGTTCGCTTTTCCAGGATGGTATTGGATGGTATGATCATAATCTTTCAACAGTTCAAGCCAACATCGTTGTCGCATGTTGAGTTCCTTTTGAGTGAAGAAATATTTGAGGCTTTTATGATCCGTAAAGATCTCCACTTTCTCCCCATACAAGTAATGCCTCCAAATTTTAAGTGCTGAAGACAACGGTTTGCTAACTCTAGATCATGAGTAGGATAATTCCTCTCATATTCTTTGAGTTGTCGTGAGGCATAGGCTATAACTTTTCCATGTTGCATGAGAACACATCATAACCCTTTACCCGAAGCATCACTTTAGATGACAAATCCTCTCGAGGCGGATGGTATTGCCGAGCAGTCTTTGAAATGAGTCTCCTCTTGAGTTATTGAAAACTCTTCTCACATTCTTCGCTCCAACCGAACTTTGTATCTTTTCGAAGTAAATTTGCGTCGATGGAGTAGCGATTCGAGAAAATCCTTCCACGAATCTCCGATCATAACCACTTAAACCGAGAAAGCTTCTGCGATTTTCCATCGATTTAGGTTGTTCCCGACTTTGAATAGCTTCAATCTGCTTTGGGTCGGCAGATATTCCATGACTTGATACCACGTGCCCAAGGAATGCTACTTCTATAAGCCAGAACTCGCATTTCTTCAACTTGGCATAAAGCTTATATTCACGAAGCTTTTGGAGTGTCAGCCTCAAGTGTTGCTCATGATCTTCACGGCTTTTGGAATAAATAAGGATGTCATCAATAAAGGCGACCACAAAGTGATCCAAATATTCCTTGAATACTCGGTTCATCATATCCATGAAGGCGGCGGAGCATTAGTCAATCCAAAGGACATGACTAGGAATTCATAATGCCCGTCTTGAGTTTCGAAAGCCGTCTTTGGAATGTCACGGTTCTAATCTTCAATTGGTGATATCCGGAGCGAAGATCAATCTTTGAAAGAATTTGGCTCCTTCAATGGTCAAATAGGTCATCAATACGTGGCAATGGATACCTATTTTTGATGGTGACATGATTCAACTCAGATAATCAATATAAAGTCGCATACTCCCATCTATCTTCTTCACGAATAGAGCAGGAGCACCCCAAGGAGATGTACTAGGACGAATAAAGCCAATGTCTAACAATTCCACAGTTGGGTCTTTAACTCCACGAAGTTCAATAGAGCCATTCGATATGGGTCTTTGGAAATAGGTTTTGTCTAGGGTTCAAGGTCGATACAAAATTCAATTTCACGCTTCGGGGTAGGCGAGAAAGTTCTTGGGAATACGTCGGAAATTTATTAACAATAGAAATATCGTTCAAAACTTACGTATTTTTGTTTAAATCATGACGAGAGCTAAGAAAGCTTGACATCCGTTTTTCAATAAACGAATAGCTTTATGGCTTGAGATGAGCGTGATTGATTTTAATGGTTTGGTCGCTTGAATTCGCATAATAGGTTGGTTAGGAATATGAAAGCTAACAACCTTACGAAAACAATCAATTTTTGCATGATAAGTAGTTAACCAATCAATCCCTAGAATCACGTCAAATGCAAGTATTTTTAATGAAATAAGATCGACAGGTAATGTGAGGGTACCGATTTGAACCAAACAAGACTTATAAATAGTGGATGTAATGAAGGTTTATCCCAACGGAGTTTCCATAGATAAGTCAAAGTCTAATTTCTCTGGAGACAAATTTAATCGATGAGCGCAAGTAGGAGAAATAAAAGAATGGGTAGAACCGGTATCAAATAAAGTATAGACTTCATTAGAGTTTATGATAAGCTTACCCGTGATGACCTCATTCGGGTTCCTTGCTCTTTGGGAGGTCACAACAAACGCTCTCCCTTGCACTACCGATTTTGACTTTTTTGGGACGGCCTTTGGTGCCTCCATCCTAGCAAAATTTATCTTGATGGCAATAAAAATCGAGCTAAGTGACCTTCTCTTCCACAATTATAACATGCTTTGGATGGCATGGCGCTTGATTTGGTGATGTGTCCCTCTCCTCGCATTTGAAGCATATAATAGGTGGTCTTTCTCCTTCCTTAACAACTGGTCTTTGGTCTTGACGTCTTTCCATCATTGTTGAATCTCCTTTTCTTGAAATGTCCATTCTTATTGTTTTGTACGATTACCACTAAAGTGGTTACCATATCCGCCTGTTGATTCCCTCCACGCTTGTTGTCACCGCCCGATGACTACTCATTTGGTATTATAATTTTATTGTACCGCTCTCTTTTAGTTGCGTTGACTCGTTATCGCGCTCCACTAATCGAGCCCTATTTACAACATCTGAATACAAACACGGTTTATGAGAAATAAGATGTTGGCGTATCTCCGACTTCAAACCTCTTAAAACATTCGCGCCATTCTCTCTTCATTATCCACCAAATGGGACGATATGAACCGTGATAACTCGCAAATTTTGCCTCGTATTGCGACACGATCATATTGTTTTGTTCCAACTTGATAAACTCCACCTCCTTCATGTGGCGAATACTTTCGTGAAAGTATTTGTCGTTGAACGACTCTGGAACTTCTCCCGAAGATATCTTGATGACAAAGAAGTTGAGTACGTTTTTACCGATTCCCACCAAGATGTCGCCTCTCGCGCAACATAAAAGCGTGAAAGGAACCTTTTGCTCCTCGGAGCATCCCAAGACATCAAATATCTTGGTGTCTGCTTTATCCATGCTTCCGCCGGAAGTGGTTTTGGCTCTCCTTAAACTTCGATGGTCCCGGCTCCTTGAATTGTTTAGCGGTGACCGCCGAGAGTTTTTCGTGTTTCCACCTACGTTTTAGGCGAGAGTCACTCTACTTTCTTTGTTGCATGAATTGCATAAAGCCTCTGAACATTTGATCATTCATCATTTGATCAGTGTTGTTGTTTGCATGAGGATTGTCGCCTTCCTGATGCACATTATCCTGATTATTGATATGTGGTGAATCAACGATCGCCTGTGCTCCATTGCTATTCTCAACATTCTCAGACGTCATTTTCAGATACTGCCCAAAACAAAAGGTTAATTGACATGAAACATATTATCCCTATATTCTGACCGACCAACAAAATAGCACATAAACTTATGTAGGTCATACTAGCGAAGGTATTCCCCGCCTCTCCCCTCCTAGTACTATTCTCACATCTTAGCCGAGGATCATATCCTAAGCTACGATACCAAGTTGTGGCGCCCCAAAAAATAGGTATACATCACCCATCTTGGGTAGTCGGATACATGGTATAGAATTTAAATACAACTTACTAATATAAGCTAGGTATGCAATCGACATAAAGCGTGAGTTTGAATACAATATTGTCTACTAGAGATCATACAAACTCAAAAGGAGTCCTCATTACAATATTATCACACTATTTCACAGAATAGTGAGGACTACTAATGCTATCCTCTAGACCATTACTCCGTTCCCCGACTCGTCCCAGCTATATTCTCATTTCCTGAAGAGAACAGTGAAAGAAAGGGTGAGCTCAACTAGCTCGAGAAGAAATATTATGACTAAGATAATGCGAGAATAAATTATCATTAGCCTACAACAATGATGTTAAACTAATAAAATATAATAAACATCAAGTTTAACTACAGCGGAACCAGCAATCCATTAAAAGAGTCAAGTAGAAAATAAAATCTACTATCTTTTATGATTTTAAAAGGTTTTTTCATCTTTGTTATAAGTTGAGACTCGAACTTTAATAAATATTCCACATCATCGAATCACCCCTTACACTACGGCGAGGATATTCTTTAGTATCACGACCACAATTATTCATGCACTACGGGCCAAGAATATTTGTGTATTCATTAATGGTCATGATCATGCCAACAACTGTCCATCAATGCACTACGGGCCACTGAGGATTTTTACCATATCATTTGTAACATTACGGTCA
The DNA here is from genome assembly GCA_020205615.1 of Panax quinquefolius. NCBI lineage: Eukaryota > Viridiplantae > Streptophyta > Magnoliopsida > Apiales > Araliaceae > Panax > Panax quinquefolius. The sequence goes on along the minus strand of CM035158.1, from coordinate 36,543,438 downwards.
TGATTACCTTTGAATAGTCTACGTCATAATCATACCAAGTCCATCTATGCACTCTACAGCCACAGATGACTTTCAACATAATATAAACATGAGGATGATGACAATAATATAAGAATTCAATAAAACAAGTTCAAGAATTAATTTATCTAGGAACCAATAACATCCAAATCATCAACATGATACTACTTTGTAGAGTAAAATTCAAGAATCTTTGAGAAGAATATTTCCATGAAAGGATCTTTGGATGAAGCGCAAATATCAAGGATATTCCACTAATTTCATGGAGTATAGAAGTCAAAGTTTTAACCAATTTGGGTATAATAAAGAATGGAATAACAAAAGAAATCACCATGCATGCGATAGACCGCATGACAGCGAGTTATTCAACGAGAATAATAAATAACGGAACCGAGTCCGGCGTAAAAGCGCGCATGACATGAGGATATTCAACAGAATAATAAAGAATGGAACCGGTCGATTGTAAAAACACACGCATGAGGATGTTCCAACAGAATAATAATAAAAAGGCGGAACCAGTCAGGTGTAAAAACACATGAGCAGGATGTTCCAAATGTAATAATAAAAGAGCGGAACCAAGTCCGGTGTAAAACACACAGACAGGATGTTCCAACAGAATAATAGAAGAATGTTACCAAGTATAGGGTAAACCACGTGTACAGGTTATTCCAACAGAATAATAAGAATAACAACAGTTCTCTTCATGAATAAGAAAGAATAACACCCCTTATTTTTGGTAGGAGATTGAATACTAAAGTAGTGTAGTAACAAAATACTCTTCTTCTTTTTCTCTTATTCTCTCTATACTTTCTCTCTCTATAGCTTGAATGAATTCATGAAAAATAATGAAGCACTAGGCCTCTATTTATAGAAGATTTCTAGCTTAGCACCTGCCATGTGAAAAGGCAAGTGGCTTGACGACTGGTGATGTGAAAAGAAAAGTGGTTTGACGCCTGTAATGTGAAACGACAAGTGGTTCGACGCCTGTAATGTGAAACGACAAGTGGTTCGACGTCTGGTAAAGGTAATTACTATTGACGAAGGTAATTACTATTCACAAAGGTAATTACTATTGACGAAGGTAATTAATTATCGACGAAGAGACTCTTAGATGATGACATATGGGCCCCCATAAAATAATCAAACTTACCACAAACGTCTCATAACAGACTCTTTATATACATCAAGGATTGAATAAATATTACCACAAATCATTTTATTTTTAATCAACACATATTTAATCTTTCAACAATTATTAATCATTTATAACTTGTCGTCTCAATTATTGATTTAATACTATAACATATTATCTGAGATGATCTTGTGACAATAATTGAATCAATAATATAAGAGATATGATCAAACAATTATCGTAGCAATAATTGAGCATAGTTGAGTGACTTCTCACGTAAGCATCAATAATCAATATCGTGTGCTATTATACTGACACGGCAGACATCGTACTTTTACTACCGCGTAGTTAAACAGTTTTAACGGTAACACCTCTGCCGTTATTTTTGTAGAAAGATAATTTTGTCATTTTCTAACTACGACAATACTTCCATTGTGGGGTCCACCAATGATTGAGCCGTTGTACGAATATTCCCCGACAAAAAGAATATTCCCCGACCAAACGAATATTTTATAACAACTTGCTTACTTTGCAAAATTTATAAATATTACCCACAACTATAACATTATATCAAATTTATTCCATAATATTCAAAAATAATATTTATAGAAAAATTCATCTTTATTTATAAAAGTTGGGGTCTTACATGCTTAAAATTCAACTTTAAATAAGGTTTTAACCTTAGCTTAACATTGTTCAAGCAAGGTATGTTACATTATTCAATACTTATGCTCTTAGATTATTCCTAAAGCATGACCTTAGTATACAATGTTTATTCACTTATGAATTATTCCATAGCATAATGTTGTTACAGTTTTATTCAACTAGTCCTTAGTTGATGTTCGTAAACTCAAAATTACCCTTGAAAGCTTATCCAAACCAAACTTTCTTTAGTGCGGACTTGGACTCTAAATACTGAGATGAACAACCCTATTATTACTATTAGGGTTAACTTACGCGTAGCGTTAAAATATTTGTGCACAATACATTGTACGAATGGCTGATCCCCCTAAGTACGAGGTCCTTATAGTCTTATGACTGTTAAAGTTGGAGTAGAAAGATTACTTGCAACTGTGAACGTAGTTCATGGTCTTATAACCCTTAGTGATGTATATTCCATATTTTGGATTCCAATTTTTGATTATTATTGTTAGAGTACTATTCACTTTTGATGAGCCTATTATTGACACTTATTATTGTTATACTCCTGTTGATTCTCTATTATATCCAGTGAGCAATTGTTTTATTCACTCTTGCATATTTATAAACTCATTGAAGCTAAAGAGGAGAAGGTAGATGAACCTTCGACTAGCAAAGGAAAGGAAAAAATGTACAAGTAATGAAGACTTGTAATCTTGACTTTGATTATGATGTTAGACTTTTATTATGATGATCTTAGACTTTATTTTAAAGAAGTTATGTAATAATTTATTTCCGCATTTGAATGACGTTTAAAGGTTAGATAACCTGGGATGTTTTTGAACTTAATAATGTAACCCTATTTAAGGGGAGGTTTTATGATTCAAATATTATTTTATTTAGGTAGATAGTATGAATGCTTGAATAGTGAACACCAAATCTTGTGGGAATGAAGTGCCTAGATTTGGGGGTGTCACAGGTTGGTATCAAAGCTTTAGGTTATAAACCTTAGGTGGGGGAAAAGCCTTAGGAAGTAACCTTTGAAAAGATAGTGATGATAAACTCTTGTCGAGTTTTAGGAAAGAGAAAGTAATAAAACACTCATGTGCTTATGTGATTACAACTTATGTGCTCATGAGTGTCGAGTAGTAATGATTAGTAATTAAAACTTAAACTTTGGTTGACGGGATGGCTAATGTAGGAGAATCCAGTCAGGATAGAGAGGAGGAGCCTCGAGATATTCAGGTGATTTGGGAACAACTACTGCCACGGGAAACAGTTTCGTCGGTCACAGTAGTTGAGCAGGAGAGAGTCCCTGATGAGGATGATGAGACAGAGACAGATGAGGAGGATCCCGTGGAGCTGCCACAGTCGGAGGATGAGGAGGACGAGGAGGAAGAGCTTCCACTTGATTCGATAGCTGCCCGTATGTACGATGAGGTGTATGATCACAATGTGGAACTTCAAGATACCATCGAGGAGTTGCGAGAGATAGTAGCTGAACAACAGACTTCGATGGCGCAGAAAGACGATGAGATCCAGGATTGAGAAGAACGACTGAAAAAAAGTTGAAGAGAAGCTGGTCCACACTGAAGGAGAGAATGAGCAAATGATGGAGAAGATTGCAGAACTGGAGAATAAGCTGAAAGAAGAATCTACAAAAAGGGCAAGAGCCGAAGATATTAACGAGCCGGAATAGCAGAGAGTGATGTACAAGCCAAGAGGAGAAAGATGAAAGAAATGAGCAACGTATTCAACATCGTGCTCAATCGAGCTCAAGATCGAGTCATGAGTTATCTGATTCAGTTCGAGACACTACCATCATACGTATTGGATCGCCGAACAATGTTCCGAATTATGGAGGAAGAGCTTCGTAAGGCTACGCAGTATCTTAGTGGGACAATGTAGAAATTTTAAGTAATAGGTGATTTTAAAAATAAATGAAATGTAAATCCCGGGTATGATATAACCAATGGGATAGATGATGATGATGATGATATCCTGAAACTATTATAGTTCAGGAAAGTAATGTAAATAGCAGTGATGCTATTGTCTTGATGTTTTAGATGATGAATGAATAAAAATTATTATTTTATTCAAAGTGTTAAGTGTTATGTGTTACATGATAAACTTTTATGATTGAATAACATTTGATGGGTTTATTTTAACAGAAAATGGATTCAAGACGTCAACCATCACGACGGAGAACCACTGAGGAAAACAACAATAATAATGTGGAAGGAAACCCGGTTCAGCAGCTAGTGACGTTACTGACGGGTGCTTTGCAGAATCAACCTCAGAATCAAGGTACTACGTTTAAGGACTTCAAGGCGGTTGGACCACTAGAATTCCAAGGGTCCATGAATCCAGTTGAAGCATAGACTTGGATTATGGAAATCAAGAAGGTTTTGATGTGGCTAGGGTAGAGGAGAATCAGAAGACTGCTTTTGCAACGTTTATGTTGAAAGAGGAGGCTAGCTATTGGTGGCAGGCCAACAAAACTCGGGAAGAACCAGGAGTAATGACCTGGGATAGGTTTAAGGAGCTGTTCTTCGAGACCTATTTCCCAGAGAGTTCGAAGAGTCAGTTAGAAGTGCAGTTCTTGGAACTGAAGCAGGGAACAATGTTAGTATCTGAGTATGCCGTAAGATTTAACGAGTTGGCGAGGTTTGCGCCATATCAAGTCAGCACAGATGAACGCAAGGCGAAGAGGTTTGAACAGGGACTAAAGCCCTGGTTGTATAGTAGGGTCTCCCTGTTCCAATCAAGACGTTTTTTGTGGTAATGGAGAAAGTAATTTCACTGAGAGTGGAGGCGAGGCAGTAACAAAACACAACCAAGAGCAGAGGAAGAAGAAAAATGAAGGTGAATCTAAAAATGGTGGAGGTAGTAACGGTGGAAACAACAACAACAATTTGAAGAGGAAGTGGAATGCGAATGTGGGAGCTGGAAATTAGGAAGGAAACCAGTAAAATAAGAAGTTCGAAGCATGTACTACATGTGGGAAGTTTCATAAGGGTGTGTGCTTGATGGGGAAACGAGTATGCTTCAATTGTGGCCAAGAGGGTCACATCGCCCCAAATTGCACTCAATCTAAGAAAATAGTTTGCTTTACGTGCGGGTCCAAGGATCACTTTGCTAGTGAATGTCCTAAAAAGAGATCTAGTGAGGCAAATGGAAGCAAGAGAAATGCTGGTGGAGGTACGCTGACTATTGCTGGACCAACATCAACAAATAAGCCTATAGCAAGAACCTTCAACATGACGGTGCAGGACGCGGTGCAATCAATAGATGTTGTGTCAGGTATTATCCCAATCAATGATATAAATGCATATGTATTATTTGATTCAGGTGCTACTTGCTCGTTTATATCGGATGATTTTGCTAAGAAGTTAGAAATACCTAGTGAAGAGTTGAATTTCCCTTTAAACATAGAAATTGTGAATAAGGAAGTGATTCCTGTTAGGTTTGTATATAAGAACTATAGTGTGAACATTAAGTGGAATGGTATGAAGGTAGATTTAATCCCGATAAAACTCAGAGAGTTCGATGTTATTTTGGGAATGGATTGGTTATTCAATTATGGAGCGATAATTGATTGCCAAAAGAAGTGTGTGAACCTTTTGACTCCGTCAAAGATAGTTTTTTATGGTAGCAAATCGCCTAGACAAATGAAATGTCTGACGATGATGTAGGCCAAGAAGTTATTGAATCAGGGCTGTATAGGGTATCTAGCTTACATAGTTGATACTCAAAAAGAGAAGGATATGAAATTGGAGGAAATACCAGTGGTTAGGGAGTTCGTGGACGTGTTTCCAGAAGATTTGCCAGGACTTCCACCTGACAGAGAAATCGAGTTCGTGATCGACTTAGCGCTAGGAACTGCTCCTATATCGAAGGCCCCGTACAGAATGGCTCCGATAGAAATGAAGGAACTAATGGTGCAACTGCAAGAACTATTAGATAAGAAGTATATTCAACCAAGTGTATCACCGTGGGGAGAACCAGTGTTATTCGTGAAGAAGAAGGATGGGTCGATGCGTCTTTGCATTGACTATAGGGAATTGAACAAAGTCACTATTAAGAACAAATATCCGTTACCAAGAATAGATGACTTGTTTGATCAATTGAAGGGTGCTAGATATTTCTCGAAAATAGATTTGAGAAGTGGATATCACCAATTGAAAGTAAGGAAGGAGGATGTACCGAAGACAACATTCTGAACTCGGTATGGACATTACAAAGTTTTAGTGAAGTCTTTTGGTTTGACAAACGCCCCTGCAGCATTCATGGATTTAATGAACAGGGTGTTTAAACCATTTTTGGACAAGTTTATGGTGGTGTTCATCGACGATATCCTAGTGTACTCTAAAACTCAAGAGGAACACGTGGAACATTTACGTTTGACGTTGGAGACGTTAAGAAAAGAAGAGTTGTACGCGAAATTCTCCAAATGTGAATTTTGGCTGAAACGTGTACAATTTCTTGGGCATATAATTGATAAGGATGGGATTTCTGTAGATCCATCAAAAGTTAGAAGTTGTGATAAATTGGGAACAACCAAGAACTCCATCAGAAGTGAGAAGTTTTTTGGGGTTGGCAGGCTATTATAGACGGTTTATTCAGGATTTTTCCAAGATTGCTACTCCGTTGACAAATTTGACAAGGAAATCTATAAAATTTGTTTGGGCGGAAAAATGTGAGGAAATTTTTCAAGAATTAAAGAAGAAGCTCAGTATGGCACCTGTGTTGTCATTACCAGATAATATAGGAAACTTTGTGGTGTATAGTGATGCTTCACACAAAGGATTGGGTTGTGTCCTTATGCAGAACGACAAGGTTATTGTGTATGCATCAAGGCAACTGAAGGAGTACGAGAAAGGGTATCCAACTCATAATTTAGAGTTGACGGCAGTTGTGTTTGTACTGAAGATATGGAGAAATTATCTCTACGGAGAAAAATGTGAGATCTACACAGACCATAAAAGTCTAAAGTATATTTTCACACGTAAAGACACGAACATGCACAAAGAAGATGGATGGAACCGATAAAAGATTATGATTGCGAGATCTTTTATCATCCGGGTAAAGCTAATGTGGTTGCAGATGCCTTGAGTAGTAGAAAGGCAGAGAAAAATGGATGATGTTAACTGATAAGGAGGAGCTCATTTCAAAGAATGGCAAAACTAGAATTTGGAAATCAAATTTCTAGAAGAATCCGAGGAAAAATTGTTCCAGATGGAAGCCAGTCCAAATTTGGTGGACAAAGTGAAAAACGCTCAGCTACAGGATGAGGAATACAAGAAAATAAAGTAAAGTATAGTCGAGGGTAAAGAAGCAAAGTATAAGGTCGATACTGCGGGGATGCTAAGATTCGAGGGACGAATTTGGGTTCCAGCAGTTCAGGAGATTAAAGAAGAAATTTTAACGGAAGCACGTAACTCAAGGTATTCAATTCATCCGGGAAGTACGAAAATGTATCAAGATTTGCGGCGTCATTTTTGGTGGCCGAACATGAAAAGAGATGTTGCAGAGTGCGTTGCAAAGTGCTTAACATGTCAAAAAGTGAAGGCAGAGCATCAACGACCAATCGGATTAATTCAACCGTTGGAGATACCGGAATGGAAGTGGGAGCACATCACAATGGATTTTGTGGTAGGTCTTCCAACGACTCAGAAAGGATACGATGCGATATGGGTGATAGTGGACAGATTGACAAAATTTGCACACTTTTTGCCAATAAAGATTAGATTTAATCTTGATCAGCTGGCGAAGCTATATGTTAAAGATATTGTCTCAAGACATGGAGTTCCAGTGTCAATTGTATCAGACAGAGATCCAAGGTTCATATCAAATTTCTAGAAAAGACTACAAGAATGCATGGGAACGCAACTAAAGATGAGCACAGCACATCATCCATAAACTGATGGGCAAAGCGAATGAACAATCCAAACTTTAGAGGATATGCTTAGAGCGTGCATAATGGATTTCAAAAGAAACTAGGATGATCATCTACCGTTGGTGGAATTTGCATACAACAACAGTTACCAGGCAAGCATTGGTATGCCGCCATACGAGGCATTATATGGCAAAAAGTGCAAAACTCCGCTATGCTGGGATGAAGTTAGAGAACGTCAACTACTTGGACCAGAACTGGTACAACAGACCGTTGAAATTGTCAAACTCATCAAAGCAAGATTGGTAGCTGCTCAAGATCGACAGAAAAAGTATGCTGATCAACACAGGCAGAATCGTGAATTTGAAGCAGGAAGTTTCGTGTTCCTGAAAGTTTCTCCTTGGAAAGGGAAAATTCATTTTGGCAAGAAAGGAAAGCTCAGCCCAAGGTTTATTGGACCTTTCAAAATTCTACGAAGAGTGGGAGAGGTGCCCTACGAAGTAGCTTTACCTCCAGAACTAGAACATGTTCATAATGTTTTCATGTTTCGGTATTACGACCATATAAACCTGATTACAAGCATGTGATAGAGTATGAACCCTTGCAGTTCAGTAAATATTTGTCTTATGAAGAGATTCCTATCCAGATAGTCGACAGGAAAGAACAAGTGCTCAGGAATAAAGTGATACCTTCTGTGAAGGTGATATGGAGGAACCACAATGTCGAAGAGGCTACGTGGGAACTCGAAGCTGATATGATGAAGAATTACCCTGAGTTATTTGTTTAAATCAGTGTCTTGATTTCGGGGATGTAATCTTTGTAAGAAAGGGAAGAATGTGACGATTTATTTGTTTGAGTTGTGATTACGGGGATGAGAATCCTTGTAAGGAGGAAAGGATGTAACAATCCAAAATTTAAATTATAATTTTAAATATTTATTAAATTATATAAATATTTAATTGGTGTAATTATTGCTAAATAAATATTTGTTTAATTTGAATTGATTAATTATTTATGTGTTAAATAAATAATTAATGAGTTAAGAAATTATTATTATATTGATATTTCAAGTTGATGGTTAATTATTTGTATTGAGTTATGTGATTAAATGAATTATTTAATTAATTGTTATTTGAATTAATTAAATTAAATATGAAAGCTTGATTAAATAAAGTGTGACAAATAACTATAGTATAAGGAGTTATTAAAAATAAATTAAAGTAGTTTTAATCTAGTTTTACCCAAACAATGCTTAAGGATATAAATTCTTTAAAATTTAAATGGTTTGCCAAACAAGTTTTATGGCTTTTGATATTTCTAATTTATAAAATAAATAAAATAAAATAAATAATAAATATAACGTATTGATGTTGTAGATGTTATTTTGATAACTGATGATGGCTATTAAGGCCATATCAGTTTGTGTTTTCTTATATTATGCATACTAGCTATCAGAGCTTCATTCTAGTTGTGCTAGGCAATAGAGAGAATTGAGACTTGAGAGAATTTGAGAGAGAGCTTCATGAGAGAGAAGAATAATTCGATGTGTAGCAAGGATTTACATTAAGAAGAAAAGGTATGTTCTATACTCTTATTATGCATATATGGGTTTTTACGGCAAAATTTTTTCTATGCTCTATGAATTCTATTTCTTCCGAATTGTTGTTATGTAACTAAGTTATGGGGGTTATACATGTTTATAGTGATTAGATATGGTGTTTAATCAATAATCGCATGCAAATTTTGGTTTACAGTAGGAAGAAATAATGTCAGTATATGTATTTCTTATGTGGCTTATGTAAGTAACAATTATGATGATCAATTTAGTGTGTGAAATTGAACTGTGACTATGTTAGTTAGTTTGTTAAGAATTATAGAGAACTTAGTTCAAAAGAATCAAATTGGTGTATCATTATGATTACAGTGTTCACTATGTCAAGAAATATCAAAAATGGAGTTTTTGGTTTTAAAATATGCTATTCCAATATTTAATTTTTCTAGAATTATGGTTTAAGTTGTGTTATGTTAGTATTTGTATGCTTGGTGAAGTTTATGTGTAATTTGCAAAAGTTATACATGTTAATTGGTGTTAGAAATTAAGACATAGTAGCTTGGTTTTGCTTCTGGTTTTGGGTGTTCAGAATTTGAGCCCCTCGCTCAAAGCCAAATTTCATCAGCATCCAAAATTAGCTAAAATTAGGCCAGATGAAGTTCATGCCCCACGACATTGTCTCTCGTCCACTTCAATTTGGAAAAGTGATCTGGGTTGGACAGTTTTGACCTCCTGTAGTAAAATGGCCATAACTGTTTCATACGGAATCCGATTGAGGTGATTCAAGATTATTCGGAAAGAGGACGAATAGGCCTATAACTTTTATTCTTTAAGAATTTCAATTTGAAATCGTTATAAAGGGTCAAAATGGTCATCTTTAGGACTATTGTGTATCTGGAGCCGATTGGAGGGCGTCGGGATGCGCGAATGCAAGTGCAACCCTTTGTGTATTAGTATAGCTTAATGATAATATTTTGGACATGTAATAGGATGTTGTATTAAGTTGTTAATGTGTATGTGGTGCAATGACATGATCACTTAAGTAGTTGTAATAAAGCTAAAAAGTAATGTTCATGAAAAGATGCGATGTTGTTTAAACTTAAACTTAGTTAGTAGCTATACTAAAAGTAGAAAGAAACTCATGAAGGTAATGTTAGTGTAACTAATGTGTATTGTCAATACATATGGTATGTGTAGGACTTGGGGTGAACTGAGTAGTGATTGTTTAACCTATGCACGAGGCAAGTTCTCTAACTCTACTTTTATAATTGTGCAAGTATTTAAACTATCATTGAGCAAATATTCCTAACTCTAAGCTTTCTTTGCGCAAGTTTCTTAACCCTAATTATATTGTGCAAGTTCCTAAACCTTATCTCTTGATTTTGAGCCAATCTTTAACTTGTTAATTAGCATGCAAATTTCTACATTCTAACACACTAATATTAAATAAGTTTTATCATTCAGCTTATTATATATTTGTTATGCATGCTTAAAATTCAACTTTAAATAAGGTTTTAACCTTAGCTTAACATTGTTCAAGCAAGGTATGTTACATTATTCAATACTTATGCTCTTAGATTATTCCTAAAGCATGACCTTAGTATACAATGTTGATTCACTTATGAATTATTCCATAGCATAATGTTGTTACAGTTTTATTCAACTAATCCTTAGTTGATGTTCGTAAACTCTAAATTACCCTTGAAAGCTTATCCAATACAAACTTTCTTTGGTGCAGACTTGTACTCTAAATACTGAGATGAACAACCCTATTATTACTATCAGGGGTTAACTTACGCGTAGCGTTAAAATGTTTGTGCACAATACATTGTACGAAGGGCTGATCCCCCTAAGTACAAGGTCTTTATACTCTTATGACTGTTAAAGTTGAAGTTGAAAGATTACTTGCAACTATGGACATAGTTCATGGTCTTATGACCCTCAGTGATGTATATTCCATATTTTGAATTCCAGTTTCTGATTATTATTGTTAGAGTACTATTCACTTTTGATAAGCCTATTCTTGGCAATTATTATTGTTATACTCCTGTTGATTCTCTATTATATCTAGTGAGCAATTGTTTTGCTCACTCTTGCATATTTATAAACTCATTGCAGCTAAAGAGGAGAAGGTAGATGAACCTTCGACTAACAAAGGAAAGGGAAAAATGTACAAGTAATGAAGACTTGTAATCTTGACTTTGATTATGATGTTAGACTTTTATTAGGATGATCTTAGACTTTATTTTAAAGAAGTTATGTAATAATTTATTTTCGCATTTGAATGACGTTTAAAGGTTAGATAACCTGTGATGTTTTTAAACTTAATAATGTAACCCTATTTAAGGGGAGGTCTTATGATTCAAATATTATTTTATTTGGGTAGATAGTATGAATGCTTGAATAGTGAACACCAAATCTTGTGGGAATGAAGTACCTAGATTTGGAGGTGTCACATATATATATATATATATATATGTATATATTTTTATACGGACTAACATTATCGAGTTATGCCTCGATTGAGCCTAGACTTCGGTATGGAGCATTTAATTGCTTTTATATATATACTTATATATATAAACTATGGTCAGACTCTGTCTGATGAGCCTGGATTTTACATCCGGTGCGTTTAATTTCTTTTATATATATATATACTTATATATATAACTGTTGTCGGACATATCCGATGAGCCTGCATTTTACATCCGGTGCATTTATTGGTTTTATATATATATATATATATATATATATATATATATATATATTTACATTTTGTCCTCGCCTAGGAGTTCACTTTGTGGCGATTGATAGCTTTTTACAACTTTTATTTACATTCAAGTCCACTTTGGAGTTTACTCGTGGCGGTTGATAGCATTTATCGCTTTATTTACATTTTGATCCCCCATGAGTTACTTTTCATGGTGGCGATCATGCAAATATATATATATATATATATATATATATATATATATATATAACTGCGCATCGATTTCCATACAAATTGCAGATCATGTTTTTTAGGAATTAGCGTATTGACTTGTCCATTATTTACAAAGATGTCTCGAATTCCCTTGGATGGTCATCATGTTTATAAGGAGTTCTAAGATTCTTTCAGATATTATTTTCTCGCAGATGCCTCAGATCTCTAAAAATAAAAGTAAAAATGTAGAACATTTAATAATAAAATGGAAGTATCAATGGCCTCAATTACTATTAAGCACAGGGTTTGAAAAACTTTTTTTATAAAACTTCATTGCTATATCTTGTTTAAAACTGAATTTTTTACAAAAATTCAAATCCTATGTATATAGGTGCAACGAGGCATAGCACTACTTCCAAATAATTGCACATTGATCCACACACACACACATATTCATATAACAGTTTCTTTAAAAAGTAGCGGTCACCGTGGCAACACAGATGGCGGGGGGTGCCTAACACCTTCCCTCTGCATAACCAAGCCCCCAAACCATAAATGAATCTCAGTTTCACAGACCCGTTTAACAGTGTCACATCACTGGGTCAATGTGCAAACCTTTTTGGTTACGTTGGTGCAACTAGTTAAATACACCAACTAGCAACACTTAAAGTCCAATCGTCGACATTATACATGTCAGACCTTTTTCACTTGTTTTTTCAAACAAATCTCACATTAACATGAGAACACCAAAGAACAAGTAACGAAAAGGGACATTAAAAAATCCCAACGTCGACAAGTGGTGACTCTGGTGGGTACTCCAGTAAGAGGGCTTAAGCCGCAATTACAAGCTTTTCAAAATTATTATATGCTTGTGTGTGAATGTTGCATTTACATTTATGATGAATGTGTACGAATACATCTTACTTACTGCACTGCTAAATATCTATCTATGATATTAGTGTGTCGCACATGTCATCATTTTGCATAAACGGTGAGACACGTTGTATGTGAATGTATGTTGTGTGGTTCCTCCACCAGGAGGCTATTCTGTCGGTGTTTGATTATTGGACTCGTAGGAAGACTAATTCCACGGGGCTCAGGAAAGGCACCACCCAGATTCGCTCCAGTTGAAAGACCGGATTAACTTCTCGTCGAGTAAATTGCGATGATCTGGGAACCTTCATGCCAAAAAGCCGCGAGAGTAACCCTAAGATAGGTTAACCTCTGATAAACCAAATGCTGAGGAAAGTCTCTTCATACTTTCCATTTTCAATTACTTGTAAAAGCATTTACTTGTAATTGTATTCCATGTTCATCCATATGTAATGGAAAATATGAAGAATATCTGTGCATATATGACATGTTATCAATTAACAACCGGTTTTGCAGGACAAAATTCCTAAAACAGACATGTCATGATAACATTTACATTACCCTAAGACTAAACTATATAAGTCTTTTGTAGGGAAGCAATTAGGCCTGTTACCCGCTCAAAATCCAAAAAGGCCACGAGCTTCTGACCCAATCATGTCTTCTTCCCGACCAAATCCAATCTTGCTTTTCTCGAGAAGAATTTGACGGATTGAGTAAACAAATCATGACTTGGTTTGTTTCTCTTGAAAGAATTGCACCAGTCCACTCAGGGTACGAAGATACCTACACATATAGAATCCTCTACACAAGGGGGAGTTCAGGGTCTGGAAAAAACAATTCCAGAACCTCAGTTGGATACGACCAACAAACACCCTAAAAACACCCATCTCAAAGGAGATCCCGACACCGGTGATATCAGGAAGAAAGTCATTCAAATGGAGGAAACTATCCGTGTTCTCAAAGGGATTGGAACACATGGCAGTGTTTCATATACAGACCTTTGCATATTTCCTGGTGTTCATTATCCAGAGAAATTCAAAACCCCTAATTTGGAAAAGTATGACGGATTAGGGGATCTTTATACCCATTTAAAGGTATTCATTGGAGAACTTGGATCTTACGAGGAAAATGAAAAGCTTAGAATGCAGCTGTTTCAGAAGAGTCTGAATGGAGAAGCCCGTTCATGGTATACCAGATTAGACAACTCAAAGATCCATAGTTGGGAAGAGCTTGCTCACGCCTTCCTCACTCAATACAGTTTTCAATCTCAGATGGCTCCTGACCAGTACCAAATTACTAATGTCAAGAAATAGTCTAATGAGTCATTTAGAGAGTATACTTAAAGGTGGAGGCGCCTTGCTGCTCAAGTTATTCCTTCCATGACAGAATCAGAAATGGTCATGACTTTTATAGATATACAGGAAGCTCCTTTCTAGTTGATATTGGCAAACCATTCTCTGAAATGATCAAGCACAGAGAAATGTCTGAGATGGGATTGAAGTCTGGAAAAATTCAAGACCTAGCCGCTCTTAAAGCTATTGCTGAACACATCCAGTCCGGATCTTATGGAAACAACCCCCGGAGGGTCCATAAAAAGAAAGAGGAGGATGTTTCCTTGATACTACAAGGACAGAAAGGCAATCAAAGCATGCCTATACAAAGGAGAAACTATTCCCCTTTTCAAGCATAATCTTCAAACCCTCCATTGCCTAAAGGTGGAGATACAAAGCGACCTCGGACGTTCACACCCTTAGGGGACTCACTCGAGAATATTCTTTCTCTTCTGACTACTCAGAAGAAAATTACACATCTTCTTCCACCAGCCAACCCTAATGGGAGGGGTTTTAATGCTAATCGAAAGTGTGATTATCATGTCGGGGCACCTGGACATGATACTAAAGATTATTGGGCCTTGAAACACAAGATCCAAGATTTAATAGACAATGGTGAGATCGTAGTCACCAAACCAGATTAACCTCATGTGCAAGACAACCCTCTTCCTCAACACAAAGAAGAAGAGGTCAACATGATCAGTTGGAGCACTGGGCAAAGTTCCAGTTTTAATGACGAGCCATCTCAGACCATCAAAGACAGTGTTGATAGATGGGATTATGCAAAGTTCCAGTTTACTATGGAACAAAAGATGAAAGCTCTTTGCAAACAAATTGAGCAATTGGCTGAACTGGTGACCCATCAGCATCAAGTCACACGCTAATTAAACAGACATGAGCATGTCTATCTCCTTCCATTTTTTATGAATGCTCCACCATCACCTTCAGAAAGCGAAGCTATAGAGGATAAGGTTGCAAAGAGAGCAAATGCTAAAGCCAGTCGGGATTTTGCCAATCAAAGGGAATTTACCTATCTCGGCCAATCTATGGAGGAGATATTATAAATGTTGATCAACGAAGGAAGAATTACCTTCCTTCTACCTCCAATCAATCCCTGCTCTGGACGGTTCAATTCTGATGAAGTGTGTCAATATCATTCACACTCTCGCGGTCACAGCACAGAAGAATGATGGGCACTTCGCCCTCTCATTTAGAATCCTATTGATAGCGGTGTCCTGCAAATCGTAGATGATTACACTGTGCAACTCAAGAGTGGGAATGCATGTCCTGCCAAATGGAAGGAATCAATAGCAGTTATATCCGAAGTGGATGATGAGACTATCAAAGTATTTCCTATACAACCAATTCAACTCAAAGGAGCTGAAAATCTTTTGAAAGTGGCCGCACCTGAGCCAATTCCTTTACCCTTCAGACCACAACATCATGTTGTCAGCTTGCACAAAGTTCCATGGAATTATGGAGAAGCTGAAGGATCTACGTCTCATACTAGTGCAACAGTGTCGAAGGATAATCCATTGTATCTTCCTCAACGGGTTATGAAGCCTACTTACAAAGCCAAGGGGAAGATTCCCATGGAGAAAATTGAAGAGTTCCTCCGCACTATGGGCCACAATGAAGCCAATGTGGTTTTAAGCTCACGACAAGCTCCACACAAGATATCTATACTGGATTTGGTTTTCTCTTCCGAGGATCATCGGAAGATCTTATTGCAGGTTTTGGAAGAATCATATCTGCCAAAATCAGTGGATGTGGAAAGATTTCAACATCTAGTTGATCACATTTTCAACAATAATGTGATATCCTTCACTAATGACGACATATCGCCCGAAGGGACCGGTCATTGCAAGCCACTGCACATCACAATGTTATCTTCCGGGTACATGCTAGTTGGAGTTTTGATAGATGGAGGCTCATCTCTAAATATCTGTCTTTATGCCACCTTGGTGAAGATGAATGTCAATCTCAAGCGGATCCAAAGTAGCCACACGGTTATCCGAGCTTTTGATGGATCGCGATTAAATGCCATCGGAAAAATTGAATTGCCAATTGAGATTGGCCCAAATACATTCAATGTATCCTTCCACATCCTAAAGATAGATTCTGGATACAACCTCCTATTGGGGAGACCATGGATACACATGACTGGAGCTGTTCCCTCCACACTACATCAACAGCTCAAATACATTATCAACAACAGTCTAGTCACTGTTAATGCTGAGCCGGAGTATCCTGAACAAGGAGATCTGCCAATCATCAGTTTCAACTCTGAAGTTGAGCCGGCCAGTTTTCATACCTTGGAAGTGAGTAACACTCAATATCATCCTATTAAAGCACCACTTCCTGTACCCAAGATTTCTACCGAGGTTATGTCGGCTACTCAAGAAATGATGTCATTGGGTTATCAGCCTGGACAAGGGCTTGGTAAAGATAAGCAGGGTATTAAGCACCCTATTCAAATGTCCAGTCAAACTGGGACACCGGGTCGGAGCTATTTCGCCGATTCGATCATAGAATCGCGATAAACACCGGTACGGTTCCTCAAACTTCCGCCACACGGCGATGTTTTCAATCTGCACCTCATGAGCTGATACAGTCTCCAGTTAAGGTGCCAGCACATGTTATGACTATGCTGTTTCCCAAGCCAGTACCCTTCAAAGTAAAAGAGGTGCTGATTCCTGATCCCGAAGTGGAAGAAAAGGAACAGAAACGTAAACACGACATTGCCCTGATGATGGCAGGCATACGCGTCATTGTTAATGATGAACATACAAACAGATACACCCCAGATGATGATTGCCCAGATGTCATGGCTATCATTCAGGAGAAGGAGAACAATGACTATCCCTCCATTACTGCAGTTCATCAGGACTTTGCCCTCGACAGTTGGACCAGCATTCCATGCATTGGTCGACGAGGGTAAAATGGGCAGAAAATCCCTTTGCCATGTAGATAACTTTAATTGCTTACTTTTCTTTATAGTACTAGCAGTTATTTTATCAAGTACATGCTAACACTTTTGTATGATCGAACAATTGCATATATTAAGTGAAAGCATACTTTGCTTCAGGACTCTGAATTTAGATGTGCATGTACTTGCTGATGAGGTGCCTTCTCTCCACAAGGGTTGTAACTTTGATGCAAAGTTGGACTCAGACTTGATGGACATTCAAGAGGACATTGAGACACCTCAGGAGATTAAGGAATGGGTCGCAGATAAGCCTAAACCCAACCTTGACCAAACCACTCCTTTCAATCTTGGAACCTTAGAAAACTCTAAGCTAATCTAAATTGGTTCAGACCTTACCACAAATTAGTGAAATGACATGGTTGCACTATTAAACCAATTCCAGGATGTGTTTGCATGGTTGCATGAAGACATGGTGGGTTTGTCCAGTGACATTGTTCTTCATCGCCTTCCCATTAAAGAAGGATTCAAGCCCATTAGATAAAAACTCAGGCGATTGAAACCTGAGTGGAGTTTAAAGGTCAAAGAAGAAATTGTGAAACAATTTCAAGCTGGCATTATTATGGTGTCTACATATCCGGAGTGGATATCCAACATTGTTCCCATGCCTAAACCAGGAGGAAAGGTGCGAGCTTGCATAGATTACCGGGATTTGAACAAAGTTTGCCTTAAAGATAGCTTTCCTGTACCTTTTATCCACATTCTTATTGACAACACTGCTCAATACGGCATGTACTCCTTTGCCGATTGCTTTGCGGGGTACCATCAAATTATGGTTGCTGAGGAAGACCGTGAGAAAACTTCTTTCATCATGTCTTGGGGAACCTTTTGCTACAGATGGTTGTCATTCGGCCTCATCAACACCGGGGTAACCTACCAACGAGCTATGATGGCTCTTTTCCACGATCTAATTCATAAAGAGATAGAGATCTACGTGGATGACATCATTGTCAAATCCCAAAGGGAGGAGGACCACCTAGACCATCTCAAAAAGTTATTCAATAGGTTACGTAAGTACAACTTAAAGTTGAATCCAGTCAAGTGCGCCTTTGGTGTCAAATTAGGCAAGTTGCTAGGTTTCCTAGTCAGCCACAAAGGGATTGAACTGGATCCTACCAAAATCCAGGCTATTAAGGAAATGCCCATTCCTCAGACAGAGAAGGAAATACGGGGATTTTTGGGAAGAATCAACTTTATTAGCAGGTTTATTTCTTAACTCACAGCAACCTGTGAGCCCATCTTCAAGCTGTTAAGGAAGAAATCCTCCATGAAATGGAACGATGAGTGCCAGAAAGCCTTCCTTACAATTAAAGAGCAGCTGGTTAACGCTCCTGTTTTGGTACCACCCAGGGATGATGTTCCCCTGTTCATGTACCTATCCATTAATGACAATGCCATGGGCTGCATGTTGGGGCAAAAAGACATTAGAGGCCAAGAACGAGCTATCTATTACCTCAGCAAAAGATTCAGCACCAATGAACACAAGTACACTCTCATTGAGAAGACTTGTTGTGCTTTAGCATGGGCTTCCATGAGATTATAGCATTATCTCCATGGTCACACAACCCATCTTATATCCCGCGTGGATCCTCTAAAGTATGTGTTCAGTAAGCCCATACTGAATTGTCGACTATCCAGATGGCAGTTGATCCTACAACAATTTGACATCGTCTATGTGACACAAAAGTCTGTCAAAGGTCAAGGAATTGCGGATCAACTGGCCACTGAACCTGCAGGGGACTACAAACCCTTGGAAACATACTTCCCCGATGAAGGGGTAATGACAGTACAATAACAACATCAGTACGATACATGTCATACGTGGAAAATGTATTTTGATGGAGCTGTTAACACAGAAGGCTCTGGAGCTGGAGCAGTTCTAATATCCGGTACAAGGGAGTAGTATCCCGTCGCCGTCAAATTACAGTTTGTCAGCACCAACAACACAACTGAGTATGAAGGATGTATCATGGGGCTAAAACTTTCCCGTTCAATGTGCATCAGGCGGTTAACTGTCTTAGGGGATTCCGAATTATTGATCAGACAATCCACGGGAATCTATCAAACCAAAGAATTACATTTGCTGCCTTACCATCGGCAAGTTCTACAGATGGCTTTGGAGTTCGAAGAAATCTCCTTTCTACACATTCCTCGTAATAAGAATGATTTTACGGATGCATTAGCAACGTTGGCCTCCTTGGTTCACATACCTGACAAGGAAAACATGCCAAGCATCACATTTGCTATGCAAAAAGCCCCAACTTATGGGAACTACGTTGGAGAAGTATCGAATGAGCTACCTCCCGTCCACCACCCTTGGTATCAGCATATAAAGGAGTATCTGCGAGATGGATCTACACCCGCTGAGGCGAGCCTAACTGAGAAGAGGTGGATCCATCGACTTGCTAGGAAATTCTACCTGAGCGGAGATGCACTCTACAAAAGAGATGCAGGACTAGGTCTCCTCAGATGTCTAGACAAAGACCAAGCTCAGAGGCTCATGGATGAGATCCATGGTGGAGTATGTGGCCCACATAGGAGCAGCCCCTTACTTATCAAGAAAATTCTCCGAAAATGACATTATTGGCTTACACTCAAAGCTGACTGTGATGATCACGTCAAGAGGTACTATCAATGCTAGGTGCATGGGAATGTTATCCATGCCCCTCCAAGGGAACTCCACAATATGAGTTCGCCCTGGCCCTTCTCAATGTGGGGAATGAACGTGATCGGGCCCATCGAGCCCAATGCCAATAATGGTCATCGATTCATATTCACCATGATCGACTACTTCACCAAATGGGTAAAAGAAGCTTCCTTCCCCAGGGTTACTAAAGAAGTCATCATTGCTTTCATCAGAAACAATGTAGTCTGTCGATATGGACAACCAGAGGTCATTGTGTCAGACAATGCTAAGAACCTCAATAACAAAATGATAGAGGAGTTATGCAGTAAATTCCACATCAAACACCTTAACTCCATCATCTACCGTCCAAAGATGAATGGTGTCACGGGTTTACTCAATAATAAAAATATCAAGAAGATCATGCAGAAAATGTCCGCCAATCACAAAGGATGGCCTGACCTCTTGCCTCTGACTTTATAGCCTATAAAACTTCTATGCGTACTTCTACTGGGGTAACCCCCTACTCATTAGCCTATGGGATGGAAGTAGTGCTCCCCATAGAGGTGGAAATGGAATCCCTCAGAGTATTGATGGATGCTCAGTTGGATGAGGACTAGTGGGTACAAGACAGGTATCACCAATTGTCTCTAATAGACAAAAGCAGAACCGTCGTAATCTTCCATGGTCAATTATATCAACAAAGGATTGCATGATCCTACAACAGAAAAGTCCGACTACGGAAGTTCAAACAACATGACTTGGTTTTGAAGAAGATCATTGACTACCAAGATAAGGGAAAATTCGCTCCTAACTGGAAAGGCCCATTTGTTGTCAAGGAGGTATTGACAGGAGGTGCTCTCAGATTGCAGGAAATAGATGGCAATGAATTTTCACAGCTTATCAATTCGGACACCATGAAACGGTATTATGTCTGAAGTTACCATCAAACAAACATCCTGGTTTTAACCATCCAATCACCAGTCATTCCGGTTTTGAACCCTTTCTTTCTACATACTCTTCTGACCCTCAAGGAAACATACACTTCAAACCAACAGCCTGGTTTCACCTCATTTCAAATCTTTCATACAATTTCGGTTATCCTGAAGACGGGATTTAACCTTTCACACCTACAGTTTATCCTGAAGACGGGATTAAACTTTTCTATGCTTGCAGTTTATCCTGAAGACGGGATCATACTTTCTCCACACCTGTAGTTTATCCCCATTATGGGATCAAACTTTCTTCTCCCCACAGTATAGCCTGCACATGGGATTCACTCTTGTCTTTGGCTGCGATTCGTCTTGAGGGGCGAACTACATCGACCTAATCTTCTCTTTAATAGGAGTACATAGGCAACCATATTCTATATGGCCCGGTCGCAACAAAAAAAACAACAAAAACATTTCTGCCCTTTCTCTACAAAAACAAAACAACAAAAACATTTCTACACCTCTCTGCCTTTCACATTCAGCGTTGAACCTCTTACACCAGGTTCGAACTACGCAAACTTGATCTCCTCTTCAATAGAGTACGTGGAAGTACCATTTATGGTTCATCGACCCCTACCGTAAAAAAAAATATTTGTCACACAGTACTGGGATCAACCTTCAATTCACCACATTTCATCGGTTTCAGATCAAAGGGATGGAATTACCCAACCTTTTCTCACAAATAGAAGATTCGGTGACCATCTAAGCTGCGATCGTGCCTCGAAGAGCAATACCAACCCATAAGAGATGGAATTAGCTAGGCTTCTCACAAATAGAAGTACTGGCGACCATCTGTGGTGCGGTCAATCTCAGAGATGAAGAAACCATTATCCTCTCCATATTCCATACAGATACCAGTCCCAAGACACCAAAGATGGTAGGGATATACAGAAATCAATAATCCGTTCTGAGAGATCTTGCGACGTCTCAATGTCCATCTATCGAGGATAAGTTCAGAATGCATCAAGATCACAAGGCCCTGAAGAAACAGGTAAATATCAAGCAAGTATCAAGGCATAACTAAAAGGGAAGTGAATTAAAATATATTTCCCTGCCATACATAATACTGTTTGATATATACATATGTGTTGTACATGACAAAATGGCTAAGCTAGTCTGTGCAGGAAAAGACAAAGCTATCTACAGATCTGTATACATGCGGACTATCAGATCTAACATGGAATCCCTCTCTAAAGATGGAGGTTGCTCTGCAAGGGTATCTACACGAGCTAACAGATCAAAGGCTAACTGCATGGTGGCATAATGCTCATCAATGTAAGTACTCATGCCTCGTAAGACCGACAAACCATCCGGGATCTCATTTGAAATCGCTCTACGATGGCCACATCCCTAGCAGATAATTCGGCATCCCGCTCCACTATCAATGCATCCCTAGCTAATCTAGCCTCATCCCTCTCCAACAGAGCGACATCTCTCCCATCAAGAGCTGTCAACATCATGGCCCTGGCCTGATCTCTCTCATAGGTCATCAGATGTAAGATCTACTCTAGATGATGTGTCGAATACTGAGTAACAGTGGCACTCGGGGTGGGAAAATCCATCACAAATGTTGGCAGCCCAGCAGTCAAGTCATCGATGGGAATATCAGCTTCCTCTATAGGCTCCTCATCATCAGAATCAATCTCCTGCACTGTGGATATTACCACAGTCGATGCAGTCTCTGTCTCCATCCATACGGAATACTCTGCAGAACAACCTGGATGGCTGACAGTAAACACAACTAGCTCTCGCTGATCCCAACAGGTATACAACCTGGATCTGTCCTTCGCTAGAACTCCCAACAAGGATCTGACCGCAGTAGGGGTAATATCCACCGTACAAGGCACTGGATCCCCTCCAAACTCCATACATATGATAAACTGCCAATCCATTGACGTCATCATCACCTCACAGTCTAGCAAATGGATTGACTGAGTCTGGTGAAACCACCGCTCAGACAATTCCCTAAGGTAACCCCATGGACAACGACGGGGAAGAATGGAAAAGAACGCTCCAAATCCCCAGCCATGTACAATCGTTCTGTAGTCATCATGCAAGGACGGATACATAGAGTGGATGCTAAACAAGTTCCATCGAGCCTGTGTGAAGCCGGGAACCTACATCAAATGCAGATCAACATCAGAATCATTTACTCCTCATCAATAGAAAACAAGGAAGATTAAGATCTAACTTCATACCTCGTTTGCGTGCAGGTATACTAAAGGATGCCGACTCAAGTCACCCGGATAGGAAGTATCACCGCCTCCACCAAACGACGAGGCTGTCTAACAGACCAGTGTTGAGGCTCTTCAGAAGCCCTCCTCCGTACACCTGAAGTGGTCCTATGGGAACTACTCGGTTGATCCGGATCCATAATATCTGGTCAACAAGTCTCCAAATCACCTCAGAAAGGGTGTGGTAAATTCTTACCTAGAGTTTTTCAACATGCATGCATGCATTGTTTTAACATACATCTACAGTAGAGTTAAAAATGCATGACTACTCATTCCTACATTTTGGGAAAATTTTGTCATAGCCCCTTTGTAAATGGGACTATCCACACGCACATAGGCATGACTAGGTGGCCATTCAGTAGCACACCTATGCACAGTCATATACATCCTATATGCATTTAATACATTATAGTAAAAAATCCATAAGTGTAGTCTTATTACCAGGATTATTTTGCTTGTCTACCTTTACTCATTTTTCCTCAGATAAGATAAGAAATGACAGTAAAAGGTGCCAATTTAACTATTTCAAAAGTCAAATTTTTTTCACATCATTATGTTCAGCATGGTTTAATACTAACATTTTCTATGTTGAATATTTTTTATCAAGTCATATCAGCATGCATATTCAATACTATGTGTCTAAATGCATTTCATGTGATAAGTCATTTTCCAACGGATAGAAACTGGAAAAGAATACATGCATACGTTACCAGGACAGTGAAGAACGCTTGTACGATAGCAAAATATGCAGAAAGCTGCCCGAAGTCAACAAGTCTGATGAGAAGCTCTCAGATTTCCTTCGTTGTTCAGCTTGAAAATGACTTATGAAAGCAACCTTTGGGCTTTACATAGGCACGGTTGATCGTAGGTCCACATGCGACTACTGCAGGTGTACCTACGGCACTCCTACATGGGTCCCACACCTCCGGCTCGCTCCAGTTAGAGTTGCGAAGGAGGTCTCGCAAGCTGAAAAGGCCAAATCAGAAATAAAAGTGCTACGTGATTGAGCGGAATAGCCCAAAATCCTGGTGTTCATGTGTCAAACTCTGGCTCCCCATGTTCCACATTGGTATTAACCTACATATAAGGTATACGATACCGGTGGCCAAAACTTTCATAAATTATGCTCGGCATTACCTTACAAAGGTCCGATGCAGTCAATGAACGATAGGCAACTCTGACGTATCCTCAACGGGGGTTACAACGCAGAATCTACGAAGTTCAAACTTATATATGTATCCCAGGCGGGGGTTACAACGTCGAAGTTTCAAATATCCACATATCCCCGGCGGGGGTTACAATGCCAAAGTTTCAAACATCCACGTATCCCCGGCGGGGATCACAACGCACATCTTTCAGGCATCCGCGTATCCCCGGCGGGGGTTACAGCGCATTCGACCATTGATACACACATCAATGAGGGTTAAGTAGCCTTGATGTCATTTCAGCCGATGGCGGGTAAACCCATCGAAGTAACTCATCCGCGTATCCCCGACGGGGGTAACAATGCAGTGAGACCATTGACATATACATCAATGAAGGTCAAGCAACCTTGACAATGCACCCAGCAGGGATCTATATGGTGATACACACATCAACGAAGGTCTGGCAACCCTGACAACAACATGTTGTTGGCATTAACTCCAACAGGATGAGGGAATATGTTATACACATCCTCAAGCAGACAAAGCTTTATTCCCATAGATCTCTTACACACAAGAGGTACCTCTATGGAGTATAAACCAGTGTCTAGGATTTAAGACTTTGGTGATAGCCCCAACGTCAATATCCTTGAAGACTTGGATCGCATGTCCAAGCCATCACTGATTGTCATCCCAACAGGATTACCTGACAATCATGCATCATGCATTTGCATCATATTGCTGCATATAGCATCATGTTTATTTCACTTGCATTTCAAGTGTCTAGGATTGTTTATCCTATCTATGCCTTGCATTGCATGAATATGATATAGAGGGGCATCTGTAGACACTCAAAATTTTTCTGCACAACATTACTAACATTCCAGGAAGGTAGAATCGTCTTTCGGAGATAACCCTGGAAGACAGCTCACATCCATTCTAGATACCACCGGAAGTTCGGTCTCCATTCCAGATACTACCAGAGGATTAGTTCACAACCCGGACCACACACCGAGAACATTAGTTCACAACCCGAACCACACACCGGGAATCTCATTCTCAACCTCGGAACACACATCGGAAGGATCATTTCCAACTTCAGAGATAACCCCAAGTTTCATCCTTGGCAATAACCCCAAGGAATGTTGTTGCAGTTCCAGCGATAACTCCGGAAATGCTTGTTTCAAATACATGCTATCAGCTTCAATCGTAGACCTCCTGTCGAGGCACTCATCTCTCAAACCTGGAACTAACACCGGGCATACAGGCACTCACAAGATGACATTGCAACATTCAAACACTTGCAACAGTCCAATCTCAGATGTAACCCTGAGCAATGTCTGCTTTCAACTCAAACCGGCGATAACCCCGGCGAAGAGTCAAATGTCATCTTACCACATCAACATCTGCGCGTCGTCTCGACATTTCAATACATACATACATACAACTATGTTCTTCAAAAACTAGGATATCCAATCCCGAGTGACTATTACGCGTGGCAGTACACCAGATAGAATTTGAAGCTTGAAGACCATGGGCATGGTCCCCTCTTCCTGACTTCGTACAACCTCTAATCCATGTCATTGCGTAACTCTCGACTCAAGCGGTCTGAAGAAGGTCACATATACCTCTTTTGGATGCTCGGATTGAAGTTTTGCAAGTTCGAGCGGACATTACAGTGCACGAGTGCACGTACTTCAAGACGACAAGACCCGCGAAGCCTGGGCCCACCACGACCAGCCGCAGGTACACCTGTGGCCATCAGTCTATAAATATAGGCTGGGGGTCAGCCATTTTGAGAGAGAGAAGAGAGAGAAAAGGCGAGGATGCCCTGTCCAATTTACTCTGTACACACCCATATTGAGTGTTTCCTCTTTTATTAGTTCACATGTAGCTATCTTTTGTCTGGCGGGAGCTAAGTATTTATCCACATAGAGTCATAGAAGTCCACTTTAGCAGCCCACTGTAAGCCTTCTTACATTTTATAAAGCTTTTCTTCTCATTATAGCACACACTGATATACACTTTGAAAGTCGTATGAGTGTGTTTGCCTGGGCTTTGGTCCATTGTTTTCATTTCTGTCTTTATATATATACTTATATATATATATGTATATATTTTTATATGGACTAACATTATCAAGTTATGCCTCGATTGAGCCTGGATTTCGGTCTGGAGTGTTTAATTGCTTTTATATATAAACTGTGGTTAGACTCTGTATAATGAGCCTAGATTTTACATTCGGTGCGTTTAATTTCTTTTATATATATATATACTTATATATATAACTTTTGTTGGACATATCCGATGAGTCTGGATTTTACATCCGGTGCATTTACTGCTTATATATATATATATATATATATATATATATATATATATTTACATTTTGTCATGCCTGGAGTTCACTTCGTGGCAGTTGATAGCTTTTACAGCTTATTAACATTTAAGTCCCGCTTAGAGTTTACTCCGTGGCGGTTGATAGCATTTACTGCTTTATTTACATTTCTGATCCCCCATGGAGTTGCTTCGTGGTGGTGATCATGCATATATATA
This sequence comes from Panax quinquefolius, assembly GCA_020205615.1. Taxonomy (NCBI): domain Eukaryota; kingdom Viridiplantae; phylum Streptophyta; class Magnoliopsida; order Apiales; family Araliaceae; genus Panax; species Panax quinquefolius. The sequence goes on along the minus strand of CM035158.1, from coordinate 36,516,541 downwards.
TATATATATATATATATATATATAATCGCCACCGCTTTCCATACAAATTATAGTATCATGTGAGCTCAGAATCATGTGATCACAGATTCGATCCATCGAATCTAGATTCTGGTTCCATGATGGACTTTTTCCAAATTGTAAGTAGCTTGTACATTATTTATAGTGTCTCAATTCCCTTGGATGGTTGTCATGCCCATAAGGAGTTCGACACTGTTGTATATTATTTTCTCGCAGATGCCTCGCATCTCAAAAATAAAAGCAAACAAGTCGAACATTTAATAATAAAATGGAAGTATCAAAGGCCTCAATTACTATTGAGCACAGGGTTTGAAAAACCTTTTTTATAAAATTTCATTGCTATATCTTGTTTAAAACTGAATTTTCTATAAAAATTCAAACCCTATGTATATAGGTGCAACGAGGCATAGCACTACTTCAAAATAATTTCACATTGATCCACACACACACACACATTCATATAACAGTTTCTTTGAAAAGTGGCGGTCACCGTGGCAACACGGATGTCGGGGGGTGCCTAACACCTTCCCTCCGCATAACCAAGCCCCCGAACCCTAAATGAATCTCGGTTTCACAGACCCGTTTAACAGTGTCACATCACTGGGTTAATGTGTAAACCTTTTCAGTTGCGTTGGTGCAACCAGTTAAATACACCAACTAGCGACTCTTAAAGTCCAATCGTCGACATTATACATGTCGGACCCTTTTCACTTATTTTTTTATACAAATATCACATTAAAATGAGAACACCAAAGAACAAGTAATGAAAAGGGACATCAAAAAATCCCGACGTCGACATTACATGTAAAATCCCAAATTTTACGAAAAAAGATTTAAATTTCTCGAAATATTTTTTTGAATATTATGGTATGGATTTGATATAATATTATAGTTGTGGGTAGTATTTATAAATTTTGCAAAGTATGCAAGTTGTTATAAAATATTCGTTTGGTCGGAGAATATTCTTTTGTCGGGAATATCCGTACTACGGCACAATCATTGTCGTAGTAAGAAAACGACAGAATTATTTTTATGAAAATAACGGCAGAAGTTTTACCGTTAAAACTGTTGAACTACTCGGTAGTAAAAGTACAGTAATACGCGTGGTTGCATAGTAGCACACGGGATTGATTATTGATGCTTACGTGAGAAGTCACTCAGTTATACTCAATTATTGCTACAGTAATTGTTGCATCATATTTCTCATATTATCGATTCAATTATTGTCACAGTATCATCTGTATAATATGTTATATTATTAAATCAATAATTGAGACGACAAAGTTATTTATATTATTAAATTACAATATTTATAATGTCTAGAAGTTCTGTCAAGGAGAGGTTTGGTCACCTAATTGCGCGCCAATAAGGAGAAATCTTTATCGGAAAGCCCCCTCTTTCCTGGGAACGACCTGGTTGTTAAATATTATGAGGTATAATATTAATGATGAATAAGTTCGTGTTGATTAAAGATGAATTTGATAGTTCCATTGTGTTGGGATTATTGGTTTTAGTTGAAATCGATATCTATTCCGATGATAATTGATGTCTGGGGGTTATATTGATAAATCGGGTAATTTATCGGATAAATGAGCAATTAATTGCTACTTATTCACATGCTCATATAGCTATTTGTTCACATGTATGTACTATTGAATCACATTCTTATATTATTAGGGGAGTTGGTGCAAGATTGATGATACTTGCATGACTAAGTTAAAAATTGAGGTATAGATGGAGGTACTATACTGTAATTAATTTTTTCACATGTTTAGATTTATTGATTCACATGATTTACTATTAGGGGAGGTGGTGCAAGTTTGATAATACTTGGATGACTGAATTAAAAATGAAAGAAAAGTTGGAGGTATTGTACTGTAATTTTTCGAGCCCCAAAACATGCAATTATCGAAACTATATTTTCCTATAAATAGAAGCTCATTCTTCCTTCATTTCTCACCAATTAACTAAAGCTTTAGAGCCATTATTATAGAGAGAAATTATAGAGAGAAAGAAGAAGAGAAGTCTGCTACATTACTATTCCAGTATCCAGTCTTCTTTTGAGGTAAGGGATATTATTTGTTGTACCTGTAAGGGGTATTATTCTTTCGTATTCATGAAGAGAATTACTTCTTTCAATACTCGTAAGAGTTGTTATTCCATTCTTCATTATTATGTTGGAATAACCTGTTTATGTGAAGTACCGCATACATGGTGAAATTCTTCTGTTATTCCATTCTGTATTATTATGTTGGGATAACCTGCTTATGCGAAGTACCGCATACATGGTGAAATTCGTCTATTATTCCATTCTTTATTATTCTATTGGAATATCCTATCGGTGCGAATTTTGCCTGACCTGGTTCCGTTCTTTATTATTCTGTTGGAATAACATGTTTATGAGAAGTACCGCATACATGGTGAAATTTTGTTATTATTCCATTCTTTTTTATTCTGTCGGAATATCCTGTCTGTGCGTTTACACCGGACCTGGTTCCATTATTTATTATTCTGTTGGAAATAACATGTCTGCGCGGTCTCTATCGCATGCATCCTTCTGTTATTCCATTCTTTATTATTCTGTTGGAATAACCTGTCTATGAGTGGTTGATAATATTTGGATAAATTTAAAGTCTTTAATATTTATCCTTGTTTTAGTTTGATTAATGCTTATATCATTGTCATCATCCTCATACTTATATGGTGATGAAAGTTATCTTTAGCTTACGTGCGAAGATAGACTGTTGATTATTGAATTGTATATCTTTGGCTTAAGTGCAAAGATGGATTGTTGATTATTGGTTTTCTTGTTGTATATCTTTGGCTTACGTGCAAAGATAGATGGTTGATTATTGGTTTTATTGTTGTATATCTTTGGCTTACGTGCAGAGATGGACTTGGTATAATTATGACCAGGGATTATTCGGTATATTCATGACCATTGATGATTTAATGAATGTCCTTGGCCCGTAGAGCAGGGATGATTCGATGATGTGGTTTATTTATTAAGCTGAGTCTCAGCGATAAAAATTGATGAAAAACCTTTTTAAATCATAGAAGATAGTAGATTTTATTCTTTACTTGACTTTTCTACTAGATTACTTGTTCCGCTGCAGTTAAACTTGATGTCTATTGTATTTTATCAGTTTAAAATTGTTGAAGACTAATGATAATTTATTCTGCATTATCTTAGTCATAATATTTCTTACTGGGCTAGTTGAGCTCATCCTTTCCTTCACTGTTCTCTTCAGGAAATGAGAATATAGCTGGGACGAGTTGGAGAACGGAGTGACGGTCCAGATGATAGCATTAGTAGTCCTCACTATTCTATTAAATAGTGTGACAATAAATATAACGAGGACTGAATTTGAGTTTGTATACTGTCTATGAGGACTCCATTGAGAATGGATATTGTCTATAAGGCAATATTCTTGTTTAAACTCTCAGTTTATGTTTTATCGTATTTTACACGACAGTTGTATAGTTAAGTTTGTATTTTTATTTTGTACCATCTATTTGGCGACTCAGAATAGGTGATGTATACCTATTTTGGGGGCGTCACATTACACACTTGTCCTCTTTCTGTTTATCTTGATTTTCCAACCTTGACAAATGATCGGCAACTTGGTTCTCCGTCCTCTTTCTATCCTTTATCTCTAAATCAAACTCTTGTAAAAGGAGAATCCATCGGATAAGATGTGGTTTAGCATCTTTTTTCGTAATCAAATACCAAATAGCGGCATGATCCGTGTAGACTATCACCTTTGTTCCGATCAAATAGGCCCGGAATTTATCAAACGCGTACACCACTGCAATTAATTCTTTTTATGTAGTTGTGTAGTTCAATTGAATCTATGTGAGTGTCTTACTTGCATAATAGATGGCATGAAATATCTTATCTCGACGTTGACCCAAAACAGCCCCAACTGCATAATCGCTTGCATCACACATTAGCTCGAAAGGCATATTCCAATCTGGTGCAACGATCACAGGGGTTGTAGTCAACTTCTTCTTCAACAACTCAAAAGCCAACTTACACTCCTCATCAAAATTGAAAACTAAATCCTTCTCTAAAAGACTGCATAAAGGTTTTGCCATTTTAGAAAAATCCTTTATGAATCTCCTATAGAACCCAGCATGTCCCAGAAAACTTCCAATGCCTTTAATTGAACTTGGTGGAGGCAGTTTCTCAATTGTTTCTAGCTTAGCTTTATCAACCTCCAATCCTTGAGCCGAGACTTTGTGCCCTAAAATTATACCTTCTTCCACCATAAAGTGGCATTTTTCCCAGTTAAGGACCAAATTTGTGTCGATGCATCTTTGTAAGACCATTACCAAGTTTTTTAAGCATGCATCAAAATCATCCCCATAGACAGAGAAATCTTCCATGAAGACTTCCACATTCTTCTCCACCATATCCAAGAAGATGGCCATCATACACCGCTGGAAGGTAGCAGGTGCATTACACAACCCGAATGACATTCTGCTGAATGCGAATGTACCATATGGGCATGTAAACGTAGTCTTCTCTTGATCCTCAAGAGCGATGATGATTTGATTAAAACCCGAGTATCCATCTAATAAGTAGTAGTACTCATGTCCCGCCAATCTGTCGAACATTTGATCGATAAAGGGTAAAGGGAAGTGATCTTTACGGGTTGCCTTATTCAACTTTCTGTAGTCCATGCAGACCCTCCAACCAGTCACTCTCCTTGTCGGAATCAGCTCATTGTCATCATTCTGAACCACGGTCATTCCTCCCTTTTTCGGCACACATTGCACTAGACTAACCCACTTGTTGTCTGAAATCGGGTAAATGATACCCGCATACAACCATTTCAGTATTTCCTTCTTGACTACCTCTTTCATAATAGGGTTGAGCCGTCTCTGTTGCTGCACTGTCGGTTTTGCATCGTCTTCCATCAAAATTTTGTGCATGTAAAAAGATGGACTGATTCCCTTGATATCAGTAATTGTCCATCCTATCGCCGATTTATGTTCCCTAAGCACTCTCAACAGTTTTCTTCCTGCAATTCGTTAAGTGTGGCAGAGATAATAACAGGTAAAGAATTTGAATTTCCTAAATACACATACCTGAGGTGTTTAGGTAGTGGTTTTAGCTCAAGAGTTGGTGGCTCCTCCAATGACGATTTCATCCTTGCTGCGGCTTTCTCCTCCGTGTGCAATGTTTCAAATGGTGTTTTAAATCTGCTAACTCGTGGCAAGGAGTCTAGCATCTGCAAATAGTCCACAAATTTTGGATCATCGAGCTCTTCATCCCCCAATAATGTCGTTACCAATGGATCGTTAACCAAACTCTTGTTTATGTCTTCGTTAATTATTTGGTCAATAAGATCCAGCCTAAAACATTCTTCTTCATCCGTCGGGAATTTCATGGCCTTAAACACGTTAAATTTAATTTCATAATCTTGGACCCTCATAGTAAGTTCTTCTTTTTGTACGTCGATGAGTGTCCTACCCGTAGCCAATAAAGGTCTCCCTAGGATAATTGGGATGTTCTTATCCTCCTCAAAATCCAGAATAATAAAATCTACGGGGAATATGAACTTGTCAACCTTAACCAATATGTCCTCTACAATGTCTCTCGGATATGTGACTTACCTATCCGCCAACTGCAATGAGATGTTCGTAGGCTTTGGCGCAGGCAAACCTAATTCTATATAAACTGATAATGGCATAAGATTCACACTCGCTCCCAAGTCACACAAACATTTGTTGAATTCCATATTCCCAATCATGCATGGAATGGTGAAACTCCCAGGGTCTTTCAAATTTGGTGGCAACTTCCGCTGTAACACCGCACTACACTCTTCGGTTAATGCCACTGTCTCGAAATCTTCAAACTTCTTTTTCCTGGACAAAATCCCTTTCATAAATTTCGCGTAACTAGGCATTCGCTCCAGGACTTCTGCAAACGGGATGTTGATCTGAAGTTTCTTAAAAACTTCCAAAATTTTTGCAAATTGCTTGTCTAGTTTCTGTTTTTGAACTCTTTGCTGAAATGGTGGGGGAGGATAGACAACTAGTTCGTTAACTAGTTTGCACTTTTCCACTTGTTTTTCATCCCGCTGCTTTACCTCAACCGCTGTATTTTCTCTTTCTGTTTCATCCTCCTTTGTGACCGAAATTTCTGTTTCTTGACCCTAAAGATGTTGTCCACTTCTCAACATAATAGCTTGACATTGCTCTTGATTACCCTTCGAATTTCTCTTGGTGTCACTTGGTAACGTTCCTTGAGGTCTATTATTCAATGCTAAAGCAATTTATCCTATCTGATTCTCTAGATTCTTGATGGCCATCTCTTATGATTTCATTGCCATTGCTTGATTTTTCATAGCCACCCCATTGCTTGTTATGTATTTTGTCACCAACTCCTCTAGATCTGATTTCCTTTCTTGATGTTGAGCTGGTTGTTGATGATTCTGAAATCCTAGGGGATATGATGGTCTTGGAGCTTGTTGTTGCTGGTTATTGCTCCATGAAAAATTCGGATGATTCCTATCCCCTTGATTATACGCATTCTGGTATGTATTCTGTGGAATTCTGTTATAGTTGCCCACAAATTGCACGGATGCTGGAGTAATTGTGCATTGGTCCTTAGGATGCTCTCTCGCGCACAACTCACATATAATTGCCACTTGTTGTGCCTGTTGTGCCTGTACCCCTGTCATAGAATCTAACTTCTTTAAAAGTGCTGAAATCTGCGCTTGTATTTTTGTCACACCATCTACTTCTAACACTCTAGCGGCCTTTGCTTGAGTCATTCTTGCCATGGGCCACTGGTAATTGTTAGCTACCATAGTCTCTATCAATTCGTAGGCCTCCTCATAACTCTTAGCCATAAATGCTCCACCCGAAGCTGCATCAATACTGGTTTTGAGGTTTCCATTCAATCTGTTGTAAAACGTGTTCATTTGCAACCACTTAGGCAACCCATGATGCGGACAATTTCGGAACAATTCTTTGTACCTTTCCCATGCCTCATATAGTGACTCCCCATGTTGCTGTTCAAACATCGTTATCTCATTCCTCAGTTTTGCAGTTTTTGCCGGTGGGAAGAATTTTGCAAGGAATTTCTAAGCTAGGCCTTCTCACGTAGTGATCGATCCCGACGAAAGAGAGTGTAACCAACTCTTCACCTTGTCCCGTAAAGTGAATGGGAACAAGCGAAGTCTCACCGCATCATCCGACACCCCATTATACCTAAAGGTGTCGCATATCTCCAAGAAGCTGACTAGATGTTCATTCGGATCGTCATTTGCCAATCCCCCTAACTGAACTGAATTATTAATCATTTGAATCATCCCAGGCTTGATTTCAAATGTATTTGCACCAATTGCGGGCCTGGTGATGCTTGACTGCAGTTCAGTCACCTTAGGTGTGGCGAAGTCCCTTAACGCTTTCTGATCTTCAGCTGCCATTTCCTCTTCTTTCTCAGATGTTTCAAATTCTTGCCTCGTTTCCTTGATCCACTTACTTAACCTCTGGAACCTTTTCTCAATGTCGTCCTCAAAAGGCAACAAGTCTGGATTGTTAGACCGAGTTTACATAAACGGCTTTAGACACCTAAAATAAGAGGAACAAAATATAAATAAAAATGTTTAAGTAAAACTGGATTAATTCAACTGATATTGTAAAAATTTTAAGATCTATACTAAATTATCCCCGGCAACGGTGCCAAAAACTTGTTGGGTAAAATCTATATACGCACAACACGCAAGTATACGTGGTCAACAAGTAATATAGTAATGAATAAAGTATCATTCCTACAGAGACAAATTAATAAGAAACTTAACCTTACAATTATCAATTCCCTATTAATCCCAATCTTATTAAACTAATCAATTCAATAATTATAAAATCTAAATTATTACTATATAAATTATCACAAAATACTCACAAATAATAAAAACTAAATTTTCAAACAATTATTGGAAAATTAGGCTCATGATTTCACCCTAAGCTTCACTCTGATTTCTGCACCTTTATTCCAGTTCAACTTAATATCCCATTTATTAATCAAGAACACAAATGTAGTACTAACCACCTCTAGATGCACTAATATCGTATTGACTTAAATCCACAAAATAGATAGAAACAAGTTAAACACCTTAATCAACTAACTCACTATATCTCTATGTGAATTATAATTAAAGAAAGGTTAAGATTATGTTCTCCATCCGATTACATACGATGTCAAGCATATCTCTACCGTAACATTCATCATGATTCTGCTATTCACAAAACTCATGAACACATGTTATATTAACTAAGTCTAGATTCGAATATCCTCTCTCGATTCCATACAAATCCACAAAGAATTGTTGATCAGGCAATTCATAAATTCAATCTCAAATTAATATAGATAAATTGGAAAATATTTTATTAAACTGGAAATAAAGGCTACATAATCATTGTTCCACTCAAGGATCCATCATTCGCCTAACAAGTAAATTAGTTCATAATAAATGAATTAACTACTGAATAAATAAAAGAAAACATCATCCCAATTACACAAGTTAAAATTAAAGAAGAATAATAATACACCACCCTTCTCTGAATTCAATTCTGCAATCTTCGTGAAAATCCTCCTCTTCTTTAATCATCAAAATTCTTGTTCTTCAATCTTCTTCTCAAAAGTGTGTGTATTGATTGATAATCCCTTTTCCATTTTTTACACACCATATAACTTCCCTCAACTCCATACCATAACTCCTAATCTAACTCTAACTCATGCCCCAAAGAAACTCTAAGAAATCCAAATTCTTATCAACACCAACAAGTAAACCAAAGACTCCCAAGAATATGCAATAATAACCATAACACAATCCTATTATAAATGTATTACATAAGGAATTTATAGCTCATAAGACTACCCATTCTCCTTATCAAACAAAACTGCCCAACTTAATTTTTCATAACAACAAGACACTTTGCTGCTTGCACATGCATAAGTCTTCTACAAATACGGTCCATGCTATGTAGTCAGTGGCCATTCCTGCTCCAGTGCGCCCCGCGATACGTTACTCGTCATCACAGCGTGGTCCACGCTATGTAGTCAGAAAGTCAAAATTTGCTTAAAAACTCCTCCAATGCTCATATCTTGATGGATCAACCTGAATATCCTACAACAAGCACAAAACCCATCAAAAGTAACATGAAAGTGCCAAAAACTAACAATAAAACAAGCCAAACGAACATAAATCATAGGTTAAAAACCTACTCATCAAATACGTCAAGAAATTTATTAACAATGGAAATATCATTCAAATCTGACGTATTTTTGTTTAAATCTGTGACATGGGCTAAGAAAGCTTGACATCCGTTTTTCAATAAACCAATAGCTTTATAACTTGAGATGATAGTAATTGACTTTAATGGTTTGGTTACTTGAATTCGCATAATAGGTTGGTTAGGAATATGAAAGCTAACAACCTTACGAAAATAATCAATTTTAGCATGATGAGTAGTCAACCAATCAATTCCTAAAATCACATCGAATGCATGTATTTTTAAAGAAATAAGATCGACAAGTAACGTGCGGTTACCGATTTGAACCAAACAAGACTTATAAATAGTGGATGTTATGAAGGTTTCTCCCAACGGAGTTTCAACAGATAAATCAAAGTCTAATTTCTCCGGAGTCAAATTTAAACGTTGAGCGCAAGTAGGAGAAATAAAAGAATGGGTAGAACCAGTATCAAATAAGGTATAAGCTTCGTAAAAGTTTATGATTAGCTTACCTGTGATCACGTTCGGATTCCTCGCTTTTTGGGAGGTTACGATAAACACTCTCCCTTGAACTAACGGTTTTGTCTTGTCCAGGACGGCCTTTGATGCCTCCATCCCAGCTGGACTTGACTTTGGTGCACGACAAAATCGGGCTAAGTGACCTTCTCTTCCACAATTATAACATGCTTTGGACTGGTGCGTATAGTTTGGACTGATGTGTTCCTCTCCTCCGCATTCGTAACATACGACCGGTGGTCGTTCTCCTTCCTTAACAACAGGTACTCATGCTGACGTCTTTCCATCATTATTGAATCACCTCTTCTTGAAATTTCCACTTCTATTATCTTTGCCATGATTACCACCGGAGTGGTTACCATTTCTTGCATATTGATTCCCTCCACGTTTGTTGTCACCGCTTCGATGACTGCTACCACTGGTATTATCGACTTGCTGGCTACTCTCTCTTGGTTGGGTTGACTCATTATCGCACTCCAATAACTGAGCCCTATTTACAACATCTGAATACAAACACAGTTTATGAGAAATGAGGTATTGACATATTTCGGGTCTCAAACCTCGTAGAAACATTCGCGTCATTCTCTCCTCATTATCAACATAATAAGATGTGAACCTGGACAACTCGGGAAACTTAGCCTCGTACTGCGATAAGGTTATATTGTTTTGCTCCAACTTGATAAACTTTACCTCCTTCATGTGACGAATACTTTCGGGAAAGTACTTGTCATTGAACAGCTCTTGGAACTTCTCCCAAGACAACTTCTGGCAAAGAAGTCGGGTAACGCTTTTTATCGATTCCCACCAAGAATCGCTTCTCCTCTCAATATGGAGGGAACCTTTTGCTCCTCTCAAATATCTTGGTGATCTGCTTTATCCATGTCTCCGCCTTAAGTGGTTTTGGCTCTCCCCAGAACTCTGATGGTCCCAGCTCCTTGAATTGTTTAGCGGTGACCATCTGTGAGTTGCCAGTGTGTCCACCTATATTTTGAACAGGAGTCGTTCTCGCCTGATGTTGCATGAATTGCATGAAGCCTCTAAACATCCAATCGTTCATTATTTGATCGGTGGTGTTTACCTGAGGATTATTATCTTCTTGTTGCACATTATCTTGGGTATTGATCGTTGGTGACTCAACGATCTCATGTGCTTCATTGCTTATCTCGACATTTTCATATGCCATTTTCAAATACAACCATAAAATAAGGGTTAATTGACATGCCACATATTATCCCTATACTCTGACCGACCAATTAAATACCAAATAAACTTAGGTAGGTCATACTAGCGAAGGAATTCCCCGTCTCTCCTCTCCTAGTTCTTGTCTCACATCTCAGCCAGGGATTATATCCCTAAGCTTTGATACCAACTGTGATGCCCCCAAAATAGGTATACATCACCCATCTTGGGTCGCCCAATACATGGTACTGAATACAAATACAAACTTAATTATACAACATGAGCTGAGAGTTTTTACATGAATATTGTCATCTAGACAATATCCCAACTCAAATAGAGTCCTCATTATATTTATTGGCACACTATTTTATAGAATAGTGAGGACTACTATAACACCATCTCGGGCCATCACTTTGTTCCCCGACTAGTTCCGGCTACTTTCTCATTTTTTGAAGAGAACAATGGAAGTAAAAGGGTGAGCTCAACTAGCCCAGTAAGAAATATTACGACTAAGATAATGCAGAATAAGTTATCATTAGCCTTCAACAATGTTAAACTGATAGAATATAATAGACAACAAGTTTAACTGCAGCGGAATAAGCAATCCATTAGAAGAGTGAAGTAGAGCATGATATCTACTATATTCTATGATTTAAAAAGTTTATCATTAACTCTATTACTGGGACTCAGCTTAATAAATAGATCACATCATCAAATCATCCAGGCACTACGGGCCAAGGATATTCATTAGTATCACGTCCACAAATTATTCTTGCACCACGGGCCAAGAATTATTCGTGTAATCATCAATGGTCATGACTATACCAAATTATCCATGGTCATTATCATACCAATCAACAGTCCATCTATGCATGTAAGCCAAAGATGACTTTCATCACAATATAAGCATGAGGATGATGACATTGATATAAGAATTCAATTAAAAGAAAGTAAAGGATAAATTTTTAAAGATTTATAATTTAATTTATCCAGAATTCAACAATGTCCAAATTTTCAACATGATATTGCTTTGTGGAGTAAAATTAAAGAATAATATCCATGTATCAAAAATAATTTGGATAGAAAAGAAATAAATTTTTCGATGAATAGTATCCCGTGAAAAGTACCCTGTGAATAGTACTTCGGGAATAGTACCCCGTGAATAGTACCCCGACATGAAAAGTGTCCTAAATACCCGAGTGAACAATATTTGAGTGAATAGTAATTGGTTGAATAGTAACCCATGAATAGTAACTCGTGAATAGTACCCCAGCATGAAAAGTGCCCCGAATACTCGAGTGAATAATATTATAGTGAATAGTAACCGGGTGAATAGTAACCCATGAATAGTAACTCATGAATAGTACTTCGGGTGAAAATATTGATATTTAATAAGAAAGTTCATATCAATATTCCAATAAAATGATACTGGATGAAGTGCAAAACTCACAAATATTCCACTAATTTCAAAGATTATAGAGGCAATACTGTGACGCTCCCAAAATAGGTATACATCACATATTCTGAGTCGACAAATACATGGTACAGAATACAAATACAATCTTAAATATACAACATGAGCTATGAGTTTTAATACAAATATTGTCTTCTAGACAGTATTCAAACTCAAAATAAGTCCTCAATACATTTATTGTCACACTATCTAACAGAATAGTGAGGACTACTAATACTATCATCTGGACCGTCACTCCGTTCCCCGACTAGTCCCGGCTATGTTCTCATTTCCTAAAGAGAACAGTGAAAGAAAGGGTGAGATCAACTAGCCCAGTAAGAAATATTATGACTAAGATAATGCAGAATAAATTATCATTAGTCTTCAACAATGTTAAACTGATAAAATACAATAGACATCAAGTTTAACTGCAGCGGAATAAGCAATCCATTAAAAGAGTCGAGTAGAAAATAAAATCTACTATCTTTTATGATTTAAAAAGGTTTTTCATCACTTTGATCGCTGAGACTCAGCTTAATAAATAATCCACATCATCCCTGCACTACAGCCAAGGATATTCATTAGTATCACGACCACAAATTATCCATGCACTTTCTGGTGCCAAGGATATTCGTGTATTCATCAATGGTCATGATCATGCCAACAATCGTCCATCAATGCACTACGGGCCAATGAGGACTTTTACCACATCATTTGTAACATTACTACCATGATTATACCGATTAATCCTCGGTCATAATCATACCAAGTCCATCTACGCACTACAGGCCACAGATGACTTTCAACATAATATAAACATGAGGATGATGACAATGATATAAGAATTCAATAAAACAAGTTCAAGAATTAATTTATCTAGGAACTAATAACGTCCAAATTTTTAACATGATACTGCTTTGTGGAGTAAAATTCAAGAATGCTTAGAAGAATATTTCCATGAAAAGATACTGGATGAAGCGCAAATATCCAGGATATTCCACTAATTCCATGGATTATAAAAGCCAAAACTTTAACCAACTGAGTATAATAAAGAATGGAATAACAAAAGAAATCACCAGGCATGCGATAGACCGCATGAGAGATAAAAGTTATTCCAATGTAATAATAAATAATGGAACCAGGTCATGCGTAAATGCACAGACAGGATATTCCAACAGAATAATAAATAATGGAACTAGGTCAGGCGAAATTTACACTGACAGGATGTTCCAATAGAATAATAAATAACGGAACCAAGTCATGCGTAAATACACAGACAGGATGTTCCAACAGAATAATAAAGAATGGAATAACAGAAGAATTTCACCATGTATGCTGTACTTCACATAGACAGGTTATTCCAACATAATAATAAAGAATGAAATAACAGAAAAAATTCACCATATATGCGGGAGTCCGCGTATACAGGTTATTCCAACAGAATAATAAGGAATGGAATAACAATAGCTCTCTTCATGAATACGAAAGAAATAATACCCCTTACGAGTACAACAAATAATATCCCTTACGAGTATTGGAAGAAAATAACTCTCTTCATGAATAAGAAAGAATAATACCCCTTACGAATACAACAAATAATATCCCTTACCTTAGAATAAACTGGATATAGGAGTAGTGAAGTAGCGAATACTTTTTTCTTCTTCTCTCTATAGTTTCTCTCTCAGAGTGTCAATTGAATTCGTAAGAAATAATGAAGGAATGAGCTTCTATTTATAGGAGAATGGACTGAATAGTAACTAATTCTTGAACGGTCCAGATTGATTTACTTTTAAACGGACGGTCCAGATTGGTTTACTATAAAATATTCTAATAAAACAAAATATTTTAAATAAAATATAATATATTCTATTTATAATCTAATAAAACGAATAACTTTATAAAAGTATTCTATTTTATATAAAAAGATTTTACTATGCAAACACTATATGTGCATTATGCAAACACTATGCATAATAAAATATAATATATTCTAATTATTGTCTAATAAAACAAATAACTTTATAAAAGTATTCTCGCTTTTATATAAAAAGCTTTACTATTCAAAACACTATGCATAATAGAATATAATATATTCTATTTATAGTCTAATAACATGAATAACTTTATAAAAGTATTATGTTTTATATAAAAGCTTTTTTACATTTTATTACATTAATAATACTAATAAAACAAAACTTCATCATCATTATTATAATTCACACTATTAATCGACCGTGTCGTTCTTAGGAAAGAGGGGCTTTCAATAAGGATTTCTCCCTATTGGTAGCCTTAATTAGGTGACCAAACCTCTCCTCGCGTAACTTCTAGACATCGTTAATATTACAAATAATAATATTAATAACTTTGTTATCTCAATTATTGATTTAATAATATATAAAATATAGACAATAATTGAATCAAACTGAGTGACTTCTCACGTAAGCATTAATAATCAATACTATGTGCTACTATGCAACCACGCATATTTTACCACCGATTATTTTATGACATCTTGCTTACTTTGAAAATTTTTCAAATGTCACCCTTAACTTTAAACTTTTATCAATTTAACTATTCACCAAAATAGAAAAATTGAATACTTTTATTTCATAAAATTCGGGGTCTCACAATCTCCCCTCCTTATGAAATTTTGCCCTCAAAATTTACGTACGTACCTGGCATTTCGAAGAGATCAGAATACCTTGCTTTCTTTTTGGATTGTACCTTCCCGGTTATTTCCTCTGTATCATTATTTTCCCATTGCTCATCTCTTGTGTTTCAGATATCCTTCTAGAATATATACTTCAAAACAAGGTTAATTGACATATCATAATTTTTCAACTTATCAAGTAAACAATTTCAGCTTAGGTGAGTCACACACTAGCGAAGTATATTACTCGTCTCTCCCCTCCTAGTTCTAGACTCATATCTCCGCCAGCGACCATATCCCTAAGCTTTAATACCAAATGTGACGCCCCTAAAAGAGGTATACATCACCTATTCTGAGTCGCCAAATACATGGTACAGAATACACATACAATCTTAAATATACAACATGAGCTGTGAGTTTTAATACAAATATTGTCTTCTAGACAGTATTTAACTCAAAATTAGTCCTCAATACATTTATTGTCATACTATCTAACAGAATAGTGACGACTACTAATACTATCATCTGGACCGTCACTCCGTTCCCCGACTAGTCCCGGCTACGTTCTCATTTCCTGAAGAGAACAAAAATAAAGAAAGGTGAGATCAACTAGCCCAGTAAGAAATATTATGACTAAGATAATGCAGAATAAATTATCATTAGTCTTCAACAATGTTAAACTGATAAAATACAATAGACATCAAGTTTAACTGCAGCGGAATAAGCAAGTAGAGAATAAAATCTACTTTCTTTTATGATTTAAAAAGGTTTTTCATCACTTTGATCGCTGAGACTCGGCTTAATAAATAATCCACATCATCCCTGCACTACGGCCAAGGATATTCATTAGTATCACAACCACAAATTATGTGACGCCCCAAATATTAGGTATTCATCACCCATCTTGAGTTGCCAAATACATGGTACAAAATTCAAATACAACTGTCGTGTAAAATACGACAAAACGTAATCTAAGAGTTTTAATCACGATATTGTCATCTAGGAAGATACAAACTCAAAGGAGTCCTCATTACATTTATTGTCACTCTATTTAATCAGAATAGTAAGGACTACTAATGCTATCATCCGGAATGATCCTCCTTTTCCAGAATCGTCCCAAATTTATATTCTCATTTCACGAAAAGAAACAAAAGAAAGAAAGGGTGAGCTCAACCATTTCAAAGAAGAAATATTATGACTCAACTTAATATACTATCTTAATATTTCTTACTATCTTCTATAATTTAAAATGTTTTCACCAATTCTTATCGCTGAGACTCAACTTAATAAATAAACCACATCATCGAATCATCCCTGTACTACGGGCCAAGGATATTCATTAAATCATCAATGGTCATGACTATACCGAATAATCCCTGGTCATAATCATACCAAGTCCATCTCTGCACGTAAGCCAAAGATATACAACAAGAAAACCAATAATCAACAATCCATCTTTGCACGTAATGTTAGGTTTGTAATATTCATATGCGCAATCAAATTGCAAAATAATGCGGAAGCGTGTAAAAATCAGAGTTTAAAAATTTTACAAACCATATACCCGGATCTCCCTTTATGCATAATTATTAATTAAACGAAAAGATAAAGAATAAATCATACCCTTGAAGATCGAGCTTCCTCAGGTACAAGTTCACCTCCAAATCCTTTCGCGTTCAATCTTGAATCCACCGGGTTTGGTTCCTTCCTTTGATCAACGTTAGCCACCCAAATGTTTGGCCTCTAGAGGTGATCCACCAAGGAAGAAGAAAATTCAAGAAGATGGGTGTTTATGGCTCAAACCCTAGTTTTTCCTATCTCTATAGAAAAGGGTACTCTCCAACAAATTGGAATTATTACGTTGTAAAAGTCAACAACCCATACCACCCATAATAAGACTCCTCTTATTTATAGATGTGGGCAACCCACCTTAACAATTAAGGAATTGGGTTTTAATTAATTAATTCTTTTAATTAATTAAGCTCCCTAATCTTATTAGGGATAATTAATTAAACTCTTTTAATTAATTTAACCTCCTAATCTTATTAGGAATAAATGAGAGTACTTATATTAAATTAATTCCTAAATTCTTTTAGAAATTAAAATAATAATAATTGTAATAATATTAATAAGACTCCTCTTATTAATTTATATTTAATATTTCTAAAATATTAAATAATAAATATTAAGCTATTTAATTTATTCTATCACCATAGATTAAATTAAATATACTTTAATATATTATTACGATTATGCCATTAACTTCTTAAATAATTATTCTTCCTTTTATGGTGTGACCCTTTAGGTTCTCCATATTAAACCTAGGTTGTGAATAAATCAATTAGAACAATTCTAATCTTATTTAAATAAATAAATTAAACAATTAATTTATTTAAATAATATTTATTCTCAATAGGGATAAGCCTCCTAGCGATCAACGACTTTCCAGATAATATAGATTTCAACATTAATCATTAAAGAACCTTTGAGTAAATAGTTACCAAACAATTCAATCCTTCCACCATACAATGTCCCAATTAAATATAAGACATGGAATTCTTGTCAAGTCTTATTTTATTTAATTATATGTATTTCGATCCTTAAATGCATAACTCCAAATAATGCAAATTAGAAACTCCTTTCTAATTTCATTACGCCGCCGCCAAGGACTCTATCTGGGTTGTCATTTATCGAATCACATAGGACATTTCTCTTCTTTTATTAGAAGTGGTAGATTCTTTATTGATCATACATTATCTCCATGTACAACTTATTATACCCAAGCATACCCTTTGATATACCCTAAGGGTCTTAAGGAATAAGTCAAAGTATAACTCATCATACACAAGATACTATGATGATCTCAAGTCCAAGGATTACTTGTACTACTATCACTACTGAGAATTCCTATTGGTAAATAAAACCCCATTAGGTATTCCTTAGCGAGCCACGTTCAAATTGAACTTATTCTCTAATAAGCACCTACATACTTGCTTTAGTGTCTCCACACAAATGATCATGAGATCAATCATCCTCATCCAATGAGCAAGCAACGTATGTACCAATCTATCCGGATTCACTAATCCCCAATTTAGTAATCCAATGATTGGGAACTATTTTAGTTTTAAGCTTTCTAAGAATTTAGATCTCATTAGAATGATCATCATCATTATTCTAAAAGCATTGCTTAAAACTATGGGTTTATCACATATTATAAAACAAAGATCATGTAGATAATTAAAAGCCTTTAATAAATTAATACTTTTTATTAATAAATGAATAAGATTGTTACAAAGTATATGCTTTATCATCAAACATGATTGGCTTGTGTGCATACTACTTTCAATCTCCCACTTGCACTAAAGCCAATCGCCATTGTATCTTATACTCTTCTTCTCTAAGTGACGATTATCCTGTTTGTTGGATAAGCTTTAGTTAATGGATATGTAATGTTGTTCATGAGAGTCCACTATCTCTATAGTGATTTCCCATCTTTCAATGATTCTAATAATCAAATGAAAGTGCCACAACACATGTTTAGATCCAAGATGAGACTTAGGAACTATTCCTAGTTCTGTAATGAACTTTTAATCCAAACAATCAACTTGCGACTTCATTTATAGCTATATACTTTGTCTTTATCACTAAACCAAAGAACTTTTTTGTTGTTTGGAACCTTTCTAATTCACTGCACCACTGTTCAAGGTAACCCTTTACCTTAAAGTGGATTTTTCTGTCGTCTTGGTCTGTCTGAAAAACTTGAGTCTGTAAAGCCCTCTAGTTTTAATTCAGACCCACCATCTATGTGAAAGTAGTATGCATACAAGCCAATCATGTTTGATGATAAAGCATATACTTTGTAACAATCTTATTCATTTATTAATAAAAAGTATTAATTTATTAAAGGCTTTTAATTATCTACATGATGCTGTTTTATAATATGTGATAAACCCATAGTTTTAAGCAATGCTTTTAGAATAATGATGATGATCATTCTAATGAGATCTAAATTTTAGAAAGCTTAAAACTAAAATAGTTCCCAAATCATTGGATTACTAAATTGGGGATTAGTGAATCCGGATAGATTGGTACATACGTTGCTTGCTCATTGGATGAGGATGATTGATCTCATGATCATTTTTGTGGAGACACTAAAGCAAGTATGTAGGTGTTTATTAGAGAATAAGTTCATCGAACGTGGCTCGCTAAGGAATACCTAATGGAGTTTTATTTTCTGTCAATAGGAAATTCAGTAGTGATAGTAGTACAAGCGATCCTTGGACTTGAGATCATCATAGTATCTTGTGTATGATGAGTTATACTTTGACTTATTCCTTAAGACCCTTAGGGTATATCAAAGGGTATGCTTGGGTATAATAAGTTGTACATGGAGATAATGTATGATCAATAAAGAATCTACCACTTCTAATAAAAGAAGAGAAATGTCCTATGTGATTCGATAAATGACAACCCAAAGAGTCCTTGTTCAATATGTAATGAAATTAGAAATGAGTTTCTAATTTGCATTATTTAGAGTTGTGCATTTAAGGATCGAAATACATATAATTAAATAAAATAAGACTTGACAAAGAATTCCATGTCTTATATTTAATTGGGACATCAGTATGGTGGAAGGATTGAATTCATTTGCAGAACTATTTACTCAAAGGTTCTTTAATGATTAATGTTGAAATCTATATTATCCGGAAAGTCGTTGATCGCTAGGGAGGCTTATCCTATTGTAGAATAAATATTATTTATTTAAATAAATTAATTATTTAATTTTAAATAAGATTAGAATTGTTCTAATTGATTTATTCACAAACCGGTTTAATATGGAGAACCTAAAGGGTCACACCATAAAAGGAAGAATAATTATTTAAGAAGTTAATGGCATAATCGTAATAATATGTTATGTATATTTAATTTAATCTATGGTGATAGAATAAATTAAATAGCTTAATATTTATTATTTAATATTTTAGAAATATTAAATATAAATTAATAAGAAGAGTTTTATTAATATTATTACAATTATTATTATTTTAATTTCTAAAAGAGTTTAGGAATTAATTTAATATAAGTACTCTCATTTATTCCTAATTGGATTAGGAAGGAAAATTAGTTAAAGGAGTTTAATTAATTATCCCTAATAAGATTATGGAGCTTAATTAATTAAAAGAATTTAATTAATTAAATAAATCCCAATTCCTTAATTGTTAAGGTGGGTTGCCCACATCTATAAATAAGAGGAGTCTTATTTATGGGTGGAGGGTTGTTGACTTTTTACAACATACATAATTCCAATTTGTTGGAGAGTACGACGCTTTTCTATAGAGATAGAAAACTAGGGTTTAGCCAACCATCCTTCTTCTTGAATTTTCTTCTTCCTTGGTGGATCACCCTCAGAGGCCAAACATATGGGTGGCTAACGTTGATCAAAGGAAGGAACCAAACCCGGTGGATTCAAGGAGATCATGAGAAGTAGGAGGTGAACTCGCATTCGAGGAAGCTCGTTTCTACAAGGGTATGATTTCATAATTTCTTATTTTCGTTTAATTAATAATTGTGTATAAAGGGTGATCCGTATATATGGTTTGTAATTTTTTTTAAACTCGATTTTTATCTCGCTTTCGCTAAATTTATGCAATTTGATGCGTTATGAATATTACAAACCTAATAATTGGCATCGAGCCAAACCTTTATGCAAATTATTAATTGTTTTAATTTAATATGTATATTGATATGTGTTTAGAACAATTTAATTGGGCATAATTTTATCAGTATAAAATTTATTAAAAAAAAAAAAAAAAAACGGTGATGCACGTTAATTCAAGATAAAGGAGTCATGGATCATATAACTTAATATATATATATATATATATATATATATATATATATATATATATAGTTATATTATATTATAAAGCAAACTAAAAAAAAGTTTAAGGTGAGCATGCAAACCTTTTTTTTTTTATCACATGTTTTTTTTTTGAAATTATCGAATTGTATTTATGCAGTTATTATATTATATATATATATATATAATTATATATATATATATATACTATATATATATTATTCTTAATTATTTTATAATTAAAATAAAATGTTTATTTTAATTTTAAAAATAAAAGTTTATTTTAATATTAAAAAAAAAAGAGTTTATTTTAATTTTAAAATTGAATATATATATATATATATATATAATTATTTTAATAATCGTAAAATAAAAGTTTATTTTAATTTTAAAATAAAAGGTTTATTTTAATCTTAAAATAAAAAGGGTTTATTTTAATTTTAAAATTAGAATTTCATGCTAACTAATTAGAGTTGGAATTGGATTCCATGATAACTAATTGGAGTTGAAATTGATCTTTCCTTAAATAAAGGAGTTTATTTAAATATGAAATAAGATTTCATATTATTCAAAATAAAGGAGTTTATTTGTGAATAGGAAAGAAAATCCTAATTTCCTTAAATAAAGAAGTTTATTTAGATATGAAATAGATTTCATATTATTCAAAATAAAAGAGTTTATTTGTGAATAGGAAAGAATATCCGTGTTTTTTTTTAATTAAATTTTTTTTTTTACATGGAATTGGATTCCATAATTAATTAAAATAAAAGAGTTTTTTTAATTAAAGATTTTTATTACATGGAATTGGATTCCATAATTAATTAAAATAAAGGAGTTTATTTTGATTAAAGATTTTGATTAAAATAAAATAGTTTGTTTTATTCAAAATTGGATAAATTAAAATAAAATAGTTTTATTTTGATTTAAATTTGGATTAAAATAAAGGAGTTTATTTTGATTCAAAAATAGATTTTATACTAACTAAATTTGCCCATTAAATGATATCAATATATATATTAAATGTTTATTATTCATAAGATGAATATTATTTATTGATGCATATGGTGATGTGTATGATAATAAATGGGATTGATTATGGACTATTGACCAATATGATTGGATTTTATTTTAGTTGGATGCATGAATGTATGGGTTTTATTAAATGGGTTCATGCGACCTGCGTCTTCTCTAATTTTTCTGAATGTAAATTCTATCTCTCTCCTATGTACTTCCCCTTGACTGCTGATCAAGGTTTCTATTTATTTTAAAATAGTTTTGTAATAGGAATATTTAGAATTAATTTTGAAGAATTAGAGATCAAGGGACAAGAAGCGCTTGAAGACCCGTTTGTAATAGAGCCCGGGTTTAAATGTAATAGTTATATTTAAATATTATTTCTTGCACCCCTGGGGAGTTTGACCTTTTGGTTCACTTGGTGGGCTCTAGTGAACCAAACTAGAATAAAAGTCCATAATCAATCCGGGTAGAATATAGTATTCTATATGTGCATGCTTATACTATATATATATTATATATTATGCAAACATGCTTCGCATGTTCATTAATATACGCGTATTTTATATATATATATGCATGCTGCGCTAAACAAGATGAGACAAATTAATAACAAACCCCTCAATTTTTATATTAAGTCTAAGCGTTCAAAGATATTTGGAATATCGAACGTCGCCTTTCTAGCATGATAAAATTAATAGAGTATTAAATATTTAATATGAGTTTGTTGTGTCACCACAAGGCAAGTATTAAGTATTTAAGATGTTAATTTATCACATTTGATGCTTATAAAGAAAATTGAACAATATTGTTTTGTTGTGTCACCACAAGGATGATATTTTTCTTTTTGAATATATGGAGTGCTAGGTTGGACTTAACTTGGATAATTTTGATTTGGATGTGCCACCACTTGATCAAAATAATCTAAGAGGCAAAAGAAAAGGAGTTGCATAGTTGATGTAATTGACAAAAGTTGTCTACCTATTTATTTATATATAGTTTGTTGTGTCACCACCACAAGGCTATATACATTTGAAATGGGATCCTTATTCTCACTAGCAAATCTTTAATTAGATTTTTTTAGAACTATATAAGTGAGGTAATATAGTTTGAAGAAGAAAATAGTGGGAGATACCAATTTAAAACAAGACCTAATTTATTTTGGTAATTAATAAAAGAATGTATGTTAAAATGTTGTTTATTACAAATTCATTTACAGAAATTTACAATGTCTAAATTACAATCACTGCAAAGCATATTAGATGCTAAGTTAATCAGACCGAATTAAACGGATTGGTTAAGGATATTGAGAAAAGTTCTCATGGCTGAAAAGCTATCTTATGTCCTTAATACGCTTATCCCTGCAATGGTTGCAGACAATGCCTCTGAGGAAGACATTGCTACTTTTAAAAAGTGGCAAGATGATGCACAGTTGGCTCAATGCATCATGCTCGCATCTATGAGTAACGAGCTTCAGCGTCAGCATGAAACTATGGATGCTCCTACTATATTCTTGCACATCAAGTAGTTGATGGTGAGGAAAGTAGGACTGATAGATATCAGATATCTAAGGAGCTCTTCCGATCTAGAATGGCCAATGGCACTATAAATATGAGATAAAAAGTTCTTAACATAATCAATTTGATTGATCAATTAGGACAACTGGTTTTGTCATGGATGGAGAGTTCAGCCAAGATTTAATCTTGCACTCACTCCCGAACTCCTTTCACAATTGTTGTGAATTTTTCATATGAACAAGCTAGATATCAGCCTCGCTGATTTGTTTAACATATTGAAAAATGTTGAGAGTCACTTTCCAACCAAGAAAGATCGAGTCTTACTGGTAGGGGCCAAAGGATCTTCCAAAAGAAGAACGATTCAAAGAAGGTATATAGAAAGGCATAAACAAAGGATAATAAGAACAAAAGCGACACGGATAAAAAGGAGTTTGCTTCCACCGCAATAAGCCCGGACCTTTGGAAAGAAAGCTGAGAAGCATCTTTGAGAGGCTAACCAAAAGAAGCTTAGTGAAGTTTCAGATTATAAATACAAATTTGTTCATGATTTAAAATAAATTTTTCTTTAAGTCAAGGTTCTACTTGGGTATTGGATACCGACTTTGGTTATCATAAATATAGATTTATGAAGGGACCAAGCGTAAGTAGAAAGTTAAACAAAGATAAGTAATCCTATATGTGGAAAATGAAGCAAAGGTTTTTGCATTAGCTATAGAAACTTATAGTTTAGCACTCCCCTACGGCAAATCTATTAAGTCAATAAGTTGTTATTGTATTCCAAAGACTTGTTAGAAACATTATTTCCATTTTATTGTTGGACAATGAAATCTTTGGTATTATATTTAAGAACAATTGTTGTTCTATTTATAATAATAATAATGTTTCAGTATAGAACCGAAAGATTACTTAATAGATTTTGTATATTTGACTTACGTGAAAATAATTTTGCATATTGAACAAATTAGTATAAGAAAAGGAGATGATTATTCAAAGAGTTGAATATGTGTATTTCTTTGAAATACAAGTGTGAATTATTTGAAAGGTTCAAAGAATTGAGGAAGTGAAACAAATTGGCAATGTATTAAGATTCTTTGATTAGATCAAGGAATAAATACTTGTGCAATAAGTTTCTAGATCATCTCAAATGGTTTTTCATAATGGACACATCCCGATCACGTAATAATTAATTGATGTATCCGAATGAAAAATCGTACCTTGTTGGACATAGTGCGGTCCATAATGATTTTACCGACATTCCAAAGATTCTTCTCAGGTCATGTCCTAGAAATGGGCTGATATTCACTGAAAATGGTAACCTCAAAATCCATTTCAAGACTCCATAAAAGTTATGGACGGGGAGGATTCTTAATCTTAAGTATGTTAAGATAAGTGGTTGTCCAACTTATGTGAAAAGGTTTCAAGGATAAGCTTGGGACAAGATTTGACATGTACTGATTTGTGGGACATCCTAAAGTAAGTTTAGGGTATATGTTCTATAATTCTACTTAGCAAAAGGTGTTTGTTACTGAAACACGGCGCCTTCTAAGATAAAGGCATTTATCATTGAAGGGCTTGTGGGAGGATAATACATCTTGAAGAGTTCAAGAACCACAAAATACTATAAGTCAAATAAGAGGAACTCGTAGATAACCTATTGTACCACAAACAGAATAGTAAACCGGAATAATCAAGAAGATACGTAGGAGGTATGGATTCATCATGGATGATGATGATGAGGTACACATCATAGAAGATGATGATCCAGATTACATACGATGAGGTAAGAGTTCTAGTGTGTGTAAAAAGGGTCGATGGGAGCGCAAGTAAAATTTCTAGTATTATATGTTGATATACTACGGATAAGGAATGACATACCAATGCTACAACCAGTAAAGATAAAGTTGTCTAAACATTCCTCCATGAATGGTTTGGGAAGAGTATCTTAATTGGTGATAAAATCTATATAGATAGATACAAGAGGATGCTCGACTTAACCCAAGGAACGTATATTCATTTGATGCTAAAGTCGTTTAGCATGGCAAACTCCAAGAGATGTCTCATGTCGATGAGCTATGGAGTGTATCTCTCTTAATAGTCCCCACAAACTATTAAAAGAAGAGAGGTCGCATGAGTGACAATCATGTATGCAATGAAATATACGAGACCTGATGTTGATCAGTCATATTATGGAGAAGTTCACTATGAGTCGGTGAAAAACATCTTAAAGTGCTTAACCCAAGCACTAAGGATGTGATCATATTCATGGTGGTCCGAATTAAAACTAGAGGGCTTTATGACTCAAGTTTTTCGAGATGAGACCAAGACGATAAAAATCCACTTTAAGGTAAAGTGTTACCTTAAGCAAAGGGTGCGTTGAATTTGAAAGGTTCCAAACAAAGAAAGGTTCTTTGGTTTAGTAATAAAGACAAAGTATATAGCTATAAATGAAGCTACAAGTTGATTGTTTGGATTAAAGTTCATTCTGTAACTAGGAATAGTTCCTAAGTCTCATCTTGGATCTAAACATGTGTGTGGTGGGCACTTTCATTTGATTATTAGAATCATTGAAAGATGGGAAATCACTATAGAGATAGTGGACTCTCATGAACAACATTACATATCCATTAACTAAAGCTTATCCAACAGCAGGATAGTCGTCACTTAGAGAAGAAGAGTATGAGTTACCATGACGATTGGCTTTAGTGCAAGTGGGAGATTGAAAGTAGTATGCATACAAGCCAATCATGTTTGATGATAAAGCATATACTTTGTAACAATCTTATTCATTTATTAATAAAAAGTATTAATTTATTAAAGGCTTTTAATTATCTACATGATGTGTTTTTTATAATATGTGATAAACCCATAGTTTTAAGCAATGCTTTTAGAATAATGATGATGATCATTCTAATGAGATCTAAATTCTTAGAAAGCTTAAAACTAAAATAGTTCCCAATCATTGGATTACTAAATTGGGGATTAGTGAATCCGGATAGATTGGTACATACGTTGCTTGCTCATTGGATGAGGATGATTGATCTCATGATCATTTGTGTGGAGACACTAAAGCAAGTATGTAGGTGTTTATTAGAGAATAAGTTCACTGAACGTGGCTCGCTAAGGAATACCTAATGGAGTTTTATTTGCCGTCATAGGAATTCTCAGTAGTGATAGTAGACAAGTGATCCTTGGACTTGAGATCATCATAGTATCTTGTGTATGATGAGTTATACTTTGACTTATTCCTTAAGACCCTTAGGGTATATCAAAGGGTATGCTTGGGTATAATAAGTTGTACATGTAGAGATAATGTATGATCAATAAAGAATCTACCACTTCTAATAAAAGAAGAGAAATGTCTATGTGATTCGATAAATGACAACCCAGTAGTCCTTGGTTAAGGCGTAATGAAAATTAGAAAGGAGTTTCTAATTTGCATTATTTAGAGTTGTGCATTTAAGGATCGAAATACATATAATTAAATAAAATAAGACTTGACAAGAATTCCATGTCTTATATTTAATTGGGACATTGTATGGTGGAAGGATTGAATTGTATGCAGTAACTATTTACTCAAAGGTTCTTTAATGATTAATGTTGAAATCTATATTATCCGGAAAGTCGATTTGATCGCTAGGGAGGCTTATCCCTATTGTAGAATAAATATTATTTATTTAAATAAATTAATTATTTAATTTATTTATTTAAATAAGATTAGAATTGTTCTAATTGATTTATTCACAATAGGTTTAATATGGAGAACCTAAAGGGTCACACCATAAAAGGAAGAATAATTATTTAAGAAGTTAATGGCATAATCGTAATAATATATGTTATGTATATTTAATTTAATCTATGGTGATAGAATAAATTAAATAGCTTAATATTTATTATTTAATATTTTAGAAATATTAAATATAAATTAATAAGAGGAGTCTTATTAATATTATTACAATTATTATTATTTTAATTTCTAAAAGAGTTTAGGAATTAATTTAATATAAGTACTCTCATTTATTCCTAATAAGATTAGGAGGTTAAATTAATTAAAAGAGTTTAATTAATTATCCCTAATAAGATTAGGGAGCTTAATTAATTAAAAGAATTTAATTAATTAAATAAAACCCAATTCCTTAATTGTTAAGGTGGGTTGTCCACATCTATTAATAAGAGGAGTCTTATTATGGGTGTGAGTGTTGTTGATTTTTCAACATACGTAATAATTCCAATTTGTTGGAGAGTACTCCTTTTCTATAGAGATAGAAAAACTAGGGTTTAGCCAACCATCCTTCTTCTTGAATTTTCTTCTTCCTTGGTGGATCACCTCTAGAGGCCAAACATATGGGTGGCTAACGTTGATCAAAGGAAGGAACCAAACCCGGTGGATTCAAGGAGATCGCGGAGAAGTAGGAGGTGAACTCGTACCTGAGGAAGCTCGTTTCTACAAGGGTATGATTTCATAATTTCTTATTCTTCGTTTAATTAATAATTGTGCATAAAGGGTGATCCGGGTATATGGTTTGTAATTTTTTTTTTAAACTCTGATTTTTATCTCGCTTCTGCTAAATTTATGCAATTTGATTGCGTTATGAATATTACAAACCTAACACTATGCTCACATCTTTAGTGCCGGTTAAGAACTTTAAGATGCTTTTTTCTGACTCATAGTGAACTTCTCCAGAATATGACCGATCAACATCAGGTCTCGTATATTTCATTGCATACATGATTGTCACTCATGCGATCTCTCTTCTTTGGAGTCTATGGGGACTATTAAGAGAGATACACTCCATGGCTCATCGACATGAGACATCTCTTGAGTTTGCCCATGCTAACGACCTTAGCATCAAATGAATATTACGTTCCTTGGGTTAAGTCGAGCATCCTCTTAAATCTATCTATATAGATTTATATCCCCAATTAAGATACTCTTCCAAATCATTCATGGAGGAATGTTTAGACAACTTTATCTTTCTTGATTGTAGCATTGGTATGTCATTCCTTATCCGTAGTTTATCAACATGTAGTACTAGGAATGTCACGATGCTCCCACTGACCCTTTTGTACACACTAGGTTCATTCTTATTTTTGATAAAATCAAACTCTTTTGATTGCCCCATCAAAACGAATGTTCCATATTTGAGAAACTTGCTTCAATCCATTTCTCTGAGTATCTACTACACTTACCTCATCGTATGTAACTGGATCATCATCTTCTATGATGTGTACCTCATCATCATCATCTATGATGAATCCATACCTCCTAGGTATCTTCGGTACTATTCTAGATTTATAATTCGGTTGTGGTACAACAGGTCTATCTATAGGTTCCTCTTATTTGACTTATAGTGTTTTGTGGTTCTTGAACTTTTCAAGATCTATTATCCTCCCACTAGCCCCTTCAATAATAAATACCTTTATCTTAGAAGGCAGCGTGTTTTACAACAAACACCTTTTGCTAAGTAGAATTATAGAACATATACCCTAAACTTACTTTAGGATGTCCCACAAATCTGTACATGTCAAATCTTGTCCCAAGCTTATCCTTTCGAAACATTTTCACATAAGTTGGACAACCCCTTATCTTAACATACTTAAGATTAGGAATCCTTCCTGTCCATAACTTTTATGGAGTCTTGGAAATGGATTTTGAGGTTACCATTTTCGTAGATATGCAGCCATTTCTAGGACATTATCCCAGAAGGATACTGGAATGTCGGTAAAATCATTATGGACCGCACCATGTCCAAATAGGTACAATTTTTCTTTTCAGATACATCAATCAATTATTATGTATCGAGAGGCGTCCATTATGAGAAAATCATTTGAGATGATCTAGAAACTTATTGCACAAGTATTCCTTCCTTGATCAGATCAAAGAATCTTAATACTTTGTCAATTTGTTTCACTTCTGAATTCTTTGAACCTTTCAAATAATTCACACTTGTATTTCAACAAATATATACATTCAACTCTTTGAATGATCATCTCCCTTTCTTATACTAATTTGTTCAATATACAAAATTATTTTCATGTAAGTCAAGTATACAAAATTTATTAAGTAATATTCCAGTTCTATACAAAACATTATTATTATAAATAGAACAACAATTGTTCTTAATTATAATACCAAAGATTTCATTGTCCAACAATAAAATGGAAATAATATTTTTAACAAGAACTGGAATACAATAACAACTTATTGACTTAATAGATTTGCTCTGTTGGCATTGCTAAACTATAAGTTTCTATGGCTAATGTAGCAACCTTTGCTTCATTTCCCACACATAGGATTACTTATCTATGTTTTAGCTTTCTACTTCGCTTGGTCCTTCATAAATCTATATTTATGATAACCAAAGTCGGTATCCAATACCCAAGTAGATCCTTGACTTAAAGAAAAATTTATTTCAATCATGAACAAAAATCAGTATTGAGAAACTTCACTAAGCTTCTTTGGTTAGCCTCTCGCAAGATGCTTCTCGCAGTTTTTTTCAAGTGTCCAGCTTATTGCGGTGGAAGCAAACTCCTTTGTTATCCGTGATCGCTTTGCTCTTATTATCCTTTGTTTACGCCTTTCTATTTACCTTCTTTGAATCGTTCTTCTTTCGGAAGATCCTTTGGCCCCTACCAAGAAGACATGGTCTTTCTTGGTTAGAAAGTGACTCTCATCATTTTTCAACATGTTAAGCAAATCAGCGAGGCTGATATCTAGCTTGTCCATATGAAAAATTCACAACAATTGTGAAAGGAGTCCGGGAGTGAGTGCAAGATCAAATCTTGGCTCAACTCTCCATCCATGACAAAACCAGTTGTCTTAATTGATCAATCAAATTGATTATGTTAAGAACTTTTTGTCTGTACTATAGTGCCATTGGCCATTCTAGATCGGAAGAGCTCCTTAGATATCTGATATCTATCATTCCTACTTTCCTCACCATCAACTACTTGATGTGCAGGAATATAGTAGGAACATCCATAGTTTCATGCTGACGCTGAAGCTCGTTACTCATGGATGCGAGCATGATGCATTGAGCCAATTGTGCATCATCTTGCCACTTTCTAAAAGTAGCAATGTCTTCCTCAGAGGCATTATTCGCAACCATTGTAGGATAGGCGATTAAGGACATAAGATAGCTTTTTCAACCTATGAGAACTATTCTCAAATTCCTTAACCAATCTGTTTAATCTTGGATTCGTCAATTTAGCATCTAATATGCTTCGTAGTGATAGTAATTTAGACATTGTAAAATTCTGTAAATGAATTTATAATTAACAACATTTTAACATACATTCTTTTATTAATTACCAAAATAAATTAGGTCTTGTTTTAAATTGGTATCTCCCACTATTTTCTTCAAACTATATTACCTCACTTATATAGTTTAAGCAAAATCTAATTAAAGATTTGCTAGTGAGAATAAGGATCCCATTTCAAATGTATATAGCCTTGTGGTGACACAACAAACTATATATAAATAAATAGGTAGACAACTTTTGTCAATTACATCAACTATGCAACTCCTTGTATTTTGCCTCTTAGATTATTTTGATCAGTGGTGGCACATCCGAATCAAAATTATCCAAGTTAAGTCCGACCTAGCACTCCATATATTCAAAAAGAAAAATATCATCCTTGTGGTGACACAACAAAACAATATTGTTCAATTTTCTTTATAAGCATCAAATGTGATAAATTAACATCTTAAATACTTAATACTTGCCTTGTGGTGACACAACAAACTCATATTAAATATTTAATACTCTATTAATTTTATCATGCTAGAAGGCTGACGCTCGATATTCCAAATATCTTTGAACGCTTAGGACTTAATATAAAAATTGAGGGGTTTGTTATTAAATTTGTCTCATCTTGTTTAGCTGCATTTATATATATATATATAAAATACGCGTTATATTAATGAACATGCGAAGCATGTTTGCATAATATATATATATATATATAGTATAAGCATGCACATATAGAATACTATATATTCTACCGGATTGATTATGGACTTTTATTCTAGTTTGGTTCACTAGAGCCACCAAGTGAACCAAAAGGTCAAACCCTTAGGGTGCAAGAAATAATATTTAAATATAACTATTACATTTAAACCCGTGCTCCATTACAAACGGGTCTTCAAGCGCTCCTTCTTCCTTGATCTCTAATTCTTCAAAATTAATTCTAACTATTCCTATTACAAAACTATTTGAAATAAATAGAAACCTTGATCGTGATCGAGGGAAGTACATAGGAGAGAGATAGAATTTACATTAAGAAAAATTAGAGAAGATTTAGGGTAATGAGACCCCATTTAAATAAAACCCATACATTCATGCATCCAACTAAAATAAATCCAATCGCATCGTTGGTCGATAGTCCATAATCAATCTCATTTATTATCATACACATCACCATATACATCAATAAATAACATTCATCTCATGAATAATAAACATTTAATATATATATTGATATCATTTAATGGGCAAATTTAGTTAGTATAAAATCTAATTTTGAATTAAAATGAACTCCTTTATTTTAATCCAAATTTAAATCAAAATAAAACTATTTTATTTTAATTTATCCAATTTTGAATAAAATAAACTATTTTATTTTAATCAAAATTATTAATAATCAAAATAAACTCCTTTATTTTAATTAATTATGGAATCCAATTCCATAAAAAAAAAATATTAAAGGAAACACGGATATTCTTTCCTATTCACAAATAAACTCTTTTTTTTTTTGAATAATATGAAATCTTATTTCATATCTAAATAAACTCCTTTATTTAAGGAAACATGGATTCTCTTTCCTATTCACAAATAAACTCTTTTATTTTGAATAATATGAAATCTTATTTCATATCTAAACAAACTCCTTTATTTAAGGAAAGATGGATTTACTTCCCTATTCACAAATAAACTCCTTTATTTTAGGAAAAATAAAATCCAATTTCAACTCCAATTAGTTATTATGGAATCCAATTTCAACTCTAATTAGTTATCATGGAATCCAATTCCAACTCTAATTAGTTAGCATGAAATTTAATTTTAAAATTAAAATAAACCTTTTTATTTTAAGATTAAAATAAACTTTTATTTTAAAATTAAAATAAATATTATTTTAATTATATAAATTATTAAGAATAATATATTATATATATATATATATTAAATATACGGAATATATATATATATATATATATATAAAATATATGCTTTTTTATAATATAATATATATATATATTATATTACATATATATATATATATATATATATATATATAGTTAAGTGTTAACTTATTATACTATATATATATATATACGTAAGTTCCTTTTCTTTTTTTTTTAAAAAGGCGTGCACTACTGCTTCAAAAAGAACTTGTCCTTCCCAAATCCTTGAAGACGTTGCATGATTGTAATCCGGCCATGCATTCCGTGAGTTTTTTTTTTTTTTTTTTTATGTCACATGCCTTACGGTTTTTGAATTTTTTTTTTTTTAATTTAAATTTTATACAATAAAATTATGCCCAATTAAATTGTTCTAAACACATATCAACATACATATCAAATTAAAACAATTAATAATTCGCATAAAGGTTTGGCTCTGATGCCACTGTTAGGTTTGTAATATTCATATGCGCAATCAAATTGCAAAATAATGCGGAAGCGTGTAAAAATCAGAGTTTAAAAATTTTACAAACCATATACCCGGATCTCCCTTTATGCATAATTATTAATTAAACGAAAAGATAAAGAATAAATCATACCCTTGAAGATCGAGCTTCCTCAGGTACAAGTTCACCTCCAAATCCTTTCGCGTTCAATCTTGAATCCACCGGGTTTGGTTCCTTCCTTTGATCAACGTTAGCCACCCAAATGTTTGGCCTCTAGAGGTGATCCACCGAGGAAGAAGAAAATTCAAGAAGATGGGTGTTTATGGCTCAAACCCTAGTTTTTCCTATCTCTATAGAAAAAGGGTACTCTCCAATAAATTGGAATTATTACGTTGTAAAAGTCAACAACCCATACCAGCCATAATAAGACTCCTCTTATTTATAGATGTGGGCAACCCACCTTAACAATTAAGGAATTGGGTTTTAATTAATAATTCTTTTAATTAATTAAGCTCCCTAATCTTATTAGGGATAATTAATTAAACTCTTTTAATTAATTTAACCTCCTAATCTTATTAGGAATAAATGAGAGTACTTATATTAAATTAATTCCTAAATTCTTTTAGAAATTAAAATAATAATAATTGTAATAATATTAATAAGACTCCTCTTATTAATTTATATTTAATATTTCTAAAATATTAAATAATAAATATTAAGCTATTTAATTTATTCTATCACCATAAATTAAATTAAATATACTTAACATATTATTACGATTATGCCATTAACTTCTTAAATAATTATTCTTCATTTTATGGTGTGACCCTTTAGGTTCTCCATATTAAACCTAGGTTGTGAATAAATCAATTAGAACAATTCTAATCTTATTTAAATAAATAAATTAAACAATTAATTTATTTTAAATAATATTTATTCTACAATAGGATAAGCCTCCCTAGCGATCAACGACTTTCCAGATAATATAGATTTCAACATTAATCATTAAAGAACCTTTGAGTAAATAGTTACCGACAATTCAATCCTTCCACCATACTGATGTCCCAATTAAATATAAGACATGGAATTACCATCAAGTCTTATTTTATTTAATTATATGTATTTCGATCCTTAAATGCACAACTCAAATAATGCAAATTAGAAACTCCTTTCTAATTTCATTACGCCGCCGCCAAAGACTCTTTGGGTTGTCATTTATCGAATCACATAGGACATTTCTCTTTTATTAGAAGTGGTAGATTCTTTATTGATCATACATTATCTCCATGTACAACTTATTATACCCAAGCATACCCTTTGATATACCCTAAGGGCCTTAAGGAATAAGTCAAAGTATAACTCATCATACACAAGATACTATGATGATCTCAAGTCCAAGGATTACTCAGTACTACTATCACTACAGAGAATTCCTATCGACAGCAAATAAAACTCCATTAGGTATTCCTTAGCGAGCCACGTTCAAATGAACTTATTCTCTAATAAGCACCTACATACTTGCTTTTAGTGTCTCCACACAAATGATCATGAGATCAATCATCCTCATCCAATGAGCAAGTTAAACGATGTACCAATCTATCCGGATTCACTAATCCCCAATTTAGTAATCCAATGATTGGGAACTATTTTAGTTTTAAGCTTTCTAAGAATTTAGATCTCATTAGAATGATCATCATCATTATTCTAAAAGCATTGCTTAAAACTATGGGTTTATCACATATTATAAAACAGCATCATGTAGATAATTAAAAGCCTTTAATAAATTAATACTTTTTATTAATAAATGAATAAGATTGTTACAAAGTATATGCTTTATCATCAAACATGATTGGCTTGTGTGCATACTACTTTCACGTAAGCCAAAGATATACAATTCAATAATCAAGAGTCCATCTTCGCACTTAAGCCAAAGATAACTTTCATCACCATATAAGCATGAGGATGATGACAATGATATAAGCATTAATCAAACTATAACAAGGATAAATATTAAAGACTTTAACTTTATCCAAATATTATCAATCACATAATAAATTCATAATCTAATATTGTTAATATCATAACAATATTTTAATCATTTCTTAAACTTATAAACAATTTATTTCAACTGTTTACACTTTACCAAATAATACATTTAATCATTCAAAAATGCCATACTCATAAGATTTCATCACCAATGGTCAAATCCCTCATCAAAAATCTACATATACCTTATATAGGATTTCTCAAGCCATAAAATCCTATTTTCCAACTTTGTTACTTCACATAACATATTTAACTCATATGTTCGTAACTAAACTATTTTCATGAAAAATACCAAATCAGTCCCAAAAATATTTCTTTTCTGGGATTTAGCATAATATAGTCCCATAATGAACATATATTTTTCTTGGAATTTTTAAAATTCATTTACTATTTTTCAAAAATCAATTTCCAATTAATTCCTTAAGAAATTAGCTACCTCAAGTTTAACTCCAAACATTCCCAAATCTTGGCAAGATCTTACGCATGTTAACGTGAGCCTCTAGTCTAAATTTCATGGTCATCGGAGTTATAGAACTCTGGTTATAGCGTTTTTCGTCTGAAAAACCTAAATATTGAAATGGTCATAACTTGCCCATTTTAAGTCGGAATGAGGTCATTTTTGGACAGGGGGTTCTTTATACCATATACTTTCATGTCCCAAAAGGTCAGAATTTTTCTCACAAATTAATCTGCCGAAAATGCCCTTTTAAAATTCTGGACAGTAGCATTTTCCTCTTCTGTAGCTTTTGACTCCTTTGCTAAAATCAGTCCACACAAAAATCTACACCGCCTTTTCCAGTGATTCCACTTGGATAAGTTATAAGACTCATAGATCTAACTCTAGAACTTGACCATACTCAAAAATTCGAAATATAATAGGAAATATGGTCAATTGAATTTCATGTTACGTTTTTACCAAAATCTGATTTTTCAACCCTTTGTGATTTCTAAGAAACTTTCATGTTTTCACATAATAACTAACATAACTCATCATAACACTTACTAATACCACATATATCTATAATTTTCATCAGTCCAATGCTTTTATTATGACTCTCATCATAATCAACGTAAACAGATCTTTTCCACAATTTAATAAGGAATGAATACAAAGTATCATTCACCACGTACGTGGTAATTCACATATGTATATGTTATTCCAACGGAATAATAAAAATGGAATAATGTATGATTCACCATGCATGCGATAGAGACCGCATGCAGACATGTGTTATTCCCAATGAATAATAAATAATAGAACCAGTCCCATAAAAAGCATGAGCATGTGATATTCCGGCCGAGAATATTAAATGCGGAATAATAAATAATGGAACCAGGTCCGGCATAAAATGCACAGACAGGATATTCTGATAGAATATTAAATGTGGAATAATAAATAATGGAACTGTGTTCGCGTAAAACGCATGCATGCGAGGATATTCGACGAATAATAAATGCGGAATAATAAATAATGGAACCAGGTCCGGCGTAAAACGCACAGAAAGGATATTCCAATAGAATAATAAATAATGAATAATAGAAGAATTTCACCATGTATGCGGTACTTCGCATAGACAGGTTATTCCAACATAATAATAAGGAATGGAATAACAGAAGAAGATCACCATGTATAGGGTAGTGGTGTATGTGAGTTATTCCAACATAATAATAAAGAATAGAATAATGTAAGAATTTCACCAAGTATAGGGTAGTCCCCGTATACAGGTTATTCCAACAGGATAATAAAGGATGGAATAACAGAAGTTCTCTTTATGAATACAAAAGGAATAATACCCCTTACAGGTACAACAAATAATATCCTTTACCTTTGAAAGAAGAGTATTCCGACCGGTAGAGCGGGAATATACTTGAAGAAAACTTGCACTATCTTCTACGCTCAAAGCTTTTTTAAACTCTAAAGAAATACGCTCGAGATTACAAAAGAAGAACTCTCTCTATAGTTTCTCTCTCTAGAGTTTCAGTGAATTCGTAAGAAATAATGAAGGAATGAGCTTCTATTTATAGAAGAATGGACTGCATAGTAACTAATTCATGAACGGTCCAGATTGATTTATTTTTAATCGGATGGTCCATATTTAAAGAAAAATCTTTTAAATAAAATATTATATATTCTATTTATAATCTAATAAAACGAATAACTTTATAAAAGTATTTTATTTTATATAAAAAGATTTTACTATGCAAAACACTATCGCAGGCACTATCTGACAACACTATGCATAATAAAATATAATATATTCTATTTATAGAATAACTTTATAAAAGTATTCATTTTATATATAAAAGATTTTACTATGCAAAATACTATGCATAATAGAATATAATATATTCTATTTATAGAATAACTTTATAAAAGTATTCTATTTTATATAAAAAGCTTTTCTATTTTATTACATTAATAATACTAATAAAACAAAACTTCATCATCACTTACTTTGAAAAATTTTCAAATGTCACCCTTAACTTTAAACTTTTATCAATTTAACTATTCACCAAAATAGAAAAATTGAATACTTTTATTTTATAAAATTCGGGGTCTCACAATCTCCCCTCCTTATGAAATTTCGCCCTCAAAATTTACGTACGTACCTGGTATTTCGAAGAAATAAAAATACCTTGAATACCTTTATCGTTGAAAACATTAAATTCATCTTTGCAATACGGCCAAAAATATTCATTAACAATTCTTCTTTGCACTACAGGCCAACTGTATAACCAATAATCAACAATTAATCTTTGCACTACAGGCCAAAGATATACAACTGTAAAACCAATAATGCTGAGACTCAGCTTAATAGTATCACGACCACGAATTATCCATGCACTACGTGAAAGAAGTATGCATACAAGTCAATCATGTTTAATGATAAAGCATATACTTTGTAACAATCTTATTCATTTATTAATAAAAAGTATTAATTTATTAAAGGCTTTTAATTATCTACATGATGTTATTTTATAATATGTGATAAACCCATAGTTTTAAGCAATGCTTTTAGAATAATGATGATGATCATTCTAATGAGATCTAAATTCTTAGAAAGCTTAAAACTAAAATAGTTCCCAATCGTTGGATTACTAAATTGGGGATTAGTAAATCCGAATAGATTGATACATATGTTGCTTGCTCATTGGATGAGGATGATTGATCTCATGATCATTTGTGTGGAGACACTAAAGCAAGTATGTAGGTGCTTATTAGAGAATAAGTTCACTGAGCGTGACTCGCTAAGGAATACCTAATGGAGTTTTACTTGCCTGTCAATAAGAATTCATGTAGTGATAGTAGTACAAGTGATCCTTGGACTTGAGATCATCATAGTATCTTGTGTATATTGAGTTATACTTTGACTTATTCCTTAAGACCCTTAGGGTATATCAAAGGGTATGCTTGGGTATAATAAGTTATACATGGAGATAATGTATGATCAATAAAGAATCTACCACTTCTAGTAAAAGATGAGAAATGTCCTATATGATTTGATAAATGACAACCCAGTAGTCCTTGGCCAAGGCAGAATAAAATTAGAAAGGATTTTCTAATTTGCATTATTTGGGGTTGTGCATTTAAGGATCGAAATACATATAATTAAATAAAATAAGACTTGACAGAAATTCCATGTCTTATATTTAATTGGGACATTGTATGGTGGAAGGATTGAATTGTACGGTAACTATTTACTCAAAGGTTCTTTTATGATTAATGTTGAAATCTATATTATCTAGAAAGTCGTTGATCGTTAGGGAGGCTTATCCCTATTGTAGAATAAATATTATTTATTTAAATAAATTAATAATTTAATTTATTTATTTAAATAAGATTAGAATTGTTCTAATTGATTTATTCACAATTAGGTTTAATATGGAGAACCTAAAGGGTCACACCATATAAAGGAAGAATAATTATTTAAGAAGTTAATGGCATAATCGTAATAATAAGTTAAGTATATTTAATTTAATCTATGGTGATAGAATAAATTAAATAGCTTAATATTTATTATTTAATATTTTGGAAATATTATATATAAATTAATAAGAGAGTCTTATTATTATTATTACTATTATTATTGTTATTATTATTATTTACTTCCTAAAGGAGTTTGGGAATTAATTAATAAAAGTACTCTAAAATATCCTAATAAGACTAGGAGGCAAATTACTTAAAAGAGTTTAATTAATTATCCCTAATAAGATTAGGGAGCTTAATTAATTAAAAGAATTTAATTAATTAAAATAAAACCCAATTTCTTAATTGTTAAGGAGGGTTGCCCACATCTATAAATAAGAGGAGTCTTATTATGGGTGTAGGGGGTTGGCACTTTCACAACACGTGAATACGTAATTCTAATAGTTGGGAGAGTACGCATTTTTCTATAGAGATAGAAAACTAGGGTTTTGCCAAATACTCATCTTCTTGATTTCTTTTTCTTCCTTGGTGGATCACCTCTAGAGGCCAAACACTTGGGTGGCTAACGTTGATCAAAGGAAGGAACCAAACTCGGTGGATTCAAGTTGAACGCGAAAGGATTTGGAGGTGAACTCATACCTGAGGAAGCTCGAATCTTCAAGAGTATGATTCTTGTTCATTATCTTTTCGTTTAATTAATAATTGTGCATAAAGGGTGATCCGGGTATATGGTTTATAAAATTTTTAAAACTCTAATTTTTACACGTTTCCGCTTATTTTTGCAATTTGATTGCGTTCATGAATATTACAAACCTAACAGTGGTATCAGAGCCAAACCTTTATGTGAATTATTAATTGTTTGATTTGATATGTATATTGATATGTTTTTAGAACAATTTAATTGGGCATAGTTTATTGTATAAAATTTAATATAAAAAAACAAAAATCAAAAGTTTTTGCGGAACTGTTATTTAATTCGCAACTGTTGCGGAATGATGAATGTTTTCAAAAGCTGCATCATGTTCCTTCAATATATATAATATTATATTATCTGCAGCAGACTAGCAATATGCTTTCAGTTTTTTTTTATTCCGTGATTCATGTGATTCAAATGGATCAGGACCATCTGATTTCAATTTCAAGTATACACGTGTATACTAACATGGATTCATTGCAGAGATAATGATTTTGTTATTATATATAATATATATATATATATATATATATATATATATATATATTTCGTTAAATATGATTATATATATATATATATAATAACCATGTTAGCTAATTCGTCACGGAAATCTAAGGAAGTAATGTTAGGTTTGTAATATTCATGAACGCAATCAAATTGCAAAAATTAGTGGAAACGTGTAAAAATCAGAGTTTAAAAAATTTACAAACCATATACCCGGATCACCCTTTATGCAAAATTATTAATTAAACGAAAAGATAAAGAATAAAATCATACCCTTGAAGATCGAGCTTCCTCAGGTACAAGTTCACCTCCAATCCTTTTTGCGTTCAACTTGAATCCACCGGGTTTGGTTCCTTCCTTTGATCAACGTTAGCCACCCATGTGTTTGGCCTCTAGAGGTGATCCACCAAGGAAGAAGAAAATTCAAGAAGATGGGTGTTTTATGGCTCAAACCCTAGTTTTCTATCTCTATAGAAAAGAACGTACTCTCCAACAAATTGGAATTATGTCGTTGTAAAAGTCAACAACCCCTCCACCCATAATAAGACTCCTCTTATTTATAGATGTGGGCAACCCACCTTAACAATTAAGGAATTGGGATTTATTTAATTAATTAAATTCTTTTAATTAATTAAGCTCCCTAATCTTATTAGGGATAATTAATTAAACTCCTTTAACTAATTTTCCTTCCTAATCCAATTAGGAATAAATGAGAGTACTTATATTAAATTAATTCCTAAACTCTTTTAGAAATTAAAATAATAATAATTGTAATAATATTAATAAGACTCCTCTTATTAATTTATATTTAATATTTCTAAAATATTAAATAATAATATTAAGCTATTTAATTTATTCTATCACCATAGATTAAATTAAATATACACAAATATATTATTACGATTATGCCATTAACTTCTTAAATAATTATTCTTCCTTTTATGGTGTGACCCTTTAGGTTCTCCATATTAAACCGTTGTGAATAAATCAATTAGAACAATTCTAATCTTATTTAAATAAATAAATTAAACAATTAATTTATTTAAATAAATAATATTTATTCTATTAATAGGATAAGCCTCCCTAATGGCCACAATCAACGACTTTCCGTATAATATAGATTTCAACATTAATCATTAAAGAACCTTTGAGTAAATAGTTACCGCATAATTCAATCCTTCCACAATACAATGTCCCAATTAAATATAAGACATGGAATTATCGTCAAGTCTTATTTTATTTAATTATATGTATATCGACTCTTAAATGCACAACTCAAATAATGCAAATTAGAAATTCCTTTCTAATTTCATTCTCGCTCTGGCCAAGGACTATGTGGTTGTCATTTATCGAATCACATAGAACATTTCTTCTTTTTTAGTAAGTGGTAGATTCTTTATCGATCATACATTATCTCCATGCACAACTTATTATACCCAAGCATACCCTTTGATATACCCTAAGGGTCTTAAGGAATAAGTCAAAGTATAACTCATCATACACAAGATACTATGATGATCTCAAGTCCAAGGATCACTTCAGACTACTATCACTACTGAGAATTCCTATCGACAGCAAGTAAAACTCCATTAGGTATTCCTTAAATGAGCCACGCT
Organism: Panax quinquefolius; assembly: GCA_020205615.1. Lineage (NCBI taxonomy): Eukaryota > Viridiplantae > Streptophyta > Magnoliopsida > Apiales > Araliaceae > Panax > Panax quinquefolius. Next base: position 36,474,672 of record CM035158.1, on the reverse strand, counting down.
CAATTGAACTTATTCTCTAATAAGCACCTACATACTTGCTTTTAGTGTCTCCACATAAATGATCACGAGATCAATCATCCTCATCCAATGAGCAAGCAACGATGTACTCAATCTATCCGGATTCACTAATCCCCAATTTAGTAATCCAATGATTGGGAACTATTTTAGTTTTAAACTTTCTAAGAATTTAGATCTCATTAGAATGATCATCATCATTATTCTAAAAGCATTGCTTAAAACTATGGGTTTATCACATATTATAAAATAGCATCATGTAGATAATTAAAAGCCTTTAATAAATTAATACTTTTATTAATAAATGAATAAGATTGTTACAAAGTATATGCTTTATCATCAAACATGATTGGCTTGTGTGCATACTACTTTCAATCTCCCACTTGCACTAAAGCCAATCGCCATTGTATCTTATACTCTTCTTCTCTAAGTGACGATTATCCTGTACATTGGATAAGCTTTAGTTAATGGATATGTAATGTTGTTCATGAGAGTCCACTATCTCTATAGTGATTTCCCATCTTTCAATGATTCTAATAATCAAATGAAAGTGCCACAACATATGTTTAGATCCAAGATGAGACTTAGGAACTATTCCTAGTTACGTAATAAACTTTTAATCCAAACAATCAACTTGCGACTTCATTTATAGCTATATACTTTGTCTTTATCACTAAACCAAAGAACTCTTTCTTTGTTTGGAACCTTTCAATTTATTGCACCCTTTGTTCAAGGTAACGCTTTACCTTAAAGTGGATTTTTCTCATCATCTTAGTGCATCGAAAAACTTGAGTCATTAAGCCCTCTAGTTTTAATTTAGACCCACCATGAATATGATCATATCCTTAGTGCTTAGGTTAAGCACTTTAAGATGTTTTTCATCGACTCATAGTGAACTTCTCCATAATATGGTGATCAACATCGTCTCGTACATTTCATTGCATACATAATTGTTACTCATGCGACCTCTCTTTTCAGGAGTCTGTGGGGACTATTAAGAGAGATACACTCCATAGCTCATCGACATGAGACATCTCTTGGGGTTTGCCATGCTAAACGACTTTAGCATCAAATGAATATACGTTCCTTGGGTTAAGTCGAGCATCCTCTTAAATCTATCTATATAGATTTATATCCCCAATTAAGATACTCTTCCAAATCATTCATGGAGGAATGTTTAGACAACTTTATCTTTACTGATTGTAGCATTGGTATGTCATTCCTTATTCGTAGTATATTAACACATAGTACTAGGAATGTCACGATGCTCCCACTGACCCTTTTGTACACACTAGGTTCATTCTTATTTTTGATAAAATCAAACTCTTTTGATTGCCTCATCAAAACGAATGTTCCGTATTTGAGAAACTTGCTTCAATCCATTTCTCTGAGTGTCTACAACACTTACCTCATCGTATGTAACTCTGGATCATCATCTTCTATGATGCGTACCTCATCATCATCATCCATGATGAATCCATACCTCCTAGGTATCTTTGGTACTATTCCAGATTTATGATTCAGTTGTGGTATAATAGGTCTATCTACAGGTTCCTCTTATTTGACTTATAGTATTTTGTGGTTCTTGAACTTTTCAAGATCTATTATCCTCCCACTAGCCCCTTTTAATGATAAACACTTTTATCTTAGAAGGAAGCGTGTTTCGCAACAAACACCTTTTGCTAAGTAGGATTATAGAACATATACCCTAAACTTACTTTAGAATGTCCCACAAATTGACACTTGTCAAATCTTTTCCCAAGCTTATCCTTTGAAACCTTTTCACATAAGTTGGACAACCACTTATCTTAACATACTTAAGATTAGGAATCCTCCCATCCATAACTTTTATGGAGTCTTAAATGGATTTTGAGGTTACCATTTTCATAGATATGCAGCCATTTCTAGGACATTATCCCAGAAGGATACTAGAATGTCGATAAAATCATTATGGACCGCACCATGTCCAACAAGGTACGATTTTTCCTTTCAGATACATCAATCAATTATTGAGTATCTGGAGGCGTCCATTGTGAGAAAACCATTTGAGATGATCTAAAAACTTATTGCACAAATATTTATTCCTTGATCTAATCAAAGAATCTTAATACATTGCCAATTTGTTTCACTTCTGAATTCTTTGAACCTTTCAAATAATTCACACTTGTATTTTAGCAAATATACACATTCAACTCTTTGAATGATCATCTCCTTTTCTCATACTAATTTCTTCAATATGCAAAATTATTTTCATGTAAGTCAAGTATACAAAATTTATTAAGTAATATTCCCGTTCTATACAAAACATTATTATTATAAATAGAACAACAATTGTTCTTAAATATAATACCAAAGATTTTATTGTCCAACAATAAAATAGAAATAATGTTTCCAACGAGAATTGGAATACAATAACAACTTATTGATTTAATATATTTGTTCAGTAAGCGATGCTTTAAACTATAAGTTCCTATGGTTAATGCAGCAACCTTTGTTTCATTTTTCACACATAGGATTACTTATCTTTGTTTAGCTTTCTACTTCTGCTTGGTCCCTTCATAAATCTATATTTATGATAACCAAAGTCGGTATCCAATACCCAAGTAGAACCTTGACTTAAAGAAAAATTTATTTTAAATCATGAACAAATTTGTATTTGTAACTGAAACTTCACTAAGCTTCTTTTGGTTAGCCTCTGCATGATGCTTCTTGTAGTTTCTTTCCAGTGTCCAGGCTTATTGCAGTGGAAGCAAACTCCTTTGCTATCCATATCAGTTTTGTTCTTATTATCCTTTGTTTATGCCTTTCTATTTACCTTCTTTGAATCGTTCTTTTCAGAAGATCCTTTGGCCCCTACTAGTAAGACTTGATCTTTCTTGGTTGGAAAGTGACTCTCATCATTTTTCAATATGTTAAGCAAATCAGCGAAGCTGATATCTAGCTTGTTCATATGAAAAATTTACAACAATTGTGAAAGGAGTCCGAGAGTAAGTGCAAGATCAAATCTTGGCTCAACTCTCCATCCATGACAAAACTCGTTATCCTAATTGATCAATCAAATTGATAATGTTAAGGACTTTTATCTGTACTGCAGTGTCATCGGTCATTCTAGATCGGAAGAGCTCCTTAGATATCTGATATCTATCAGTCCTACTTTCCTCGCCATCAACTACTTGACGTGCAGGAGAATAGTAGAAGTATCCATAGTTTCAGGCTGACGCTGAAGCTTGTTACTCATAGATGCGAGCATGATGCATTGAGCCAACTGTGCATCATCTTGCCACTTTCTAAAAGTAGCAATGTCTTCCTCAGAGGCATTGTCTGCAACCATTGCAGGGATAGGCGTATTAAGGACATAAGATAGTTTTTCAGCTTTGAGAACTATTCACAAATTCCTTAACCAATCCGTTTAATTCGGTCCGATTAAATAGCATCTAATATGCTTCGCAGTGATAGTAATTTAGACATTGTAAAATTCTGTAAATGAATTTGTAATTAACAACATTTTAACATACATTCTTTTATTAATTACCAAAATAAATTAGGTCTTGTTTTAAATTGGTATCTCCCACTATTTTCTTCAAACTATATTACCCTCACTTATATAGTTCGGCAAAATCTAATTAAAGATTTGCTAGTGAGAATAAGGATCCCATTTCAAATGTATATAGCCTTGTGGTGACACAACAAACAATATATAAATAACTAGGTAGACAACTTTTGTCAATTACATCAACTATGCAACTCCTTTTCTTTTGCCTCTTAGATTATTTTGATCAAGTGATGGCACATCCGAATCAAAATTATCCAAGTTAAGTCCGACCTAGCACTCCATATATTCAAAAAAGAAAAATATCATCCTTATGGTGACACAACAAAACAATATTGTTCAATTTTCTTTATAAGCATCAAATGTGATAAATTAACATCTTAAATACTTAATACTTGCCTTGTGGTGACACAACAAACTCATATTAAATATTTAATACTCTATTAATTTTATCATGCTAGAAGGCGACATTCAATATTCCAAATATCTTTGAACGCTTAGGACTTAATATAAAAATTGAGGGGTTTGTTATTAATTTGTCTCATCTTGTTTAGCGCGCATGCACATATATATATAAAAGACGCGTCATATTAATAAACATGCACAATATATAATATATAATATATATATAGTATAAGCATGCACATATAGAATACTATATTCTACCCGGATTGATTATGGACTTTTATTCTAGTTTGGTTCACTAGAGCCACCAAGTGAACCAAAAGGTCAAACCCTAGGGGTGCAAGAAATAATATTTAAATATAACTATTACATTTAAACCCGGGCTCCATTACAAACGGGTCTTCAAGCGCTCCTTGCTCCTTAATCTCCAATTCTTCAAAATTAATTCTAACTATTCCTATTACAAAACTATTTAAAATAAATAGAAACCTTAATCGTGATCGAGGGAAAGTACATAGGAGGGAATAGAATTTATATTAAGAAAAATTAGAGAAGGCGAGGTACGCAGATCCCATTTAATAAAACCCATACATTCATGCATCCAACTAAAAAAAAATCCAATCATATTCAATCAATAGTCCATAATCAATCCCATTTATTATCATACACATCACCATATGTATCAATAAATAACATTCATCTTATGAATAATAAACATTTAATATATATATTGATATCATTTAATGGGCAAATTTAGTTAGTATAAAATCTATTTTTGAATCAAAATAAACTCCTTTATTTTAATCCAAATTTAAATCAAAATAAAACTATTTTATTTTAATTTATCCAATTTTGAATAAAATAAATTATTTTATTTTAATCAAAATAAACTCCTTTATTTTAATTAATTATGGAATCCAATTCCATATATATATAAAAAATCTTTAATTAAAATAAACTCTTTTATTTTAATTAATTATGGAATCCAATTCCATGTAAAAAAAAATTATTAAAGGAAACACGAATTCTTTTCCTATTCACAAATAAACTCCTTTATTTTGAATAATATGAAATCTTATTTCATATTTAAATAAACTCCTTTATTTAAGAAAACATATAATCCAATTTCAACTCCAATTAGTTATCATGGAATCCAATTCCAACTCTAATTAGTTAGCATAAAATTTAATTTTAAAATTAAAATAAACTTTTATTTTAATATTAAAATAAACTTTTTATTTTAAGATTAAAATAAATATTTTATTTTAATTATATAAAATTATTATATATATATATATAAATATATATTACGTTAATATATATATATATATAATCACCTCCTTATTTTAGTGGCCAAAAAAAAAATTGCGGGGAAAGTCTTGATTTCCATATGATTCCTTTTTTTGATTTTTTGAGGCATGTTTACTTTTACTTATAATATATATATATATATATATATATATATATATATATATATACTTTACCTGCAATACCCAAGTAAGGAGCTAACGTTTTATATATCTAATATATATACCATAACAAGAATCCTGAGACTGCAAGAGTCACGTGGCCTATATATATTTAACTTCACTTTCGCCAGGCCACGTGAGATACCATTTTAACATTTAGTTAGCATGAAATTCCCGAAGGTGCTAACTAATATATTCCTAATAAAACCCAGTAGTCCTGCCGGAAAAAAAAAAAAAAATGCATGTAGAAAAATTAAAATTTACGATCGCCGATTTTTTTTTTTTTTTATTTTAACTTTCGCTGCAGTTTTCAAAGAATAAGCAGGTATCACGATTTTTTTATTATTTTTATTTTTTTTAATTTTTTTATTAAATTTTATACAATAAAATTATGCCCAATTAAATTGTTCTAAACACATATCAATATACATATCAAATTAAGATAATTAATAATTCGCATAAAGGTTTGGCTCACGATGCCTTTGTTAGGTTTGTAATATTCATGAACATAATCAAATTGCAAAAATTAGCTAGCGCGTGTAAAAATCGAGTTTAAAAATTTTACAAACCATATACCCGGATCACCCTTTATGCACAATTATTAATTAAACGAAAAGATAAAGAATAAAATCATACCCTTGAAGATCGAGCTTCCTCAGGTACAAGTTCACCTCCAATCCTTTTTGCGTTCAACTTGAATCCACCGGGTTTGGTTCCTTCCTTTGATCAACGTTAGCCACCCATGTGTTTGGCCTCTAGAGGTGATCCACCAAGGAAGAAGAAAATTCAAGAAGATGAGTGTTTTATGGCTCAAACCCTAGTTTTCTATCTCTATAGAAAAGAACGTACTCTCCAACAAATTGGAATTATGTCGTTGTAAAAGTCAACAACCCCTCCACCCATAATAAGACTCCTCTTATTTATAGATGTGGGCAACCCACCTTAACAATTAAGGAATTGGGATTTATTTAATTAATTAAATTCTTTTAATTAATTAAGCTCCATAATCTTATTAGGGATAATTAATTAAACTCCTTTAACTAATTTTCCTTCCTAATCCAATTAGGAATAAATGAGAGTACTTATATTAAATTAATTCCTAAACTCTTTTAGAAATTAAAATAATAATAATTGTAATAATATTAATAAACTCTTCTTCTTATTAATTTATATTTAATATTTTAAAATATTAAATAATAAATATTAAGCTATTTAATTTATTCTATCACCATAGATTAAATTAAATATACATAACATATTATTACGATTATGCCATTAACTTCTTAAATAATTATTCTTCCTTTTATGGTGTGACCCTTTAGGTTCTCCATATTAAACCTAGGTTGTGAATAAATCAATTAGAACAATTCTAATCTTATTTAAATAAATAAATTAAACAATTAATTTAGTTAAATAAATAATATTTATTCTACAATAGGGATAAGCCTCCCCAGCGATCAACGACTTTCCAGATAATATTGATTTCAACATTAATCATTAAAGAACCTTTGAGTAAATAGTTACTGCACAATTCAATCCTTCCACCATACAATGTCCCAATTAAATATAAGACATGTGGAATTGTCAAGTCTTATTTTATTTAATTATATGTATTTCGACTCTTAAATGCACAACTCAAATAATGCAAATTAGAAACTCCTTTCTAATTTCATTCGCCTTTGGCCAAGGACTCTTTGGGTTGTCATTTATCGAATCACATAGGACATTTCTCTTCTTTTAATAGAAGTGGTAGATTCTTTATTGATCATACATTATCTCCATGTACAACTTATTATACCGAAGCATACCATTTGATATACCCTAAGGGTCTTAAGGAATAAGTCAAAGTATAACTCATCATACACAAGATACTATGATGATCTCAAGTCCAAGGATCACTTGTACTACTATCACTACAGAATTCCTATTGACAGCAAGTAAAACTCCATTAGGTATTCCTTAGCGAGCCACGTCAAATGAACTTATTCTCTAATAAGCACCTACATACTTGCTTTAGTGTCTCCACACAAATGATCATGAGATCAATCATCCTCATCCAATGAGCAAGCAACGTATGTACCAATCTATCCGGATTCACTAATCCCCAATTTAGTAATCCAATGATTGGGAACTATTTTAGTTTTAAGCTTTCTAAGAATTTAGATCTCATTAGAATGATCATCATCATTATTCTAAAAGCATTGCTTAAAACTATGGGTTTATCACATATTATAAAACAACATCATGTAGATAATTAAAAGCCTTTAATAAATTAATACTTTTTATTAATAAATGAATAAGATTGTTACAAAGTATATGCTTTATCATCAAACATGATTGGCTTGTGTGCATACTACTTTCAAGTAAAGGATAGTCAGGATATTATATATATATATGATATATATTAATGGTTAATATATATATATATATATATATAATATTAAATAATTATTTTATGATTAAAATAAAAGTTTATTTTAATTTTAAAATTAAAGGTTTATTTTAATATTAAAATAAAAGAGTTTATTTTAATTTTAAAATTAAATTTCATGCTAACTAATTAGAGTTGAAATTGGATTCCATGATATCTAATTGGAGTTGAAATTGGATTCCATGTTTCCTTAAATAAAGGAGTTTATTTAGATATGAAATAAGATTTCATATTATTCAAAATAAAAGTATTTATTTGTGAATAGGAAAAAGAATCATCTTTCCTTAAAAAAGGAGTTTATTTAGATATGAAATAAGATTTCATATTATTCAAAATAAAGGAGTTTATTTGTGAATAGGAAAGAGAATCCGTGTTTCCTTTAATAAAGGAGTTTATTTTGATTAAAGATTTTGATTAAAATATAATAGTTTATTTTATTCAAAATTGGATAAATTAAAATAAAATTGTTTTATTTATATTTATATTTGTATTTTATACTAAATAAATTTGCCCATTAAATGCCCATTAAATATATCAATATATATTGAATTTTTATTATTCATGAGATGAATATTATTTATTGATGCATATGGTGATCTGTATGATAATAAATGGGATTGATTATGGACTATTGACCAATATGATTGGATTTTATTTTAGTTGGGTGCATGAATGTATGGGTTTTTTATTAATGGGAATTCTGCGTACCTCGTCTTCTCTAATTTTTCTTAATGTAAATTCTAACTCCCTCCTATGTACTTCCCCTTAACTGCTGATCAAGGTTTCTATTTATTTTAAATAGTTTTGTAATAGGAATAGTTAGAATTAATTTTGAAGAATTGGAGATCAAGGAACAAGGAGCGCTTGAAGACCCATTTGTAATGGAGCCCGGGTTTAAATGTAATAGTTATATTTAAATATTAAATCTTGCACCCCTAGGGTTTGACCTTTTTGGTTCACTTGGTGGCTCTAGTGAAACAAACTAGAATAAAAGTCCATAATCAATCTAGGTAGAATATAGTATTCTATATGTGCATGCTTATACTATATATATATTATATATTATGCAAACATGCTTCGCATGTTCATTAATATGACGCGTATTTTATATATATATATATATATATATATATATATATATATATATATATATATATATATGTGCTTGCCATTAAACAAGATGAGACAAATTAATAACAAACCCTCAAATATTTTATATTAAGTTGTAACGTTCAAAGATATTTGGAATATCGAAGCGTCGCTTTCTAGCATGATAGAAACAATAGAGTATTGAATATTTAATATGAGTTTGTTGTGCACACACAAGGGTAGTATTAAATATTTAAGATGTTGTTTTTATTACATATGATGTTTATAAGGATTTGAACATTATTGCTTTGTTGTGCACACACACAAGGATTGTATTTTTTTCTTCACTTATATGGAAATCTTTGGAGTTCGACTTAACTTAAATCATTTTAGTTTGGGATGTGCACACACTTGACCATTATGATTTAAGAGGCAAAATACAAGGAGTTACATAGTTGATGTAATTGACAAGAGTTGTCTACCTATTTATTTATATATAGTTTGTTGTGCACACACAAGGCTATATACATTTGAAATGGGATCCTTATTCTCACTAGCATATCTTTAATTAGATATTGCCGAACTATATAATTGAGGGTAATATAGTTTGAAGAAAATAGTGGGAGATACAAATTTAAAACAAGACCTAATTTATTTTGGTAATTAATAAAAGAATGTATGTTAAAATGTTGTTAATTACAAATTCATCTATAGAATTTTACAATGTCTAAATTACTATCACTGCAAAGCATATTAGATGTTAATTAACCGGACCGAATTAAACGGATTGGTTAAGAAATTTGAGAATAGTTCTCATGGCTGAAAAGTTATCTTATGCCCTTAATAAGCCTATCTCTGCAATGGTTGCAAACAATGTCTCTGAGGAAGATATTGCTACTTTTAGAAAGTGGCAAGATGATGCATAGTTAGCTCAATGCATCATGCTCGCATCCATGAGTAACGAGCTTCAGCGTCAGCATGAAACTATGGATGCTCTTAATATATTCCTACACATCAAGTAGTTGATGGTGAGGAAAGTAGGACTAATAGATATCAGGTATCTAAGGAGCTCTTCCAATCTAGAATGGCCAATGGCACTATAGTATAGACAAAAGTCCTTAACATAATCAATTGGGACAACTGGTTTTGTCATGGATTGAGAGTTGAGCCAAGATTTGATCTTGCACTCACTCCCGGACTCCTTTCACAATTGTTGTGAATTTTTCATATGAACAAACTAGATATCAGCCTCGCTGATTTGCTTAACATGTTGAAAAATGTTGAGTCACTTTCCAATTCCAACCAAGAAAGATCATGTCTTACTGGTAGGGGCCAAAGGATCTTCTGGGAAAAAAAATGATTCAAAGAAGGTAAACAGAAAGGCGTAAACAAAGGATAATAAGAACAAAACTGATATGGATAGCAAAGGAGTTTTTTTTTCCACCGCAATAAGCACGGACCGGAAAAAAGCTCATGAGAAGCATCTTGCAGAGGCTAACCAAAGAAGCTTAGTGAAGTTTCGGTTATAAATATAAATTTGTTCATGATTGAAATAAATTTTTCTTTAAGTCAAGGTTCTACATGGGTATTGGATACCGACTTTGGTTATCATAAATATAGATTTATGAAGGGACCAAGCAGAAGTAGAAAGCTAAACAAATATAAGTAATCATATGTGTGGGAAATGAAGCAAAGGTTGCCACATTAGCCATAGAAACTTATAGTTTAGCAATGCCTACGGGCAAGTCTATTAAGTTAATAAGTTGTTATTGTATTCCAGTTCTCGTTAGAAACATTATTTTCATTTTATTGTTGGATAATAAAATTTGGTATTATAATTAAGAACAATTGTTATTCTATTTATAATAATAATGTTTTGTATAGAACTGGAATATTACTTAATGGATTTTATATACTTGACTTACGTGAAAATAATTTTGCAAATTGAACAAACTAGTATAAGAAAAGGAGATGATCATTCAAAGAGTTGAATGTATGTATTTGTTGAAATACAAGTGTGAATTATTTGAAAGGTTCAAAGAATTCAGAAGTGAAACAAATTGACAAAGTATTAAGATTCTTAAATTAGATCAAGGAATAAATACTTGTGCAATAAGTTTCTAGATCATCTCAAATGGTTTTTGCATAATGGATTCCTCCTGATACGCAATAATTGATTGATGTATCAGAAAGGAAAAATCGTACCTTGTTGGACATGGTACGGTCCATAATGATTTTACCGACATTCCAGTATCCCTCTAGGGTAATGTCCTAGAAATGGTTGCATATCTACGGAAAAGGTAACCTCAAAATCTGACCCCAAGACTCCATAAAAGTTATGGACAGGGAGAATTCCTAATCTTAAGTATGTTAAGATAAGGGGTTGTCCAACTTATTGAAAAGGTTTCAAAGGATAAGCTTGGGACAAGATTTGACAAGTACAAATTTGTGGGACATCCTAAAGTAAGTTTAGGGTATATGTTCTATAATCCTACTTACCAAAAGGTGTTTTTTGTGAAACACGCTGCCTTCTAAGATAAAAATGTTTATTATTGAAGTGGCTAGTGGGAGGATTATAGATCTTGAAGAGTTCAAGATCCACAAAACACTATAAGTCAAATAAGAGGAACCTGTAGATAGACCTTGTACCACAACCGAATCGTAAATCTGGAATAGTACCAAAGATACCTAGGAGGTATGGATTCATCATGGATGATGATGATGATGAGGTACGCATCATAGAAGATGATGATCCAGAGTTACATACGATGAAGTAAGAGTTCTAGTGTGTACAAAAGGGTCAGTGGGAGCGTCGTGAAATTTCTAGTATTATATGTTGATATACTTCGGATGAAGAATAACATACCAATGCTACAATCAGTAAAGATAAAGTTGTCTAAACATTCCTCCATGAATAATTTGGGGAGAGTATCGTAATTGGGGATGCAAATCTATATAGATAGATTTAAAAGGATGTTGGGCTTAACCCAAAGAACGTATATTCATTTTATGCTAAAGTCGTTTAGCATGGCAAACTCCAAGAGATGTCTCATGTTGATGAGCCCTGGAGTGTATCTCTCTTAATAGTCCCCTTAAACTCCAAAAAGAGAGATCGCATGAGTAACTATCATGTATGCAATGAAATGTACGAGACCTGATGTTGATCAGTCATATTCTAGAGAGTTACTGTGAGACAGTGAAAAACATCTTAAAGTACTTTACTGGTACTAAGGATGTGATCATATTTATGGTGGGTCTGAATTAAAACTAGAGGGCTTAATTGACTCAATTTTTTCAGACAGACCAAGACGATAGAAAATTCACTTTAAGGTAAAGCGTTACCTTGAACGGTGGTGCAGTGAATTGAAAAGATTCCAAACAGCAAAGAGTTGCTGGTTTAGTGATAAAGACAAAGTAAGTAGCTATAAATGAAGCTGCAAGTTGATTGTTTGGATAAAAGTTTATTACATAACTAGGAATAGTTCCTAAGTCTCATCTTGGATCTAAACATGTGTTGTGGCACTTTCATTTGATTATAGGAATCATTGAAAGATAGGAAATCACTATAGAGATAGTGGACTCTCAAGAACAACATTACATATCCATTTACTGAAGCTTATCCAACAGCAGGATAATCGTCACTTAGAGAAGAAGAGTATGAGATACCATGACGATTGGCTTTAGTGCAAGTGGGAGATTGAAAGTAGTATGCATACAAGCAAATCATGTTTGATGATAAAGCATATACTTTGTAACAATCTTATTCATTTATTAATAAAGAGTATTAATTTATTAAAGGCTTTTAATTATCTACATGATGTTGTTTTATAATATGTGATAAACCCATAGTTTTAAGCAATGCTTTTAGAATAATGATGATGATCATTCTAATGAGATCTAAATTCTTAGAAAGCTTAAAACTAAAATAGTTCCCAATCATTGGATTACTAAATTGGGGATTAGTGAATCCGGATAGATTGGTACATACGTTGCTTGCTCATTGGATGAGGATGATTGATCTCATGATCATTTATGTGGAGACACTAAAGCAAGTATGTAGGTGCTTATTAGAGAATAAGTTCACTGAACATGACTCGCTAAGGAATACCTAATGGAGTTTTACTTGTCTGTCAATAGGAATTCCTATAGTGATAGTAGTACAAGTGATCCTTGGACTTGAGATCATCATAGTATCTTGTGTATGATGAGTTATACTTTGACTTATTCCTTAAGAACCTTAGGGTATATCAAAGGGTATGCTTGGGTATAATAAGTTATACATGGAGATAATGTATGATCAATAAAGAATCTACCACTTCTATTAAAGAAGAGAAATGTCCTACGTGATTCGATAAATGACAACCCAGTAGTCCTTGGTTATAAGCGAATGAAATTAGAAAGGAGTTTCTAATTTGCATTATTTGAGTTGTGCATTTAAGAGTCGAAATACATATAATTAAATAAAATAAAACTTGATGGTAATTCCATGTCTTATATTTAATTGGGACATTGTATGGTGGAAGGATTGAATTGTACGATAACTATTTACTCAAAGGTTCTTTTATGATTAATGTTGAAATCTATATTATACGGAAAGTCGTTGATCGCTAGGGAGGCTTATCCCTATTGTAGAATAAATATTATTTATTTAAATAAATTAATTGTTTAATTTATTTATTTAAATAAGATTAGAATTGTTCTAATTGATTTATTCACAACTTAGGTTTAATATGGAGAACCTAAAGGGTCACACCATAAAAGGAAGAATAATTATTTAAGAAGTTAATGGCATAATCGTAATAATATGTTATGTATATTTAATTTAATCTATGGTGATAGAATAAATTAAATAGCTTAATATTTATTATTTAATATTTGGAAATATTAAATATAAATTAATAAGAGGAGTCTTATTATTATTATTACTATTATTATTATTTAATTCTAAAGGAGTTTGGGAATTAATTAATAAAAGTACTCTAAAATATCCTAATAGGATTTAGTAGGCAAATTAATTAAAAGAGTTTAATTAATTATCCTTAATAAGATTAGGGAGCTTAATTAATTAAAAGAATTTAATTAATTAAAATAAAACCCAATTTCTTAATTGTTAAGGAGAGTTGCCCACATCTATAAATAAGAGGAGTCTTATTATGGGTGTAGGGGGTTGGCACTTTCACAACACGTGAATACGTAATTCTAATAGTTGGGAGAGTACGCCTTTTTCTATAGAGATGGAAAACTAGGGTTTTGCCAAATACCCATCTTCTTGAATTCTTCTTCTTCCTTGGTGGATCACCTTTAGAGGCCAAACACTTGGGTGGCTAACGTTGATCAAAGGAAGGAACTAAACCCGGTGGATTCAAGTTGGACGCGAAAGGATTTGGAGGTGAACTTGTACCTGAGGAAGCTCGAATCTTCAAGGGTATGATTCTTGTTCATTATCTTTTTTGTTTAATTAATAATTGTGCATAAAGGGAGATCCGGGTATATGGTTTGTAAAATTTTTAAAACTCTGATTTTTACACGTTTTCGCTTATTTTTGCAATTTGATTGCGTTCATGAATATTACAAACCTAAAACTACGGGCCAAGGATATTCGTGTTTTCAATTACGGTCATGATTATACCGAATAATCCCTGGTCATAATCATACCAAGTCCATCTATGCACTACGGGCCAAAGATGACTTTTACCACATCATTTGTAACATTACGGTCATGATTATCTTAGAATAATCCACGGTCATAATCATACCAAGTCCATCTATGCACTACATGCCACAGATGACTTTCAACAAAATATAAATATGATGAGTAGTTAATCAATCGATTCCTAAAATCACATCAAAGGCAAGTATTTTCAAAGAGATACGATCGAAAGGTAACATGAAAGTGTCGATTTGAAACAAGATTTATAAACAGTGGAGGTAACGAAAGTTTCTCCTAACGAAGTTTCAACCAATAAGTCAAAGTCTAACTTCTCATGAGTCAAATTTAAACGTTGAACACAACTAGGTGAAATACAAGAGTGGGTAGAACTAGTATCGAATAAGATATAGACTTCGCAAGAGTTTATAATTAACTTACCCGTAATAACTTCGTTCGGGTTTCTTGACAAACGCTCTCACTTAAACTACCAGATTTGACTTTGCTATACGACAAAATTGAGCTAAATGACCTTCTCTTCTTGAAATTTCCACTTCTATTATCCTGGCCATGATTACCACCGAAGTGGTTACCATTCTTGGCATGATAATTTCCCCCACGATGGTCATCATTGTTCCGATGGCCATTGCCACCGGTACGATTATTATCGTGTTGTTGGTCGTTATCTTTTGGTTGTGCCAACTCATTATCGCGCTCCAATAACTGAGCCCTATTCATAACATCTGAATATAAACAAAGTTTATGAGAAATGAGGTATTGACATATATCGGGTTTCAAACCTCTTAGAAACATTCGCGTCATTCGCTCCTCATTATCGACCAAATGGGATGCAAACCGGGATAACTCCTCAAACTTAGCCTCGTACTGCGATACGGTCATATTATTTTGCTCCATTGCTTATCTCAACATTTTTCAGATGCCATTTTCAAACACTGTCACAAAACAAGGGTTAATTGACATATCACATATTATCCATATACTCTGACCAACCAATTAAATACCAAATAAACTTAGGTAGGTTATACTAGCGAAGGAATTCTCCGTCTCTCCCCTCCTAGTTCTTGTCTCACGTCTCAGCCAGGGATCATATCCCTAAGCTTTGATACCAACTGTGACCCCCCAAAATTAGGTATTCATCACCCATCTTGAGTCGCCAAATACATGGTACAAAATTCAAATACAATTGTCGTGTAAAATATTACAAAACATAATCTAAGAGTTTTAATACGTATATTGTCATCTAGACAATAAACAAACTCAAAGGAGTCCTCATTACATTTATTATCACACTATTTAATCAGAATAGTGAAGACTACTAATGCTATCATCTGGACCGTCACTCCTTTCCCCGACTCGTCCCAACTATATTCTCATTTCCTAAAGAGAATAGTGAAAGAAAGGGTGAGCTCAACTAGCCCAGTAAGAAATATTATGACTAAGATAATACAGAATAAATTATCATTAGTCTTTAACAATGTTAAACTGATAAAATACAATATACATCAAGTTTAACTGCAGCGGAATAAGCAATCCATTAGAAGAGTCAAGTAAAGAATAAAATCTACTATCTTCTATGATTTAAAATGTTTTCACCAATTCTTATTGCTGAGACTCAAGTTAATAAATAAACCACATCATCGAATCATCCCTGTACTGTAAGACCCCGAAATTTTTTTAAATAAAAAGGAATTTCCTTTATTTATTATTTTGAAATAGTAAGGGTTGATTTGATTAATGTGGATAGTTAAGGGTTAAATACGCAAATATTTCAAAATAAGCAAGTGGTTATAAAATATTCATTTTTGTCGGGGAATATTCGTTTGGTCGTGGAATATTAAATCGCTTGGGAATATTAAATGCAACGGCGAAGCGACCATGTGTGGGCCCCATAACATGGAAAGCGATTGGATGAAGAAAGCGACAAATATAAGTTGGTTAAAAATAACGGCGTAGTTATTACAATTAATACTATTGGAATACCCGGTGGTTAAAATACGATGTCTGGCGTGGTTGCACAAAGTAGCTTTACGGTATTACGCAGTATTGTTGAATTATTGATCCTTACGTAAGAAGGCACTACTCAATAATTTTCACGAGTGTTCTTATTCAATATTTTATTTTATTGATTCAATAATTCTTTGCGTTGATATTTTATATTATTGTTGTTCAATAATTGTCACCGCACATTATCTCCATTATCGGATCAATAATTCATATTATTTGAATAATATTATTAGATAGCATTATTGGCAATGTCTAGAAAGTTACATCGAGGAGAGGTTTGGTCACCTAATTGCGCGCCCGATGAAGGAGAAATCCTTATCGGAAAGCCCCTCTTTCTGAGGAGCTACACGGTTGTCATAATTGTGATTCGTAATATTATTTGTGAATAATTAATTATTGATTCATATGATAAAGAAATATTTATTTTATGTGGATATAAATGATGGATTTATTTATGTGGTTATAAATGAAGAAATTATGTTGAGGTGTTTTATCGGTATTTTATCGGATTGGAGGTATTAAAAATTAAATCGGGGTTTTGAGATATATTGCGGGGTTATAATTTTTAATCCGACCGTTGGATTGTGGTAATTTTGGGTATATTATACATACATAAGTTGAGTATATGTCCACAAATTTTGAACCGTTAAAAATTCACGAATGATTTGTTATGAATTTTAAGAGGTGTATCGATTAGGAAATTAGGTTTATAATTGATTTTGGTGGAAAATTCTAGAATTGAGTGGGCCCCACTTGTGGTTGGTGAAGAAATGTGCTGAATTTTATTTCAAATGTGGTGGGTGGCAATAGTAGCGAGGTAAAGCCATCGGTAGCAGTCAAGTGCGCTTGGTGGGCTAACATTTTCCTATAAATAGAGGGCTAAGTTAGAATTGAAAATCACACCGAAACAAAGTTTTCTCTCTTTCTCTCTATATATATTATTGAGCGTATTTTGTGAGTATTTAGATACTTTGAGAGTTCTTTATTCAATTACAAGTTTCATTCAAAGATCACTTGAGACCTTTCCTTAGAAATCTTGATTCTTTGAGGTAAGGGATATTATTTTTTCAGTAATGATATTATTTCTTCAATATCATTATCTTTGAAATGTTGATCTAAAGTTTTTATCAAATTTGGAACTTTTTCATGTCGAGGTTACTATTCATGAGTTACTATTCATGAGTTACTATTCATGAGTTACTATTCACGAGTTACTATTCACGAGTACTATTATTCATGAAGCGTGAAAAATTTTTTTTTGTGGAATTTCTATATCTTTTGGTGTGAGAGTTACTATTCACGTATACGGCCTTTATTCACGATATCTGACACTATTCACGATATCTCGGCACTATTCATAGAAAAATAAAATTTCTTCTTTTCGTCCAAAATATCTATTTCGGATACTAGCTTTGATTGTATCCATGTTTTGATCATTCTTGAATTTTACACCACTATGATTATTTTTGAGGTATTGTTGGACATGGATAAAACAAAGTACGAATCATTAATCCTTAATCCTTGTCATTTTGTTTCTTTGGATTCGTTCTTTAAAAATATTTTTCATCATCCTCGGTCTTAAATGATGATATTATTGAATATCTTTGGCCCTGTAGTGCAAAGATGAATGATTTTGAAGAATATCTTTGGCACAGTAGTGCAAAGATGAGCAGTGTTGAGATGAACATGATTAATCGATGAATATCTTTGGCACATGTAGTGCAAAGATGAGCAGTGTTGAGATGAACATGATGCGTGATGAATATCTTTGGCACTTGTAGTGCAAAGATGTATGTTTGATTTGAGATGAATATTGATTGATGTTCTGAGGATAAAATATTGATGATGGACTGTTAAATTCATAGATTATAGTAGATTTCATTCTCTACGTAACTCTTACATGAATTATTATTTCATTCTTAATTTGATCTCGAAACTTGTTGTCTATTGTATTCTATTAAATTTTTCCTGTTGAAGACTAACGATAATTTGTTGTATATTATCTTAGTCATAATATTCTTCTTTGAGCTAGTTGAGCTCACCCTTTTCCTTTTTGTTCCATTCTTCTCGGGAGGCGAGAATATAAGCGCGAGTACGAGTGGGGTATGGAATGAAGGTTTTAGAAAGGATTGTTTAGTAGTCCTCACCATTTTTGTAAAATAATGTATCAATAAATGTGATGAGGATTTATTTGAGTATAAATATTGTCAGAAGATAATATTTGTATTTAAACTCACAGATTTCTTTGTTGTAATAATAAAGTTGTAGTTGTTTCTGTACCATGTATTGACAACTCAGAATGGGTGATGTATACCTATTTTGGGGGCGTCACATGTACTACGGGCCAAGGATATTCATTAAATCATCAATGGTCATGACTATACCGAATAATCCTTGGTCATAATCATACTAAGCCCATCTCTACACGTAAGCCAATGATATACAACAAGAAACCAATAATCAACAATTCATCTTTGCACGTAAGCCAAAGATATACAATTCAATAATCAACAGTCCATCTTCGCACGTAAGCTAAAGATAACTTTCATCACCATATAAGCATGAGGATGATGACAATGATATAAGCATTAATCAAACTATAACAAGGATAAATATTAAAGACTTTAACTTTATCCAAATATTATCAATCACATAATAAATTCATAATCTAATATTGTTAATATCATAACAATATTTTAATCACTTCTTAAACTTATAAAAAATTTATTTCAATTGTTTACACTTTACCAAATAATGCATTTAATCATTCAAAAATGCCATACTCATAAGATTTCATCACCAATGGTCAAATCCCTCATCAAAAATCTACATATACCTTATATAGGATTTCTCAAGCCATAAAATCCTATTTTCCAACTTTGTTACTTCACATAACATATTTAACTCATATGTTCGTAAGTAACTATTTTCATGAAAAATACCAAATCAGTCCCAAAAATATTTCTTTTCTGGGATTTAGCATAATATAGTTCCATAATGAACATATATTTTTCTCGGAATTTTTAAAATTCATTTACTATTTTTCAAAAATCAATTTCCAATTAATTCCTTAAGAAATTAGCTACCTCAAGTTTAACTCCAAACATTTCCAAATCTTGGCAGGATCTTACGCATGTTAACGTGAGCCTCCAGTCTAAATTTCATGGTCATCGGAGTTATAGAACTCCGGTTATAGCGTTTTTCGTCGAAAAAACCTAAATATTGAAATTGGCATAACTTGCCCATTTTAAGTCGGAATGAGCTCATTTTTGGACAGGAGGTTCTTTATACCATATACTTTCATGTCCCAAAAGGTCAGAATTTTTCTCACAAATTAAGTGGCCAAAAATGCCCTTTTAAAATTCTGGACAGTAGCATTTTCCATTTCTATAGCTTTTGACTCCTTTGCTAAAATCAGTCCACACAAAAATGTACAACACCTTTTCCAGTGATTCCACTTGGATAAGTTATAAGACTCATAGATCTAACTCTAGGACTTGACCACACTCAAAAATTCAAAATATAATAGGAAATATGGTCAATTGAATTTCATGTTACGTTTTTACCAAAATCTAATTTTTCAACCCTTTGTGATTTCTAAGAAACTTTCATGTTTTCACATAATAACTAATATAACTCATCATAACACTTACTAATACCACATATACCCAAGATTTTCTTCAGTTAAATGCTTTTATTATGACTCTCATCATAATCAACGTAAACAGATCTTTTCCACAATTTAATAAGGAATGAATACAAAGTATCATTCACCATGCATGTGGTAATTCACATAGACAGGTTATTCCAACGGAATAATAAAGAATGGAATAACAGAAGGATTCACCATGCATGCGATAGAGACCGCACAGATAGGTTATTCCCAGCAGAATAATAAATAATGGAACCAGTCCAAACAGAAAAGCGCATGCAGAACGGAATATTCTAACAGAATATTAAATGCAGAATAATAAATAATGGAACCAGGTCCGATGTAAAAGCATATGCAGACGGGATATTACGGCGAGAATATTAAATCTGAAAAATAAATAATGGAACCAGTCCGGCGTAAAATGCACTGAGGCAGGATATTACGGCGAGAATAATAAATGCGAATAATAAATAATGGAACCGGGTCTGCGTAGAAAGAAAACGCAGACGTGATATTAAGCGAATAATAAATAATGAAATAATAGAAGAATTTCACCATGTATGTGGTACTTCGCATAGACAGGTTATTCCAACATAATAATAAGGAATGGAATAACAGAAGAAGATTACCATGTATATGGTAGTTAAGCGATATCTGAGTTATTCTAATGAATAATAAAGAATGGAATAACAGAAGAATTTCACCAAGTATAGGGTAGTCCCCGTATATAGGTTATTCCAACAGAATAATAAAGGATGGAATAACAGAAGTTCTCTTCATGAATACAAAAGGAATAATACCCCTTACAGGTACAACAAATAATATCCTTTACCTTTGAAAGAAGAGTATTCCGATCGGTAGAGCGGGAATATACTTGAAGAAAACTTGCACTATCTTCTACGCTCAAAGCTTTCTTAAACTCTAAAGAAATACGCTCGAGATTACAGAAGAAGAACTCTCTCTATAGTTTCTCTCTCAAGAGTTTCAGTGAATTCGTAAGAAATAATGAAGGAATGAGCTTCTATTTATAGAAGAATGGACTATATAGTAACTAATTCATGAGCGGTCAGATTGATTTACTTTTAATCGGATGATTACATATTTAAAGCAAAATCTTTTAAATAAAATATAATATATTTTATTTATAATCTAATAAAACGAATAACTTTATAAAAGTATTTTGTTTTATATAAAAAGATTTTACTATGCAAAATACTATGCGAGCACTATGCAACACTATATGCATAATAAAATATAATATATTCTATTTATAGAATAACTTTATAAAAGTATTACATTTTATATAAAAAGATTTTACTATACAAAACACTATGCATAATAGAATATAATATATTCTATTTATAAAATAACTTTATAAAAGTATCATTTTTTATATAAAAGCTTTTACATTTTATTACATTAATAATACTAATAAAACAAAACTTCATCATCACTTACTTTGAAAAAATTTCAAATGTCACCCTTAACTTTAAACTTTTATCAATTTAACTATTCACCAAAATAGAAAAATTGAATACTTTTATTTCATAAAATTAGGGGTCTCACAAATTATCCATGCACTACGGGCCAAGGATATTCTTGTATTCATCAATGGTCATGATCATGCCAACAACTGTCCATCAATGCACTATGGGCCAATGAGGACTTTTACCACATCATTTGTAACATTACGGTCATGATTATACCGATTAATCCCTTGTCATAATCATACCAAGTCCATCTATGCACTACATGCCACAGATGACTTTCAACATAATATAAACATGAGGATGATGACAATGATATAAGAATTCAATAAAAACAAGTTCAAGACTTAATTTATCCAGGAACTAATAACGTCCAAATTGTCAACATGATACTGCTTTGTGGAGTAAAATTCAAGAATGCTTAGAAGAATATTTCCATGAAAAGATACTGGATGAAGCCCAAATATCCAGGATATTCCACTAATTTCATGGAGTATAAAAGCCAAAACTTTAACCAACTGAGTATAATAAAGAATGGAATAACAAAAAAAATCACCAGGCATGCAATAGACCGCACAGACAGGTTATTCTAACATAATAATAAATAACGAAACCAGGTCATGCATAAACGCACAGACAGGATATTCCAACAGAATTATAAACAATGGAACCAGGTCATGCATAAACGCACAGACAGAATATTTCAACAGAATAATAAATAATAGAACCAGGTCAGCCGAAATTCACACCGACAGGATGTTCCAGCAGAATAATAGATAACGGAACCAGGTCATGCATAAACGCACAGACAGGATGTTCAAACAGAATAATAAAGAATGGAATAACAGAAGAATTTCACCATGTATGAGGTACTTCACATAGACAGGTTATTCCAATATAATAATAAAGAATGAAATAACAGAAGAATTTCACCATATATACGGGAGTCCGCGTATACAGGTTATTCCAACAAAATAATAAGGAATGGAATAACAATAGCTCTCTTCATGAATACGAAAGAAATAATACCCCTTACGAGTACAACAAATAATATCCCTTACGAGTATTGAAAGAAAATAACTCTCTTCATGAATACGAAAGAATAATACCCCTTACGAATACAACAAATAATATCCCTTACCTTAGAATAAACTGGATATAGGAGTAGTGAAGTAGCAGAATACTTTTCTTCTTTATCTCTATAGTTTCTCTCTCTAGAGTTTCAGTGAATTCATAAGAAATAATTAAGGAATGAGCTTCTATTTATAGGAGAATAGACTGAATAGTAACTATTTCCTGAACAGTCCAGATTGATTTACTTTTAAACGGACGGTCCAGATTGGTTTACTATAAAATATTCTAATAAAACAAAATATTTTAAATAAAATATAATATATTCTATTTATAATCTAATAAAATGAATAACTTTATAAAAGTATTACATTTTATATAGAAAGATTTTACTATCTGAAAACTTACTATGCAGCATTATACAAACACTATGCATAATAAAATATAATATATTCTAATTATTGTCTAATAAAACAAATAACTTTATAAAAGTATTCTGTTTTATATAAAAAACTTTTACTATGCAAAACACTATGCATAATAGAATATAATATATTCTATTTATAGTCTAATAAAACGAATAACTTTATAAAAGTATTCTGTTTTATATAAAAAGCTTTTGTAACGCCCCCAAAATAGGTCCAAACCATCCAACCTATTTTGAGTTGCCAAATACATGGTACAGAAAACAACTACAACTTTATTACTACAATTGTCGTGCAAAATACAACAACACATATGTTGTGAGTTTTGATACAAATATATATACCAACTGTAACTCTTGACGCCAACTTGGATAGCACGTCATAATGGCACCTTACATAAAGGTACAGTCAATAACTAGTTTAGAAATTAAAATCTTTTGGAAGTGCTCAAGAAAACCTTCATACATAAGAGGCCATGCGTCTAGGTTATGATAGATATCATATATCCAGAGAATTATACTTGGTTGATCCAATAGACCCCAAAGAAAAATGAGAAGATTACTATCATGTTCCTTTCAATGGTGAGTCTTCTCTTGACATATAACTATCTCCACCGTCTGCAATTGAACAATTTGTTTCAACCAAACTCCAAGATCATATAGGTAGTTCTCGTAGATATACTCAGCAAGTGGATGTGCACAACCCTGTCTTATGATAACTCGTAGGTCATTAGACATATTGTATGATAGTGGCAAAACACCCTTCCAAAGTTGGGTTCACCGCACCCTATTCGGTTCACCAAAATTAAATATCAAATGACGTATACAATACGACACACTTACCTAAAGTTCTCAATAAAATTATTTCAATACTATTTAGGGAGAAACTCAACAGCTATAGACCACCGTTCTATTCCCCTGTTATCCCCGCTCGACCTGGCAACACTCTTACTACCTGAAAGGAGTTGTGAAGCAAAAGGGTGAGCACAACTAGCCCAGTAAAGAATATCATGACTAAAGATAATTAAATTATCAATAGCCTTTATCAGTAATAAATTAGAGATTTAGAACATATGGTAGATGATAAAAGTTTTCAACCATAGTTGCAGCGGAACGAGCAATCCATTAGAAGAGTCAAATAAAACATAAGGTCTATTATCTTCTCCATGTTAAAAGTCCACCAACAATATTTTATGCATGTAACATCAATCAACAGTTTCTGTCCACAATCATGTGAATAACTCATAATCATATTTGTGGTTCTAAATTCCTCTTCTCGTCCAGGACAAAGATAATTTTCATCACTTGTCTTTACCTAAAACATTAAAAATCATGGTTATACCAAAACACAGTACCTATTCATAATCATACTAATAAATTTATCTTTTCACTACGGGCCAAAGATATTCATCAACAGTTCATCTTTGCACTACAGGCCAAAGATATTCAACAACGGGACATCTTTGCACTACGGGCCAAAGATATTCAACAACAGGACATCTTTGCACTACGGGCCAAAGATATTCAACAACAGGTCATCTTTTCACTACGGGCCAAAGATATTCATCAACAATTCATCTTTGCACTACAGGCCAAAGATATTCAACAACATATCATCTTTGCACTACAGGCCAAAGATATTAATATCTTAAAGAAATACATAATCATTTCAGAATTTATATAAACCAAAATTATAACCATGTTGATCAATTCACCTTTGCACTTAAGCTAAAAATATTCAATTATAAATTCAATAGTCATGATCATACCAGTCAACAATTAATCTTTGCACTACTGGCCAAAGAGAACCCATAGTCACGATCACACCAATAATTTACCCATCTTTACACTTAAGTCAAAGAGAAATTTCATCACCGGGATTAAAAAAATGTTATATATGATAATAAAAACAATATGATCGACAACTGAATTTAATTTTAAGAGTAAGATTCATAAATCAATGATGTCATAACACCTTAATCCAAATGTTATAAATCACTTAATAATCTCATAATCTAATATTATTTATATTAGCACAATATTTTAATTATTTCTTAAACTTATAAATAATTTATTTTAATTGTTTACACTTTACTAATTAATGCATTTAATCATCCTAAAATGCCAAACTCATAAGATTTCATCACCAATAACCAAAACCCTCATAAAAAATCTGCATATACCTTATATAGGATTCTCAAGCCATAAAATTTTATTTTCCAATTTTCTTACTTCACATAACATATTTAATTCATTTACTCATAACTAGTCCATTTTCATGAAAAATACCAAATCAGTACAAACAAATTTTCTTTTCTGGGATTTAGCAGAACATAGTCCCATATTGAACATATATTTTTCTCGGAATTTTTAAAATTCATTTACTATTTTTCATATGGCCAAAACCGCCGAATATTTAAACATTTATCATAAACTGTACTTTTGTCCAAAAATTTCGAAATTTATAGAGTATACTGCTATTATATACATGTACTCCCAATAAAAATTTCACCAATTTTGGAGTTAACCACAAGGAGTTATAAGGGTTTACTTTTAAAATAGTCTTTTCCCATAAAATTCATAACTCCTAATCTATACATCCAAAATAGCCATTTTTGGACACAATAAAGAAAACTCATTAAATTATCATTTCAAATTTTTCCAAAATTTTTGAAGGTCGAAAAAATTACGAAACTGAAAAATATAATAACCCTTAAAATCTCTTACCTCAAAAGAGAAGTACTTCTGACTGGAATATCGGATATAGTGCTGAAGGAACTTGCACCGTATAGCAACACTCAAAATATCAAAATACTCACAAGAATACACTCGATAATATAGAGATAGAAGATTTCAGTTTCTAGTGTGATTTTCAATTCTAACTCATCACCCTATTTATAGGAAAATGCTAGCACGCCGTAGCAGACTTGACCTGCTACCTGATGGCTTTACCTGCTACTATTGCCACCCACCACATTTGAAATAAAATTCAGCACATTTCTTCACCAACCAAAAGTGGGGCCCACTCATTCTAGAATTTTCCACCAAAAATCATTTATAAACCTAATTTTTGAAACAGTCACCTCTTAAAATTCATAACTAATCATATGTTCATTTTTAACGGTTCAAAATTTGTGGACATATACTCAACTTATATATGTATAACATATCCAAAAATCATAATGATCCAACGGCCAGATTAAAAATTATAACTCACGCAATAGAGCTTTAAGAACACCGATTTGATCTTTTAACACCTCCAATCCGACAAAATACTGATAAAACACCTCAACATTAATTCCTTCATTTATAACCACATAAATAAATCCATCATTTATATCCGCATCAAATAAATATTTCCTTATCATATAAATTAATAATTAATTATTCACAAATAATCTTACAAAATCACAATTATGATAACCAAGTGGTTCCCAAGAAAGAGGGGGCTTTCCGATAAGGATTTCTCCTTACTGACGCGCAATTAGGTGACCAAACCTCTCCTTAGACAGAACTTTCTAGACATTGCCAATAATGCTATCTAATAATATTATTCAAATAATTTGAATTATTAATCTGATAATGGGAAATACTGTGCAGTGACAATTATTGAAATAACAATAATATAAAATATCAACGTAGCAATTATTGAATTAATAAAATAAAATATTAAATAGTAATTACTGTAACAATTATTGAGTAATGCCTTCTTACTTAAGAATCAATAATTCAAAAATCATGCAATACCACGTGCATCTTCTTTAATAAACCACGCAGCATTCTTGTATTTTAACCATCAGGTATTCCAACAGTGTTAACGGTAACGATTACGTCGTTATTTATAAAAACTCAAACTTAAGTAAATTTTATAACAAAGGTTAATTGACATATCATACCAGTCACAAAGGTTAATTGACATATCACAATTTGTCAACTTAAGTAAGAAAATTCAGCTTAGGTAGGACACACACTAGCGAAGGATATTACTCGTCTCTCCCCTCCTAGTTCTATTCACGATCTCTCCTTGGAGATCATATCCTAGCTCGATACCAAATTTAACGCCCCCAAAATAGGTCCAATTCATCCAACCTATTTTGAGTCGCCAAATACATGGTACAAAAAATAACTACAACTTTATTACTACAATTGCCGTGCAAAATACAACAACACATATGTTGTGAGTTTTGATACAAATATATATACCAACTATGACTCTTGACACCAACTTGGATAGCACGTCACAATTGCACCTTACATAAAGGTACAGTCAATAACTATTTTAGAAATTAAAATCTTTGGGAAGTGCTCAAGGAAACCTTCGTACATGGGAGGCCATGCGTCTAGGTTATAATAGATATCATATGTCTAGAGAATTATCCGTGGTTGATCCAATAGACCCCAAAGAAAAACGAGAAGATTACTATCATGTTACTTCCAATGGTGAGTCTTCTCTTGACATATAACTATCTCCACCGTCTGCAATTGAACAATTTGTTTCAACCAAACTCCAAGATCATATAGGTAGTGCTCGTAGATATACTCAGCAAGTGGATGTGCACAACCCTGTCTTATGATAACTCGTAGGTCATTAGACATCTTGTATGATAGTAGCAAAACACCCTTCCAAAGTTGGGTTCACCGCACCCTATTCGGTTCACCAAAATTAAATATAAAATGACGTATACAATACGACACACTTATCTAAAGTTCTCAATAAAATTATTTTCATACTATTTAAGGAGAACCTCAACAGCTATAAACCACCGTTCTATTCCCCTGTTATCCCCGCTCGACCCGGCAACACTCTTATTACCTGAAAGGAATTGTGAAGCAAAAGGGTGAGCACAACTAGCCCAATAAAGAATATCATGACTAAAGATAATTAAATTATCAATAGCCTTTATCAGTAATAAATCAGAGATTTAGAACATATAGTAGATGATAAAAGTTTTCAACCATAGTTGCAGCGGAACAAGCAATCCATTAGAAGAGTCAAATAAACCATAAGGTGTATTATCTTCTCCATGTTAAAAGTTCACCAGCAATATTTTATGTCTGTAACATCAATCAACATTTCCTGTCCACAATCATGTGAATAACTCATAATCATATTTGTGGTTCTAAATTCCTCTTCTCATCCAGGACAAAGATAATTTTCATCACTTGTCTTTACCTAAAACATTAAAGATCATGGTTATACCAAATCACAGTTCCTGTTCATAATCATACTAATAAATTTATCATTGCACTACGGGCCAAAGATACTCATCAACAGTTCATCTTTACACTACAGGCCAAAGATATTCGACAATAGGACATCTTTGCACTACAGGCCAAAGATATTCAACAACAGGTCATCTTTGCACTACGGGCCAAAGATATTCATCAACAATTCATCTTTGCACTACAGGCCAAAGATATTCAACAACATGTCATCTTTGCACTACGGGCCAAAGAGATTAATATCTTAAAGAAATACATAATCATTTCAGAATTTATATAAACCATAATTATAACCATGTTGATCAATTCACCTTTGCACTTAAGCTAAAAATATTCAATTATAAATTCAATGGTCATTATCATACCAGTCAACAATTCATCTTGTGCACTACTGGCCAAAGAGAACCCATAGTCACGATCACACCAATAATCTACCCATCTTTACACTTAAGTCAAATAGAAATTTCATCACCGGGATTATAAAAATGTTATATATGATAATAAAAACAATATGATCGATAACTGCATTTAATTTTAAGAGTAAGATTCATAAATCAATGATTTCATAACACCTTAATCCAAATGTTATAAATCACTTAATAATCTCATAATCTAATATTATTAATATTAGCACAATATTTTAATCATTTCTTAAACTTATAAACAATTTATTTTAATTGTTTACACTTTACTAATTAATGCATTTAATCATCCTAAAATGCCAAACTCATAAGATTTCATCACCAATAACCAAAACCCTCATCAAAAATTTGTATATACCTTATATAGGATTCTCAAGCCATAAAATCCTATTTTCTAATTTTCTTACTTCACATAACATATTTAATTCATTTACTCATAACTAGTCCATTTTCATGAAAAATACCAAATCAGTACAAACAAATTTTCTTTTCTGGAATTTAGTAGAACATAGTCCCATATTGAACATATATTTTTCTCAGAATTTTTAAAATTCATTTACTATTTTTCACATGGCCAAAACCGCCGAATATTTAAACATTTATCATAAACTGTACTTTTGTCCAAAAATGTCAAAATTTGTAGAGTATACTGCTATTATATACATGTACTCCCAATAAATATTTCACCAATTTTGGAGTTAACCACAAGGAGTTATAAGGGTTTACTTTTAAAATAGTCTTTTCCCATAAAATTCATAACTCCTAATCTATACATCCAAAAATCGCCATTTTTGGACACAATAAAGAAAACTCATTAAATTATCATTTCAAATTTTTCCAAAATTTTTGAAGGTCAAAAAAATTACGAAACTGAAAAACATAATAACTCTTAAAATCTCTTACCTCAAAAGAGTAGTACTTCTAACTGGAATACTAGATATAATGCTGAAGGAACTTGCACCGTATAGCAACTCTCAAAGTATCAAAATACTCACAAGAATACACCTGATAATATAGAGAGAGAAGATTTCAGTTTCTGGTGTGATTTTCAATTCTAACTCAGCACCCTATTTATAGGAAAATGCTAGCATGTCGTAGCAGACTTGACCTGCTACCTGATGGCTTTACCTGCTACTATTGCCACCCACCACATTTGAAATAAAATTCAGCACATTTCTTCACCAACCAAAAGTGGGGCCCACTCATTCTAGAATTTTCCACCAAAAATTATTTATAAACCTAATTTCTGAATCAGTAACCTCTTAAAATTCATAACAAATCATACGTTCATTTTTAACGATTCAAAATTTGTGGACATATACTCAACTTATATATGTATAACATATCCAAAAATCACAATGATCCAACGGTCGGATTAGAAATTATAACTCACACAATAGAGCTTTAAAAACACCAATTTGATCTTTTAATACCTTGAATCCGACAAAATATTGATAAAACACCTCAACATTAATTCCTTCATTTATAACCGCATATATAAATCTATCATTTATATCTGCATCAAATAAATATTTCCTTATCATATAAATCAATAATTAATTATTCACAAATAATATTACAGAATCACAATTATGACAACCAGGTGGTTCCCAGGAAAGAGGGGGCTTTCCGATAAGGATTTCTCCTTACTGGCACGCAATTAGGTGACCAAACCTCTCCTTAGATAGAACTTTCTAGACATTGCCAATAATGCTATCTAATAATATTATTCAAATAACGTAAGACCCCAGCTTTTTATAAATAAAATTGAATTTTCTCTATTCATTATTCTAAATTAATAAGGTGTTAATTTGATATAATGCTTTGATATGGATGAAATGTGCAAATTTTAAAAAATAAGCAAGTGGATATAAAATATTCATTTTGTCGGGGAATATTCTTTTGGTCGTAGAATATTCTTTTTGTCGGGAATATCCGTACGACGGTGCAGTCATTTGTGGGCCCCATAACGGAATAATTGTCAGATGAAGAAAATGATAAAGTTTGAGTTTTTATAAATAACGGCGTAGTTGTTACCGTTAACACTGTTGGAATACCTAGTAGTTAAAAATATAATAATATGCGTGGTTGCACAAGGTAGCTACACGGTATTACAAGACGATATTGTTGAATTATTGATTAAATACGTAAAAGGCACTACTCAATAATTATTCTGATGAATTCTTGTTTAATATTTTATTTTATTGATTCAATAATTGCAGCGTTGATAGTTTATATTATTGTTGTTTCAATAATTGTCACTGCATAGTATTTCCCATTATCAGATCAATAATTAATATTATTTGAATAATATTATTAGATAAGCATTATTGGCAATGTCTAGAAAGTTCTGTCAAGGAGAGGTTTGGTCACCTAATTGCGCGCCAGTAAGGAGAAATCCTTATTGGAAAGCCCCCTCTTTCCTGGGAACTGCTTGGTTGTCATAATTGTGATTCTATGATATTATTTGTGAATAATTAATTATTGATTTATATGATAAGAAAATATTTATTTGATGTGGATATAATTGATGGATATATTTATTTTATGTGGTTATAAATGAAGGAATTAATGTTGAGGTGTTTTATCAGTATTTTGTCGGATTAGAGGTATTAAAAACTCAAATCAGTGTTCTTAAAGTTTTATCGCGTGAGTTATAATTTTATTCCGACCGTTGGATCGTTGTAATTTTTAGATATGTTATACATATATGAGTTGAGTATATATCCACAAATTTTGAACCGTTGAAAATTAACGCATGATTTGTTATGAATTTTAAAAGGTGTTGAAATGATGTTTAAAATCATCCGTTTGTGGATTTCGGATATTTTCGGTCTGGAATTTGGAAAAACTTTCTTCTGTAAAGTTGTAGAGAATTCGATTTCATGTGGAATGGACATAAAATTTATATTTTTCTAATAAACGGACTATTTTCTATGAATTGTTGAAGTTTCGGTAAATAAAATAATTTTTATTAAAAATGGGGTGGGACCCACTTTGGTTGGTGTTAATAACATGTGGGCTGCTAAAATTTTCAGAATTGAGGGGCTGGAGATTTTCAAAGAGCATGCGTAGAAAAAATATAAGGTTATATTATATTTTAATATTTTAGTCTCCTATGGCGTTCTAGCATTTTTTTATAAATAGGCGCTTAGGTTAGAATTGAAAATCACACCAGAAACAAGTTTTCTTTCTCTTTATATTGTCGAGCGTATTTTTGTGTGTATTTTGATACTTTGAGAGTTGCTTTATTCGGTCTGCAAGTTTACACAAGACTTATATCCAAAATTCGAGTAGTATGGTTATTTTGAGGTAAGGGATGTTATTTTCTTCTTAAATGATATTATTTTCTTCAATATCATTATGCTGAAATATTGGTGAACTTTTTAATCAAATTTGGAACTTTTTGTGTCGGGGTTACTATTCACGTATACGGCACTATTCATCGAAAAATAAAAATTTTCCTTTTTGTCCAAGATGTCTATTTTGGCTACTATCTTTGATTGTATCCATGTTTTGATCGTTATTTTTGAATTCTGTTTCACAATTGGTTATTATGAAGTATTATTGATCTTAGATAAACTGTTATACGAATCCCTAATATTTGTCATACATCTCTTTGGATTCGTTTTCTTTAAAATATTTTCATCATCCTCGGTCTTAAATGATGATATTCTTGAATATCTTTGGCCTGTAGTGTAAAGATGAATGATTAACTGATGAATATCTTTGGCCCGTAGTGCAAAGATGAACAGGTGTTGAGATGAATATGACCAACTGGTGATACAAATGAATATCTTTGGCCTGTAGTGCAAAGATGAATATTTGATTAAAGATGTATATTAATTGATGTTACAGGGATAAAATATTGATGATGGACTTTTAAATCTTAGAAGATAGTAGAATTCATTCTCTACGTGACTCTTCTAATGGATTGCTGTTTCCGCTGCAGAATATTGATCTAAAACTTGTTGGCTATTATATTCTATCCAATTTTTCCCTGTTAAAGACTAATGATAATTTGTTGTATATTATCTTAGTCATAATATTCTTTACTGGGCTAGTTGAGCTCACCCTTTTCCTTTTTGTTCCATTTTTCTTCTCAAGAGGTGAGAACATAGCAGGATCAAGTCAGGGTATGGAGTAATGGTTCTAGAAAGATGTTTTAGCAATCCTCACTATTTCTGTAAAATAGTGTATGAATAATTGTAACGAGGACTTATTTGAGTGTGGATATTGTCTAATAGACAATATTTGTATTTAAACTCACAGTATGTGTTGTCGTATTTTGCATGACAGTTGTATTATTGAAGTTGTAGTTTGCTTTCTGTACCATGTATTTGGCGACTCAAAATGGGTGTTGTATACCTATTTTGGGGGCGTCACAGTTGGTATCAAAGCTTACTGATATGATCCCTGGCTGAGATGTGAGAATAGAACTAGGAGGGGAGAGATGAGTAAATCCTTTGCTAGTGCGTCCTATCTAAGCTTATTTGTTGGTCGGTCATAATATAGGGATATTATGTGATATGTTAACTTGTTTAATTAACCCTTGTTTTATGGCAGTATTTAAGAATGGCTGCTGAGAACGTTAACAATGGAGTGAATGAGATTGTGGAGACACCTCTAATCACTAACCAGGATAATGTGATGTCAGGCGAAGAAGAAATTACAGATATCCATGTTGTGAGTGAAGAATTGATAGTTGCACCCGAGATAGTCGCAGAGGTAGCAGCTGAGAGTGAGGAAGAAGAGGTACCTGAGGAGAATTTATTAGAAGAATTTATAATCGAAATTTAGAATTGCAAAATCGAATTCATGAGTTAGAAGAACAGACTGAAGAACGGCAGGCGGTCGTGAAGCAAAAGGATGCAACAATTCACGCTTGTGTTACCCGATATATGATGCTTGAACAGAAGCACTCTTTGGCAGAGTATAAGACGATAAAGCTGGAATCTGAGCTGAAAGAAGAAACAACTGAACGAGTGAGAATGAGTGATGCATGGGTAAAATCCGCACGACGCATTGATATTGTGGAAAGAGATGTCCGATCTAAGAAGGCTAAAATAGATGATATGTATTTCTCTTTTTGGACAGCAATTGAGAGAACCCAACATCGAGTTTTGAATTACCATGTACATTGTGGTCAACCCCAACTCGATATGGGTCGAAGATTAATGATTCAGATCATGAAACAAGAGTACGATGAAGTAGTTGAGGGTGGAATATGCATTATAGAAAATTCAATTTCAATGGTAGTGATGACACCAAATGCTGCCCAGACAAGTCAAAGCCGGGTAGTTCAAGGGAGAGCGGTTTTCATGACTTCCCAACAAGTAGGGAACCCAAATGAAGTTATCACGAGTTAGTTAATTATAAATTCTTCCGAAGTTTATACCTTACTAGATACCGGTTCTACCCATTCTTTTATCTCTCCTGCTTGTGCTCAACGTTTAAACTTGACTCCGGAGAAATTGGAATTTGACTTATCTGTGGAGACTCCGTTAGGAGAAACTTTTATTACATCCACTGTTTATAAATCTTATTTGATCCAAGTTGGCACCATCACATTACCTGTGGATCTTATCTCTTTAAAGATACTTGCTTTTGATGTGATTTTAGGGACTGATTGGTTAACTACTCATCGTGCCAAAATTGATTGTTTTTGTAAGGTTGTTAGTTTTCATATTCCTAACCAACCTGTTATGCGAACTCAAGCAACCAAACCATTGAAGTCAAACACTTTCATATCAAGCTATAAATCCATTCGTTTATTGAAAAACGGATGTCAAGCTTTTTTAGCCCATGTTATGGATTTGAATAAAGACACGTCAGATTTGAATAAAATTTCTGTTGTTAGTGAAATTCCTGACGTATTTCCTGAAGAATTTCTTGGCATACCCCCAGAGAGTGATGTTGAATTTTATATCGACTTTGAACCCGGTACAAAACCCATTTCTAAAATCTCATATCGAATGGCTCCTATTGAACTTCAGGAGTTAAAAACCCAACTATAGAAGTTGGTACTCGAGCCTCTATCTGGTGACTTCCTTTGTGGAATGCACCGAAGCCAGACTCTCCGTAGGGGACGCTATATTTGTGTGGTGGTAAAACGATAGGTGCTATTATGACGTGATATTCAAGATTGGGATATAAGTCACAATTGAGAGCAACTTAAGTCAGTAATCAAAATATCTAGCTTTCTAGGCTTAGTTGGTTACTATGGGAGATTCGTGGAAGGATTTTCTCGAATTGCTACTCCGTTAACTTAGCTAACTCTGAAAGATACAAAATTCGTATGGAGCGAGGAATGCGAGAAGATTTTCCAAGAGCTCAAGAGGCAACTCATTTTGGCACATGTTCTGACCATACCATCCTAGAAAAGCAAACGTGGTAGCTGACGCGTGGAGTAGAAGATCGTACGCGAGTACAAGTGCGATATTATTATTGAACACAAAGACCTATCTTGTATAATTTACAAATGATAGAGATAGTGTTAAAGACTCTAGGGACCCACGTGATGATATACGAGTAGAATCGACTTTAATCAATAATGTTAAAGTCGCTCAAGCTACAGACCTGGAGCTGATGAATGTAAAGAAGAAGGTGCAAGAAGGCGTTATTCTAGAAGTAAGAGTCGATGAAGAGAAGAAAGCTCAAACCTTGATTTATTTGAAATCCTCGATCGAGTAGGAGCTCGTGGGCCTATAGACTCGCTTAAACGCTTAAGTATATCGCGTGTTCATAACGTTTTTCACGTATCGATGTTACGTAAATATGTGAATGACCCAAACCACATTATTGCGTTAGAACCAGACGATATAGCCGAAGATTTAACGTACGAGGAGGTACCTATTAAGATCTTGGATAGGAAAGAGCATGTCCTACGCACTAAGGTTATACCACAAGTTAAGGTTTTATGGAGGAACCATGCTATTGAGGAAATGACATGCGAGTTGGAATCGAAAATGAAAGCGAGGTACCCTCACCTGTTCTAAACACTAGGTACGTACGTCAATTTCGAGGACAAAATTTTATAAGGAGGGGAGGTTGTAAGACCCCAGCTTTTTATAAATAAAATTAAATTTTCTCTATTCATTATTCTAAATTAATAAGGTGTTAATTTGATATAATGTTTTGGTTGTGGGTGAAATGTGCAAATTTTACAAAATAAGCAAGTGGTTATAAAATATTCATTTTGTTGAGGAATATTCTTTTGGTCGTAGAATATTCTTTTTGTCGGGAATATCCGTACGACGACGCAGTCATTTGTGGGCCCCATAACGGAATAACTGTCAGATGAAGAAAATGACAAAGTTTGAGTTTTTATAAATAACGGCATAGTTGTTATCGTTCACTTTGTTGGAATACCGGTGGTTATAAATACTGATATTATGCGTAGTTTTGCGATGTGATTTCAGTATTGCACAATATTGTTGAATTATTGATTAAATGCGTAAGAAGGCACTACTCAATAATTATTACGAGTAGTTTCTTGTTTAATATTTTATTTTATTTATTCAATAATTCTTTGCGTTGATAGTTTATATTATTGTTGTTTCAATAATTGTCACTGCATAGTATTTCCCATTATCAGATCAATAATTCATATTATTTGAATAATATTATTAGATAAGCATTATTGGCAAATTCTAGAAAGTTCTGTCAAGGAGAGGTTTGGTCACCTAATTGCGCGCCAGTAAGGAGAAATCCTTATTGGAAAGCCCCCTCTTTCCTGGGAACTGCCTGGTTGTCATAATTGTGATTCTGTGATATTATTTGTGAATAATTAATTATTGATTTATATGATAAGAAAATATTTATTTGATGTGGATATAATTGATGGATATATTTATTTTATGTGGTTATAAATGAAGAAATTAATGTTGAGGTGTTTTATCAGTATTTTGTCGGATTGGAGGTATTAAAAACTCAAATCGGTGTTCTTAAAGCTTTATCGCGTGAGTTATAATTTTATTTCGACCGTTGGATCGTTGTAATTTTTAGATATGTTATACATATATGAGTTGAGTATATGTCCACAAATTTTGAACCGTTGAAAATTAACGCATGATTTGTTATGAATTTTAAAAGGTGTTGAAATGGTGTTTAAAATCATCTGTTTGTGGATTTCGTATATTTTCGGTCTGAAATTTGGAAAAACTTTCTTCTGCAAAGTAGTAGAGAATTCGATTTCGTATGGAATGGACATATAATTCATATTTTTCTGATAAACAGACTATTTTCTATGAATTGTTGAATTTTTGGTAAATAAAATAATTTTTATTAAAAATGGGGTGGGACCCACTTTGGTTGGTGTTAATAACATGTGGGCTGCTAAAATTTTCAGAATTGAGGGGCTGGAGATTTTCAAAGAGCATGCGTAGAAAAAATATAAGGTTATATTATATTTTAATATTTTAGTCTCCTATGGCGTTTTAACATTTTTCTATAAATAGGCGCTTAGGTTAGAATTGAAAATCACACCAGAAACAAGTTTTCTTTCTCTCTATATTGTCGAGCGTATTTTTGTGAGTATTTTGATACTTTGAGAGTTGCTATTCAGTGCATGTTTCTGTCAGCACTATATCCGAAGTTTAGTTAGAAGTATGGTTATTTTGATGTAAGGGATGTTATTTTTTTCTTAAATGATATTATTTTCTTCAATATCATTATGCTGAAATATTGGTGAACTTTTTAATCAAATTTGGAACTTTTTGTGTCGGGGTTACTATTCACATATACGGCACTATTCACGAATACGGCACTATTAACCGAAAAATAAAAATTTTCTTTTTAGTCCAAGATGTCTATTTTGGCTACTATCTTTGATTGTATCCATGTTTTGATCGTTATTTTTGAATTCTGCTTCACAATTGGTTATTATGAAGTATTATTGAATTTGGATAAACTGTTATACGAATCTCTAATATTTGTCCTTCTGTCTCACTGGATTCGTTTTCTTTAAAATATTTTTCATCATCCTCAGTCTTAAATGATGATATTACTGAATATCCTTTGCACTGTAGTGCAAAAGATGAATGATTAATCGATGAATATCTTTGGCCGTGTAGTCAAAAGATGAGCAGTGTTGAGATGAACACTGACTATTTGGTGATACAAATGAATATCTTTGGCTGTAGTGCAAAGATGAATATTTGATTAAAGATGTATATTGATTGATGTTACAGGGATAAAATATTGATGATGGACTTTTAAATCTTAGAAGATAGTAGAATTCATTCTCTACGTGACTCTTCTAATGGATTGTTGTTTCCGCTACAGAATATTGATCTAAAACTTGTTGTCTATTATATTCTATCCAATTTTTCCCTGTTAAAGACTATTGATAATTTGTTGTATATTATCTTAGTCATAATATTCTTTACTGGGCTAGTTGAGCTCACCCTTTTCCTTTTTGTTCCATTTTTCTTCTCAGGAGGTGAGAACATAGCAAGGATCGAGTCGGGTATGGAGTAATGGTTCTAGAAAGATGTTTTAGCAGTCCTCACTATTTCTATAAAATAGTGTATGAATAATTGTAATGAGGACTTATTTTAGTGTGGATATTGTCTAGAAGATAATATTTGTATTTAAACTCACAGTATGTGTTGTCGTATTTTGCACGACAGTTGTATTATTGAAGTTGTAGTTTGCTTTCTGTACCATGTATTTGGCGACTCAGAATGGGTGTTGTATACCTATTTTGGGGGCGTCACAAATAATATGAATTATTAATCTGATAATGGAAAATACTGTGCAGTGACAATTATTGAAATAACAATAATAGAAAATATCAACGTAGCAATTATTGAATCAATAAAATAAAATATTGAATAGTAATTACTGTAACAATTATTGAGTAGTGCCTTCTTACGTAAGAATCAATAATTCAAAAATCTTTATCTGGCTGGTGTGTGCTACCGTGCAACCACGCCAGACATCGTATTTTAACCACGGGTATTATTCAACAATTGTTAGCAGTAACGATTAGGTTGTTATTTATAAAACTCAAACTTGTCGTTTTCTTCATCAAACGATTATTACATTATGGGGCCCACAAATGGTTGCGCCTGCGCATTAAATATATTTCCGACAAGAAGAATATTCCACGACCAAACGAATATTCCCCAACAGAAATGAGTATTTTATAACCACTTGCGTATTTTGAAAATTTTATATATATCACCCTTAACTTTAAACTTTTTTATCAATTTAACCACTTACTGAATAATAATTAAAAAAAAATTGAATACTTTTATTTCATAAAATTTGGGGTCTTACAGCTTTTCTGTTTTATTACATTAATAATACTAATAAAACAAAACTTCATCATAATTATTATAATTCTCACTATTAATCGACTAGGCCGTTCCCAAGAAAGAAGAAGCTTTCCAATAAGGATTTCTCCCTATTGGCGCGCAATTAGGTAACCAAACCTCTCCTTGGCAGAACTTCTAGACATCGTTAATAATGCAAATAATAATATTAATAACTTTGTTATCTCAATTATTAATTTAATAATATATAAAATATCGACAATAATTGAATCAAACTGAGTGACTTCTCATGCAAGCATTAATAATCAATACCATGTGCTACTATGCAACCACGCGTATTTTACCACCGATTATTTTATGACAACTTTCTTACTTTGAAAAATTTTCAAATGTCACCCTTAACTTTAAACTTTTATCAATTTAACTATTCACCAAAATAGAAAAATTGAATACTTTTATTTCATAAAATTTGGATTCTCACAAATACTTACCATAGTAAGTTTAGATTTAAGAATATGAAAAGAATTAACATACGAAAACTACAAATTGATTTTCACCTGTCATACGGTATGTAATCCATGTAGACAGGTTATTCTGACATACTAAAGGATGAATACAAAAAATAGTATTCCTTATGAATACAAAAGAAATAATACCCCTTACCTTAGTAGAAAGCTGGATACTGCAAAAGTGAAGTAGCAGAATACTCTTCTTCTTACTCTCTATAGTTTCTCTCTTTATAGCGTCTCTTGTTAATCTCAGTGAATTGGTGAGAATGAAAGAAGAATTAAGCTTCTATTAATGTGACAATAAT
Source organism: Panax quinquefolius (assembly GCA_020205615.1). Classification (NCBI taxonomy): domain Eukaryota; kingdom Viridiplantae; phylum Streptophyta; class Magnoliopsida; order Apiales; family Araliaceae; genus Panax; species Panax quinquefolius. The sequence continues at coordinate 36,434,668 of CM035158.1, read as the reverse complement.
TGAATCAAATAACGTGAGATACTATGCAACAATTACTATAGCAATAATTGAGTATAACTGAGTGACTTCTCACGTAAGCATCAATAATCAATATCGTGTGCTACTATGCAATCACGCCTATTACTGTACTTTTACCACCGGGTAGTTCAACAGTTTAACAGTAAAACTTCCGCTGCTATTTTTATAAAAAGATATTTCTGTCATTTTCTAACTACAACAATACTTTCGTTGTGGGGTCCACCAATGATTGTGTCGTCATACGAATATTCCCCGATCAATCATATATTCCCTGACACAACGAATATTTTATATCAACTTGCTTACTTTGCAAAATTTTCCAAATATTACCCACAACTATAACATTTTATCATATCCACATCATAATATTCAAAAATATATTTCGAGAAAAATTATTCTTTATTCAAAAAAGTTGGGGTCTTACAGTATGTGACGTACCCAAATCTGGGTATCTTCCAACCCGAAAGATGGTGCTACACGATACTACCATCCACACATACATTCAATTGAAAAGTCTCAAACGAACGAATATGTCTGCTATATATATTAGAAATAATATTACATTCCCCCAGGTTCTTTATAACCCATACATATGTTCTTGTCATAATATCAAATATATTACAATCGTTCATCCTATACTATTACATAGGTAAGCTAAGGGTTCGTCTTCGCCTTGCCTTTGTCTTTACCGAACCTTTGATTAAGATTCGATCTTATCTGTGTTCATATGGTTCAAGCAAGAGTGAGCAAGACTAGCTCAGCAAGTACTACAATTCTAATAAACAACATGCTTGAAACATAGAACTCATATATCTTCAGTAACTGAACAATAGTTACGAAGTACTATTGATAATTCAAAATAGCACTTCTTTTCATTCAAAAAGTTTTACAACAACAATATTCAGTAAAACATCAATTCCCGGTCCAAGACCTTGAGCATTTCATAAGTTCTTTGAAAAGGACATCTCGGTACTAAGTCTGTAAGTCCGACATTACTTACGATCACTTCTGGGTGATCAGCCCATAGTACTCTATATTGATCAACACTACATTCATTAAACGTGTATACGTTTAAGTTGTGGCAACCTCACGTGCCTGTCGTTAAACGATGAATTTTTTTTAGCATACTCAGTCTTCGATTGAAAACTATACCAATATAACTTGGTAAACATTGTACATGTTTTTATAGAAACATAATTTAAGTCTAGCCGAAAGAATTGGCTTTGACTTCCTCATACAAAACTTCATGCGAAAGGATACATGAATTACAAAAGCTTGTCGCATCGAATGGAACAAGGGTTAGAATACTTGCCTTCAGCGTCTACTTACTGATTATCACATGTACACTTTAAGTCTCTAAGTCTCTACAATACATGATCATATAACGTACCACATTAGGTCTTATATAATCAAGTAGGTATATTACTATATCTTACCCTTCATCTCAATCTAAATTCTGACTTAGATCTGTTATTATGGTTTTCAGCTTTTCATTATGTCATTCACATTACGTTCACATTCAATTGATTATTAACCTTTAATAATCATACATTAAGTGTCTAACAATGCCTTAACAATGTTATATTAACACCTTAGTTCATTATTAATGAGTTATCTTTCCTTTCATACTTGTAAATATTCTTGTATGTCAAAACTCTGGGACTGGCACCGCGGCGCCACACTTAACTCTTCATCTCACACCGCGGCGCTGCAGCGCCACTCATTGGCCTTTGGTTGGCGCCGCGATGCCAACTCTGTGCCTTAGAAAAATTTTACAGTTTTTTAATTTTGTGAATTTCCCGGACGCATAAATTCTTCGTTATAAGTCCGAATTAGCTCATTCAAAAGCCTACGGTTCACAAATTACGTACTCTATACGTCCATGCAAGAATTTTATCTATTTGACTTCGTTTTCTAAAATTTCACCTATTAGTTTATTTTTAACGAAAATGATAAACGTCCGTGAACGTTCAACACTCGTTTCTTCGTTCTAAGTCGGAATTCGGTCATTTTTAAGTCCGCAACTCTATAATGCCAAATATGACTTGTCTCCATCGAAAACCAACATTTCCAACTTCAAACACAAAATACGACTTCCATTCCGAGAATTTCACAAATTCGACGATAATCGTCCATTCGTGTGAATTCTAGAAAAACTTCATTACTAATCATTCTAAATGGATTTTAATCAACATATGAACATCACAAGTTACTTATTACACCAACTTTTAGACAAAGTAGGTTTTGACTTATTCTCATAAGTCAATGACTTATTTAGCTCATGAACCACAAATTCTCATGCTTATGACTTACTATGAACATAAGTCCATCAATCAATGTTCTCATACTATATTGAACATATTAGCATCATATGACAATCATATGACAAGTTCATCACAAGTTTATCAACTTATTAGTGTTCAAGTTGCTTATTCTACTTATTCGGCTTAAGTTCATTCATTAATAACTTATTACATGTTCTTAACAAACAATCCCCCTTCTCTATCAATCCTATCATAGAAGAGATGAAGATAATAGATATGAGTCTTAACCTTGAAGACTATTACTTCACTTCACTTTGGAAAATCTAGCAAAGGTTGAAGTGGCTTATAAGTGCTTATGTGGTTTATTCTCTCTACCAAATAAATTGTTTAATCTTGAGAGGAAATTGTTGGATGAAATGAAACAACCAACAAATGAAAAATCAAGCTTGGTATTTATAGGCTACTCAAAGTGAGGGTATTATGGACATAAAGCCATCCCACCTCCTTTAATCCACCTCCTCAACTAACCTCCTTAACCTCCACCTCCTTACTATTCCTTTATTGCCTAGCACAACACTTGCTCATCACACAATTTGTTTGCCCATTAAGTCTATCCATTTATCTCTTGATTTGCTCCATGGATCATGGCTTAGTCATTGGGCTTGCTAATTAATCTAGATAATTCCTTATTGGGCTTATGCTACAATAGATTGGACTTATGATTTATCAAACACTTGGGCTTGAGTATCACATTCTATTGGACTTCTATCATTAAGCTAATAATCCTACAAGTCCCTTACCTTTAATTAACAACTTAACATATATACATCACGTATAATTCTCGTATGCTAGCTCGTATATTTATTCGTAATATACACTATTTCATTCTCCATTCTTAATAGTATAATACGTCGTATTATACTTACGTTCATTACTTCGTATAATGCATACGCATCATATGATTACAACTTTCTTTCCTTAACGCTTAATAAACCTAACACATCATATGCTTCAATCCTCCAAAACGTGATCTAAAGTTAGGGTTCTGTTAATGATGATGATAGATACCTTCTCTACCCCTGAATATACCTTTAATATTGTCCTAATCATGTCCTATATCCACCAGCTACACATCTCTATAGTTATAATCACATTAGGAAACTCACTATCAGCCACATAGCTCGCCCCAACGGGGATTTTTGAACTGATGAAGCCCGCCCCGGTAGGTATTTAAAATCGCTGCTGACATGTGTACCCCCGCCCCAGCGGGTGTACCTGTCTTGTAAATTTCCAATTTTTTTTCTTTTTTTCCCCCAATTCCTGCTTAAGCCATATCAACCTTACCCTGCAATACAACACAACACAACATAACACATAAAACAATACTAAAAACAACATGAAATAGCAACTGTTTAGGTCTAAAAAATATCCAATTCGTAGGTATGAAACCCACTCATCAACCTTCCCCTCGCTTAAGCAAGCCCCTGAACTCCATGAATATCGAGTTCCAGACCAATTAAATAGAGTCACATATTGGGTCATATTGCAAAAATCTTTCAAAACTTAGATGAGTTGATACATCCATTTAAAATCATATCAATTAGCGGCTTTATCTAATTCGGCCCAATTATTAAAATCAAACTTTATAAATTGTCGACATTATATGTCGGTCTTTTCCAAAATCTCATCCTTTAAGCAAGATCAAATCAAATATAGAACACATAAAAGGTAGAGAATGAAATAGGAAAATCTCCCAACGTCGACAGATATGTTAGCAAAAAATATAATAAAGTTTGTGTGCTTATTTGTGTAGAAGAGCAATGTGTATATTTTTGGTTATAATAATATGTACTTTTCTTGCTCTTCTGATCACTTTATATCCCACTAGAATCTAGCTTTTTGAGAATTTGAGATTGAGAGAGAATTGTAGGCAAAGTTTGGCTTTGGCTAGATTTGAGAGAAATGAAAGAAGTATGTCAATATTTATACGCCAAAAATATTTTGAATGAATGGCTAAGATTAGTTTGATTCAATTATTGATCCAGTGATCTATAATCCACCTAGTTTTTTCTTTCTTTTTCTTGCTTATGTGGCCGAAAGAATGGGAAGGAAAAAAATTCTTGCCACGTTCATGGAAGATTTTGCACGGTATGGGAAAGTATCTTTATTTGCACATTTTTCATGTGAAATGTGAAGAGAGAGAGAGAGAGAGAGAGAGAGATAATTCTTGCATTCTTTTTGTCCAACTAAAATATACTTGAATGTTTAAAGCTCACGTTGAAAAATATTGAACTTAGCTTTATTTTAAAATCGTAGAGTATAACCTTGTAATAGTTGGAGCAGAAAATTCGTTAAGTAAAGGCTGAAGTTACTCTACTATCGTGAAGTACTCAAATAAAACTCTAAGATTGTTGAGTGAAATATCAGTTCATAGAGTAAATGAGTGAAGTACTTGATAAGTGGATTTTATGTGACGCCCCCAAAATAGGTATACATCACCCATCTTGAGTCGACAAATACATGGTACAAAATTCAAATACAACTTAATAATACAACTATCGTGTAAAATACGATAAAACATAAACTGAGAGTTTTAGTACGAATATTATCTTCTAGATAGTATTCAAACTCAAATGGAGTCCTCAATACATTTATTATCACACTATTTCATAGAATAGTGAGGACTACTAATGCAAACATCTGGACCATCACTCCGTTCTCCGACTAGTCCCGGCTACGTTCTCATTTCCTGAAGAGAACAATGAAAGCAAAAAGGTGAGCTCAACTAGTCCAGTAAAAAATATTATGACTAAGATAATGCAGAATAATTTATCGTTAGCCTTCAATAGTGTTAAACTGATAAAATATAACAAATATCAAGTTTAACTGCAGCAGAACAAGCAATCCATTAGAAGAGTCAAGTAGAGCATGATATCTACTATCTTCTATGATTTAAAAGGTTTTCATCACTTTTGTCACGAGACTCAAATTTTAATAAATAATCCACATCATCGAATCACCTCAAATTATTACGTACCAAGGATATTCATTAGTATCACGACCACGAATTATCCATGCACTACGGGTCAAGGATATTCGTGTATTCATCAATGGTCATGATCATGCCAAAAACTGTCCATTAATGCACTACGGGCCAATGAGGACTTTTACCACATCATTTATAACATTACAGTCATGATTATACTGAATAATCCCTGGTCATAATCATACCAAGTCCATCTATATACTACGGCCAAAGATGACTTTCATAACAATATAAGCATGAGGATGATGACAATGATATAAGAATTCAATTAAAAGAAAGCAAAGGATAAATTTTTAAAGATTTATAATTTAATTTATCCAGAATTCAATAATGTCCAAATTGTCAACATGATACTGCTTTGTGGAGTAAAATTCAAGAATAATATTGTACCAAAAATGATTTAGACTAAAAATGAATCAATTTTTATCAGGAATAGTACCCCGGGTGAATAGTACTCTAGTGAATAGTACCCCGTGAATAGTACTCTGGCATAAAAAAGTTAAAACTTATCAAGAATGCTCAGAATAATATTTCCATGACAAGATACTGGATGAAACGCAAATTTTAAGGATATTCTACTAATTTCATGGATAGAAGCCAAAACTTTAACCAAATGAGTATAGAATTCGAAATCTGAAACGAAATAATATTACTTACATACTACAGAGTATGAAAGAAAATATTATTTCAAGCGAATATTAAACAAAAATAACATCCCTTACGAATTTTAAACAAAAATAATATTCATTACGAATATTAAACGAAAATAATATTCATTACGAATATTAAATGAATATAATATTTCTTGTGAATATTGAACGAAATAAAATTTCTTATGAATATTGAACATAAATAATATTCATATGAATACGGAAAATAATATCTCTTCAGAATGTGAAATAAATAATACCCTTTACCTTAAAAAGAAGAGTATTCCGACTGGTAGGGCGGGGATATTCTTGAAGAAAACTTATACTGTTTTCTACGCTCAAAGCTTCCTTAAACTCTAAAGAAATACGCTCAATATTATAGAAGAAGAATTCTCTGATTCTGGTGTGATTTTCAATTCTAACTATGCATCTTATTTATAGGAGAATGGAAGGATACTATTTGAATATTAAAATCACGGACGCACAGTGGCTATATTCACAGGCGAATTTAGCCAGCGAAACTTTTAAAAAAAATTGATTTACTATGCAGCACTATGCAATAAAATATTCTAATAAAATAAAAACTTTTAAATAAAGTATAATATTATATATATATATATATATATGGGGAATGATCTATAGCATCTATTTGCTATGGATCAAAAAGTGGTATATAGTATCTATATCGTCCGTTTATCAAATAGATGGCTGAGATTTAGAATGGGAGTACGTCGTCCACTAGACTTAATAGCAGACGTGTTTAATCAAATTTCTGGACTCTTTTCCCCCCCAATTACCCAATTAGACAATAGAAACTACACAATCTGCTTGTATGTCTAGCGGATGGATGACAAAACATTAGCATATTTCTATTTTCAAGAAACTAGGTTGGCATTGAAAATTTTGAACCGAAAAGTTGTACCAAAATTTATTGGGTTCTCCTCCTCTATTGAAAAATTATAAGAATCAAAAGATATATATCTCATGACTATAACAGAGCTAAATGTGAAAAAAAATGTAATTTTGCCCACAAATCTAGGTTTCAAGATTATATAACTTTGAAACTTCCAAGAAAATATAACATAAAAAATAAAAAAAAATACAATCGATCTGTATAAAAATAATGAATGGCGTGTTTAAATTCAAAAAACAGGGGAGGGAGTTCAAAACAAATCTTTCTTTGCAGAAGTAAATTGCAAATACCCTCTGGTATCTTCCCTCTGGTTCTTGCCTTCCTATCTTAATCTTAAGTTATTCATGCCAGAGTTATACGGATCCTTCGACCATAGTTGATGAATTGGGGCTCAAAGAAATAGACAATTCACGACCTGTTCTTCAATGGGTGAAAACTCGTGAGCTAGTCTTCATACACTTGAATCATAGTAGTATACTGGTGAGCGTAGAGCTGTTGAGTGCAGGGAGGAGTGTTGTGTACTCCGTCCACTAGTATGTCTAGCGGATTGTGTAATATTTGAGTGGCCAAAATCGGCTAAATAATTCATTAACTACGCACCGCTAAATACTAGGAGACGTCGTGCTCCCCCATTTAACATTACCTTATATATCATAATGTTATATAAGGTAATGTTATATATATATAACATTACCTTATATATACGTAACCTCCACCCCCCCCCCCCATTTCCATTTTTCCTTCCACATGTGGACCCCACATGTGGCCCCACCTTTATTATATTAAATAATTTTCTACCAATTATTTTGAAAAATGGATAAATAGGGGTCCATAAAATAAGCAAAATTTACATCAAATACTTCATAAAAATCCTCTCAATATTTTTAACAACATTTATCATCATTATTATAATTCACAGTATTTAACGACCAGGTCATTCCCAGTAAAGAGGGGGCTTTCCAATAAGGATTTCTCCTTATTGGCGCGCAATTAGGTGACCAAACCTCTCATTGACAGAACTTCTAGACATCGTCAATATTGCAAATAATAATATTAATAACTTTATCGTCTCAATAATTGATTTAATAATATAAAATATTATACATATGATACTGTGACAATAATTGAATCAATAATATGAGAGATATGATGCAGCAATTACTGTAGAAATAATTGAGTATAACTGAGTGACTTCTCACGTAAGCATCAATAATCAATATCGTGTGCTACTATGAAACCACGCGTATTACTGTACTTTTAGTATCGGGAAGTTAAACAGTTAACGGTAAAACTTCCGCCGTTATTTGTATAAAAAAGATATTTCTGTCATTTTCTCATTCCGACAATAATTACGTTGTGGGGTCCACCAATGATTGTGCCGTTGTACAAATATTCCCTGTTAAAACGAATATTCCCCGACCAATCGAATATTATATAACAACTTGCTTACTTTGTAAAATTTATAAATATTACCCATAATTATAACATTATAACAAATTCAAACCATAATATTCAAAAATGATATTTTTAGAAAAAATCATCTTTATTCATAAAAGTTGGGGTCTTACAACCTCCTCTTCTTATAAAATTTCACCCTCGAAATTAGGGTACATACCTGGTATGACAAAGAGGTAAGGATACCTTATCAAATTCTAACTCTTGAGGTATAACCTTTGAGCGTAGAATATATTTCTTCTTATCCAAGATTTTAACATGTATCTCCTCATACATTAAATCTTTCGCTATCTCGTTGGGTTCTAAATCAATAATGTAGTTCGGGTAGTCGTAACATCGAAACGTGAAAAACGTTATGAACACGCAACATACTTGGCAGTAAAATGAGTCCATAGGCCACAGTTCCTACTCGATCGAGGATTTTAAATAGACCAATAAAATTGAGGTTTGAGATTTCCTCTCTTCATTGATTCTTGCTTCTAGAATAACGCCTTCTTGAACCTTCTTCTTCACATTCATCAGCTCTGAGTCTATAGCTTGAGCAGCTTTAAATTTATTGATTAAAGTCGATTCTACTTGTATATTTAACATCATCACGTGGGTCTCTAGAGTAAGTTGTACGAAATGGGTCTTTCTTTGAGTTAACAACGTCGCACTCGTAACTGCATACGTTCTTCTACTCAACACTTCAGCTACCACATTCGCTCTTCTACAATGATATTGAATGGTATGGTTGTAATCTTCAATAGCTCGAGCCAACGTCTTTGGCGCATGTTACGTTCGTTTTGGGTGAAGAAATATTTGAGGGTTTTTTACCGGGTTCAAGGTCGATACAAAATTTGATTTCACGATCTGGGGGTAGGCCAGAAAGTTATTCAGGGAATACGTCAAGAAATTTATTAACAATAGAAATATCATTCAAATCTGACGTATTTTTGTTTAAATCCGTGACATGGGCTAAGAAAGCTTAACATCTGTTTTTCAATAAATGAATGGCTTTATGGCTTGAGATGACAGTGATTGATTTTAATGGTTTGGTTGCTAGAATTCGCATAACAGGTTGGTTAGGAATATGAAAGCTAACAACCTTACAAAAATAATCAATTTTTGCATGATGAGTAGTTAACCAATCAATCCCTAAAATCATATCAAATGCAAGTATTTTTAAGGAAATAAGATCGAAATATAATGTGAGGGTACCGATTTAAACCAAACAAGACTTATAAACAGTGGATGTAATGAAGGTAACCAACGGAGTTTCAACAGATAAGTCAAAGTCTAATTTCTCCGGAGCCAAATTTAAACGTTGAGTGCAAGTAGGAGAAATAAAAGAGTGGGTAGAACCGGTATCGAATAAGGTATAAACTTCACAAGAGTTTATGATTAGCTTACCCGGGATAACTTCATTTGGGTTCCTCACTTGTTGGGAAGTCATGACAACCGCTCTCCCTTGAACTATCCGGCTTTGACTTGTCTGGGGCAGCATTTGGTGTCATCACTACCATTGGACTTGACTTTTCTATAGGGCATATTCCACCCTCCACTGCTTCGTCGTACTCCTGATTTATGATCTGAATCTTCAATCTTCGATCCATATCGAATTGAGGTTGATCGCTCTATACAGGGTAATTCAAAACTCGATGTTGGGTTCTCCTAATTGCTGTCCAAAAAGAGAAATACACATCATCTATTTTATCCTTTTTGGATTGGACGTCTCTTTCTACAATATCAACACATTGTGCGGCTTTTACCAATGCATCCTCCATTCTCACTCGTTCAGTTGCTTCTTCTTTCAGCTGATCCTTGACATTTGAATTCTTAGATTCCAGCTTTAATATCTTACACTCTGCCAAAGAGTGCTTCTGTTCAAGCATCACATATCGGGTAATACAATTTTGAATTGTTGCATCCCTTTGCTCCACGACCTCCTGCCGTTCTTCAACCTATTCTTCTAACTCACGAATACGATCTTGCAGTTCTATATTTCGATCAAAAAACTCTTCTAATAAATTCTCCTCAAGTTCCTCTTCTTTCTTACTCTCAACTGCTACCTCTGCGACTAGCTCGGGTGCAAGTATTAATTCTTCCTTCACCACAAGAATATCTCTAATTCTTTCTTCGCCTGACATCACATTATCCTGGTTGGTGATTAGAGGTGTCTCCACGGTCTCATTCACTCCATTGCTAACATTTTCAGCTGTCATTCTCAAATAATGTCACAAAACAAGGGTTAATTGGCATGCCACATATTATCCCTATATTCTGACCGACCAATTAAATAACAAATAAACTTAGATAGGTCATACTGAAAGTAGTATGCACACAAGCCAATCATGTTTGATGATAAAGCATATATTTTGTAACAATCTTATTCATTTATTAATAAAAAGTATTAATTTATTAAAGGCTTTTAATTATCTACATGATGTTTGCTTTTATAATATGTGATAAACCCATAGTTTTAAGCAATGCTTTTAGAATAATGATGATGATCATTCTAATGAGATCTAAATTCTTAGAAAGCTTAAAACTAAAATAGTTCCCAATCATTGGATTACTAAATTGGGGATTAGTGAATCCGGATAGATTGGTACATACGTTGCTTGCTCATTGGATGAGGATGATTGATCTCATGATCATTTGTGTGGAGACACTAAAGCAAGTATGTAGGTGCTTATTAGAGAATAAGTTCACTGAACGTGGCTCGCTAAGGAATACCTAATGGAGTTTTACTTGCCTGTCAATAGGAATTCCTATAGTGATAGTAGTACAAGTGATCCTTGGACTTGAGATCATCATAGTATCTTGTGTATGATGAGTTATACTTTGACTTATTCCTTAAGACCCTTAGGGTATATCAAAGGGTATGCTTGGGTATAATAAGTTGTACATGGAGATAATGTATGATCAATAAAGAATCTACCACTTCTATTAAAAGAAGAAAAATGTCCTATGTGATTCGATAAATGACAACCCAATAGTCCTTAGCCAAGGCAGAATGAAATTAGAAAGGAGTTTCTAATTTGCATTATTTGGAGTTGTGCATTTAAGAGTCAAAATACATATAATTAAATAAAATAAGACTTAACAGTAATTCCATGTCATATATTTAATTGGGACATTGTATGGTGGATGGATTGAATTGTACGATAACTATTTACTCAAAGGTTCTTTTATGATTAATGTTGAAATCTATATTATCTGGAAAGTCGTTGATCGCTAGGGAGGCTTATCCCTATCAGAGAATAAATATTATTTATTTAAATAAATTAATTGTTTAATTTATTTATTTAAATAAGATTAGAATTATTCTAATTGATTTATTCACAACTAGGTTTAATATGGAGAACCTAAAGGGTCACACCATAAAAGGAAGAATAATTATTTAAGAAGTTAATGGCATAATCGTAATAATATGTTATGTATATTTAATTTAATCTATGGTGATAGAATAAAATAAATAGCTTAATATTTATTATTTAATATTTTAGAAATATTAAATATAAATTAATAAGAGGAGTCTTATTAATATTATTATAATTATTATTATTATTTTAATTTCTAAAAGAGTTTAGGAATTAATTTAATATAAGTACTCTCATATATTCCTAATTGGATTAGGAAGGAAAATTAGTTAAAGGAGTTTAATTAATTATCCCTAATAAGATTTGGGAGCCCCTTTAATTAAAAGGGTTTAATTAAATAATACCTTATTTTAATAGTGTTACTTGATATCTTTATAAGAGGAGTCTTATATCAGATATTAAGACTACGCAATTCCAAAGGTTGGAGAGTACGTTCCTTTCTATAGAGATAAAAAAAACTAGGGTTTAGCCAACCACCCATCTTCTTGAATCCTTCTTCTTCCCTGGTGGATCACCTCTAGAGGCCAAACACTTGGGTGGCTAACGTTGATCAAAGGAAGGAACCAAACCCGGTGGATTCAAGTTGAACGCGAAAAGAATTGGAGGTGAACTTGTACCGAGGAAGCTTCGGATCTTCAAGGTATGATTCTTGTTCTTCAATTTTTCGTTTAATTAATAATTGTGCATAAAGGGTGATCCGGGTATATGGTTTGTAAAATTTTAAACTCTGATTTTTACACGTTTCCGCTTATTTATGTAATTTGATTGCGTTCTTGTATATTACAAACCTAACAGTGGCATCAGAGCCAAACCTTTATGCGAATTATTAATTGTTTTAATTTAATATGTATATTGATATGTGTTTAGAATAATTTATTTGGGCATAATTTTGTTGTATAAGATTTATAAAAATAAACAAAATATTAATTTGCAAATCACGTTATTCTTTGCAAATAGATTTCATTTTTTCGAAAAGTTGATTTCGTTTTGCAAAAGGATTACATGTGCCCGTGCTTGAAGGACTCAATTTGTATATAAAGCACAATAGCAGAGGTAATAAGGCCAAATAAGCATTACAATTGGGCATACATTGAATACATGCTTCGCTGCTTCAGGTGGATCACGGTTTAATATAGATTTCCTGTTAAAAAGTTTGACAGTAATATGAATCACTTATAGTATATTAATATATGATTACTTATTATATTAGTATATATGTTTTAGTTACATTACTTATATATATATATATATATATATATATATATATATATATATATATACTATCTATCTCTGGATCCTGCAAAGTTTCGCAATATATATAAAAAAAGGGTGATTTAATCACGGATATTTATATATATATATATATATATATATATATATATATATATATATTCTTAGTTATTTTATAATTAAAATAATAAGTTTATTTTAATCTTAAAATAAAAGGTTTATTTTAATATTAAAATAAAAGAGTTTATTTTAATTTTAAAATAAAAGAGTTTATTTTAATTTTAAAATTAAATTTCATGCTAACTAATTAGAGTTGGAATTGGATTTCATGATAACTAATTGGAGTTGAAATTGGATTCTATTTATTTATGAATAGGAAAGATAATCCAAGTGTTTCCTTTAATAATTTTTTTTTTATATATGGAATTGGATTCCATAATTAATTAAAATAAAGGAGTTTATTTTGATTAAAATTTTGATTAAAATAAAATAGTTTATTTTATTCAAAATTGGATAAATTAAAATAAAATAGTTTTATTTTGATTTAAATTTGGATTAAAATAAAGGAGTTTATTTTGATTCAAAAATTAGATTTTATACCAACTAAATGTTGCCCATTAAATGATATCAATATATATATTAAATGTTTATTATTCATGAGATGAATGTTATTTATTGATACATATGGTGATGTGTATGATAATAAATGGGATTGATTATGGACTATTGACCAATGTGAATGGATTTTATTTTAGTTGGATGCATGAATGTATGGGTTTTATTAAATGGGGTCTACGTACCTCATCTTCTCTAATTTTTTCTTAATGTAAATTCTAACTCCCTCCTATGTACTTTCCCTTGACTGCTGATCAAGGTTTCTATTTATTTTAAATAGTTTTGTAATAAGAATAGTTAGAATTAATTTTGAAAAATTGGAGATCAAAGAGCAAGGAGCACTTGAAGACCCGTTTGTAATGGAACCCGGGTTTAAATGTAATAGTTATATTTAAATATTATTTCTTGCACCCCTAGGGTTTGACCTTTTGGTTCACTTGGTGGCTCTAGTGAACCAAACTAGAATAAAAGTCCATAATCAATTCGGGTAGAATATAGTATTCTATATGTGCATGGTTATACTATATATATTATATTATGCAAACATGCTTCGCATGTTCATTAATATGACGCGTATTTTATATATATATAAATGCGTGCTAAACAAGATGAGACAAATTAATAACAAACCCCTCAATTTTTTATATTAAGTCCTAAGCGCTCAAAGATATTTGGAATATCGAACGTCAGCTTTCTAGCATGATAAAATTAATAGAGTATTAAATATTTAATATGAGTTTGTTGTGTCACCACAAGGCAAGTATTAAGTATTTAAGATGTTAATTTATCACATTTGATGCTTATAAAGAAAATTGAACAATATTGTTTCTTTGTGTCACCACAAGGATGATATTTTTCTTTTTGAATATATGGAGTGCTAGGTCGGACTTAACTTGGATAATTTTGATTCGGATGTGCCACCACTTGATCAAAATAATCAAAGAGGCAAAAGAAAAGGAATTGCATAGTTGATGTAATTGACAAAAGTTGTCTACCTATTTATTTATATATAGTTTGTTGTGTCACCACAAGGCTATATACATTTGAAATGGGATCCTTATTCTCACTAGCAAATCTTTAATTAGATTTTTTGCGAACTATATAAGTGAGGGTAATATAGTTTGAAGAAAATAGTGGGAGATACCAATTTAAAACAAGACCTAATTTATTTTGGTAATTAATAAAAGAATGTATGTTAAAATGTTGTTAATTACAAATTCATTTACGAATTTTACAATGTCTAAAATTACTATCATTGCGAAGCATATTAGATGCTAAATTAACGAGGCCAATTAAAGCGGATTGGTTAAGGAATTTGAGAATAGTTCTCATAGTGAAAAAGCTATCTTATGTCCTTAATCGCTTTATCCTCGCAATGGTTGCGCATAATGCCTCCGAGGAAGACATTGCTACTTTTAGAAAGTGGCAAGATGATGCGCGATTGGCTCAACGCATCATGCTCGCATCCACGAGTAACGAGCTTCAGCGTCAGCATGAAACTATGGATGCTCCTACTATATTCCTGCACATCAAGTAGTTGATGGTGAGGAAAGTAGGACTGATAGATATCAGATATCTAAGGAGCTCTTCCGATCTAGAATGGCCAATGGCACTATAGTACAGACAAAAAGTTCTTAACATAATCAATTTGATTGATCAATTAGGACAACTGGTTTTGTCATGGATGGAGAGTTGAGCCAAGATTTGATCATGCACTCACTCCCGGACTCATTTCACAATTGTTGTAAATTTTTCATATAAACAAGCTAGATATCAGCTTCGTTGATTTGCTTAACATGTTGAAAAATGATGAGAGTCACTTTCCAACCAAGAAAGATCATGTCTTACTGGTAGGTGCCAAAGGATCTTCTGAAAAGAAGAACGATTCAAAGAAGGTATATAGAAAGGCATAAACAAAGGATAATAAGAACAAAACTGATATGGATAGCAAAGGAGTTTGCTTCCACTGCAATAAGCCTGGACACTGGAAAGAAACTGTGAGAAGCATCTTGCAGAGGCTAACCAAAGAAGCTTAGTGAAGTTTCGGTTATAAATACAAATTTGTTCATGATTTAAAATAAAATTTTCTTTAAGTCAAGGTTCTACTTGGGTTTTGGATACCGACTTTGGTTATCATAAATATAGATTTATGGAGGGACCAAACAGAAGTAGAAAGCTAAACGAATATAAGTAATCTTATGTGCGGGAAATGTAGCAAAGGTTGCCATATTAGCCATAGAAACTTATAGTTTAGCAATGCCTACGGGCAAATCTATTAAGTCAATAAGTTGTTATTGTATTCCAGTTCTTGTTAAAAATATTATTTCCATTTTATTGTTGGACAATGAAATCTTTGGTATTATAATTAAGAACAATTGTTGTTCTATTTATAATAATAATGTTTTGTATAGAACTAGAATATTACTTAATAAATTTTGTATACTTGACTTACATGAAAATAATTTTGCATATTGAACAAACTAGTATAAGAAAAGGAGATGATCATTCAAAGAGTTGAATGTATGTATTTGTTGAAATACAAGTGTGAATTATTTGAAAAGTTCAGAGATTTCATAAATGAAACAAATTGACAAAGTATTAAGATTCTTTGATTAGATCAAGGAATAAATACTTGTGCAATAAGTTTCTAGATCATCTCAAATGGTTTTCTCATAATGGACACATCCCGACACGTAATAATTGATTGATGTATCCGAAAGGAAAAATCGTACCTTGTTGGACACGGTACGGTCCATAATTATTTTACCGACATTCCAAAGATCCTTCAGGATCATGTCCTAGAAATGGGCTGATATCTACGAAGAGGTAACCTCAAAATCCAAATTTCAAGACTCCATAAAAGTTATGGATGGGAGGATTCCTAATCTTAAGTATGTTAAGATAAGGGTTGTCCAACTTATGTGAAAAAGTTTCAAGGATAAGCTTGGGACAAGATTTGACATGTATGATTTGTGGGAAATTCTAAAGTAAGTTTAGGGTATATGTTCTATAATTCTACTTAGCAAAAGGTGTTTATTACGAAACACAGCGCCTTCTAAGATAAAGGTGTTTATCATTAAAAGGGGCTAGTGGGAGGATAATAGATCTTGAAGAGTTCAAGAACCACAAAATACTATAAGTCAAATAAGAGGAACTTGTAGATGACCTATTATACCACAACCTGAATCGTAAATCGGAATAGTCATCAAGATACACGGGAGGTATGGATTCATCATAGATGATGATGATGAGGTACACATCATAGAAGATGATGATCCAGTTACATACGATGAGGTAAGTGTTGTAGACACTCAGAGAAATGGATGGAAGCAAGTTTCTTAGATATGGAACATTCGTTTAGATGAGGCAATCAAAAGAGTTTGATTTTATCAAAAATAAGAATGAACCTAGTGTGTACAAAAGGGTCAGTGGGAGCATCGTGAAATTTCTAGTATTATATGTTGATATACTACGGATGAGGAATTACATACCAATGCTACAATCAGTAAAGATAAAGTTATCTAAACATTCCTCCATGAATGATTTAGGAAGAGTATCTTAATTGGGGATACAAATTTATATAGATAGATTTAAAAGGATCCTCGACTTAACCCAAGGAACGTATATTCATTTGATGCTAAAGTTGTTTAGCATGGCAAACTCCATGGGATGTCTCATGTTGATGAGCCCTTGGAGTGTATCTCTCTTTATAGTCCCCACAGATTCCTGAAAAGAGAGATCGCATGAGTGACAATCATGTATGCAATGAAATGTACGAGACCTGATGTTGATCAGTCATATTATGGAGAAGCTCACTATGAGTCAGTGAAAAACATCTTAAAGTGCTTAACTGGAACTAAGGATGTGATCATATTCATGGTGGGTCTAAATTAAAACTAGAGGATTAATGAGACTCAAGTTTTTCAGATGCATCAAGATGATGAAAAATCCACTTTAAGGTAAAGCGTTATCTTGAGCAAAGGGTGCAAGTTGAATCGAAAGGTTCCAAACAAAGAAAAGAGTTCTTTGGTTTAGTGATAAAGAAAAAGTATATAGCTATAAATGAAGTCGCAAGTTGATTGTTTAGATTAAAAGTTCATTACGTAACTAGGAATAGTTCCTAAGTCTCATCTTGGATCTAAGCATGTGTTGTGGCACTTTCATTTGATTATTAGAATCATTGAAAGATGGGAAATCACTATAGAGATAGTGGACTCTCATGAACAACATTACATATCCATTAACTAAAGCTTATCCAACAGCAGGATAATCGTCACTTAGAGAAGAAGAGTATGAGATATACCATGACGATTGGCTTTAGTGCAAGTGGAAGATTGAAAGTAGTATGCACACAAGCCAATCATGTTTGATGATAAAGCATATACTTTGTAACAATCTTATTCATTTATTAATAAAAAGTATTAATTTATTAAAGGCTTTTAATTATCTACATGATGTCGTTTTTATAATATGTGATAAACCCATAGTTTTAAGCAATGCTTTTAGAATAATGATGATCATCATTCTAATGAGATCTAAATTCTTAGAAAGCTTAAAACTAAAATAGTTCCCAATCATTGGATTACTAAATTGGGGATTAGTGAATCCGGATAGATTGGTACATACGTTGCTTGCTCATTGGATGAGGATGATTGATCTCATGATCATTTGTGTGGAGACACTAAAGCAAGTATGTAGGTGCTTATTAGAGAATAAGTTCACTGAACGTGGCTCGCTAAGGAATACCTAATGGATTTTTACTTGTCTGTCAATAGGAATTCCTATAGTGATAGTAGTACAAGTGATCCTTGGACTTGAGATCATCATAGTATCTTGTGTATGATGAGTTATACTTTGACTTATTCCTTAAGAACCTTAGGGTATATCAAAGGGTATGCTTGGGTATAATAAGTTGTACATGGAGATAATGTATGATCAATAAAGAATCTACCACTTCTATTAAAAGAAGAGAAATGTCCTACGTGATTCGATAAATGACAACCCCAAGAGTCTCTTGGCAGGCGAGAATGAAATTAGAAAGGAGTTTCTAATTTGCATTATTTGAGTTGTTGCATTTAAGAGTCGAAATACATATAATTAAATAAAATAAAACTTGACAAGAATTCCATGTCTTATATTTAATTGGGACATTGTATGGTGGAAGGATTGAATTGTCACGATAACTATTTACTCAAAGGTTCTTTTATGATTAATGTTGAAATCTATATTATCCGGAAAGTCGTTGATCGCTAGGGGAGGCTTATCCCTATTGTAGAATAAATATTATTTATTTAAATAAATTAATTGTTTAATTTATTTATTTAAATAAGATTAGAATTGTTCTAATTGATTTATTTACAACCGGTTTAATATGGAGAACCTAAAGGGTCACACCATAAAAGGAAGAATAATTATTTAAGAAGTTAATGGCATAATCATAATAATATGTTATGTATATTTAATTTAATCTATGGTGATAGAATAAATTAAATAGCTTAATATTTATTATTTAATATTTTAGAAATATTAAATATAAATTAATAAGAGGAGTCTTATTAATATTATTATAATTATTATTATTATTTTAATTTCTAAAAGAGTTTAGAAATTAATTTAATATAAGTACTCTCATATATTCCTAATTGGATTAGGAAGGAAAATTAGTTAAAGGAGTTTAATTAATTATCCCTAATAAGATTAGGGAGCCCCTTTAATTAAAAGGGTTTAATTAAATAAATAATACCTTATTTTAATAGGGTTACTTGATATCTTTATAAGAGGAGTCTTATATCAGATATCAAGACTACGCAATTCCAAAGGTTGGAGAGTACGTTCCTTTCTATAGAGATAAAAAAAACTAGGGTTTAGCCAACCACCCATCTTCTTGAATCCTTCTTCTTCCTTGGTGGATCACCTCTAGAGGCCAAACACTTGGGTGGCTAACGTTGATCAAAGGAAGGAACCAAACCCGGTGGATTCAAGTTGAACGCGAAAAGAATTGGAGGTGAACTTGTACCTGAGGAAGCTCGGATCTTCAAGAGTATGATTCTTGTTCTTCAATTTTTCGTTTAATTAATAATTGTGCATAAAGGGTGATCCGGGTATATGGTTTGTAAAATTTTAAACTCTGATTTTTACATGTTTCCGCTTATTTATGCAATTTGATTGCGTTCTTGTATATTACAAACCTAACACATACTAGTGAAGGAATTCCCTGTCTCTCCCCTCCTAGTTCCTGTCTCACATCTCAGCCACAGATCATATCCCTAAGCTTTGATACCAACTGCGACGCCCCCAAAATAGGTATACATCCCCTATCTTGAGTCGTCAAATACATGGTACAAAATTCAAATACAACTTAATAATACAACTGTCGTGTAAAATACGACAAAACATAAACTGAGAGTTTTAGTACGAATATTGTCTTCTAGACAATATTCAAACTCAAATGGAGTCCTAAATACCTTTATTATCACACTATTTCATAGAATAGTGAAGACTACTAATGCAAACATCTGGACCATCACTCCGTTCCCCGACTAGTCCCGGCTACGTTCTCATTTCCTGAAGAGAACAATGAAAGCAAAAGGATGAGCTCAACTAGCCCAGTAAGAAATATTATGACTAAGATAATGCAGAATAATTTATCGTTAGCCTTCAACAGTGTTAAACTGATAAAATATAACAAACATCAAGTTTAAGCTGCAAATGAACAAGCAATCCATTTAAGAGTCAAGTAGAGCATGATATCTACTATCTTCTATGATTTAAAAGGTTTTTCATCACTTTTATCGCTGAGACTCAGCTTAATAAATAATCCACATCATTGAATCACCACTGCACTACGGCCAAGGATATTCATTAGTATCACGACCACGAATTATCCATGCACTACGAGCCAAGGATATTCGTGTATTCATCAATGGTCATGATCATGCCAAGAACTGTCCATCAATGCACTACGGACCAATGAGGACTTTTACCACATCATTTATAACATTATGGTCACGATTATACCGAATAATCCCGGGTCATAATCATACCAAGTCCATCTATGCACTACAGCCAATGATGACTTTCATAACATATAAGCATGAGGATGATGACAATGATATAAGAATTCAATTAAAAGAAAGTAAATGATAAATTTTTAAAGATTTATAATTTAATTTATCCATAATTTAATAATGTCCAAATTGTTAATATGATACCGGTTTGTGGAGTAGAATTCAAGAATAATATTGTACCAAATATGATTTGGACCGAAAACGAATCAATTTTTATCAGGAATAGAACCCCGGGTGAATAATACTCGAGAGAATAGTATCCCATGAATAGTACTTCTCATTAAAAATTTAAAACTTATCAAGAATGCTCAGAATAATATTTCCATGAAAAGATACTGGATGAAACGCAAATTTTAAGGATATTCTACTAATTTCATAGAGTATAGAAGCCAAAACTTTAACCAAATGAGTATAGAATTCAAAATCTGAAACGAAATAATATTACTTACATACTACCGAGTATGAAAAAAAAATATTATTTCAACCGAATATTGAACAAAAATAATATCCCTTACTTAATATTAAACGAAAATAATATTCATTATGAATATTAAACGAAAAAAATATTCATTACTTAATATTAAACGAATATAATATTTCTTGCGAATATTGAAGCTAAATAAAATTTCTTATGAATATTGAACAGAAATAATATTCATACGAATACGAAAAATAATATATCTTCAGAATGTGAAATAAATAATATCCCTTACCTTAAAAAGAAGAGTATTACATTTGGTAGGTAGGGATATTCTCAAGAAAACTTATCTTTGCTTTTCACGCTCAAAGCTTTCTTAAACTCTAAAGAAATACGCTCATTATTATAGAAGAAGAATTCTTTGATTCTGGTGTGATTTTCAATTCTAACTAAGCATATTATTTATAGGAGAATGGAAGGATACTATTTGAATATTAAAATCACGGACGCACAGTGGCTATATTCACGGGCGAATTCAGCCGGCGAAACTTTTGAAAAATTTTGATTTACTATGCAGCACTATGCAATAAAATATTCTAATAAAACGAAAACTTTTAAATAAAATATAATATTATATATATATATAACAGTACCTTATATATACGTAACCTCCACCCCCCCCATTTCTATTTTTCCTTCCATATGTGGCCCTACTTTTATTATATTAAATAATTTTCTACCAATTATTTTGAAAAATGAATAGATAGTGGTCCATAAAATAAGCAAAATTTATATCAGATACTACATAAAAATCCTCTCAATATTTTTAACAACATTTATCATCATTATTATAATTCACAATATTTAACGACCAGGTCGTTCACAGGAAAGATGGGGCTTTCCAATAAGGATTTCTCCCTATTGGCGCGCAATTAGGTGACCAAATCTCTCCTTGACAGAACTTCTAGATATCGTCAATATTGCAAATAATAATATTAATAACTTTGTCGTCTCAATTGTTAATTTAATAATATAAAATATTATGCAGATGATACTATGACAATAATTGAATCAATAATATGAGAGATATGATGCAACAATTACTGTAGAAGTAATTGAGTATAACTGAGTGACTTCTCACGTAAGCATCAATAATCAATACCATGTGCTACTATGCAATCACGCGTATTACTGTACTTTTAGTACCGAGTAGTTCAATAGTTAACGGTAAAACTTTCGTCGTTATTTTCATAATAAAGATATTTCTGTCGTTTTCTCATTCCGACAATAATTACGTTGTGGGGTCCACCAATGATTGTGTCGTCGTACGAATATTCCCTATTAAAACGAATATTCCCCGACCAATCGAATATTATATAACAATTTGCTTACTTTGCAAAATTTATAAATATTACCCATAACTATAACATTATAACAAATTCAAACCTTAATATTCAAAAATGATATTTATAGAAAAATTCAACTTTATTCATAAAACTTGGGGTCTTACATTTAATATCCACGAATTGATTTCTAAATCAAGCTTATTTGTTGTTAATTACTTACTTCTATGATCATTTTTACTGGTTTCTCATTATTTTGTGTGTAGGATGGTTGGCGTGGCAAGTGGTAAGAAAATGAGTCATTTGGAGCATCATTTGAGCAAGTTATGAGTTTAACAAAAGTCAGTTTGCAGAAGGTACCCTCGGCAAAGTGGGGGTCTTCATATCTGAAAGATGGCCCAGAATTTCACGGGGTGGGCATTTCTGACGATATACACATTTGAGGTGAAAGTCTTAGAAGTCTGGGTTGTCCTATCTTGGTTCAAAAACTGTTGGAACTTGTATTTTGGTTCTTGCATGGCTTTAGGAGTCTAGTTGGCATGGAATTGAGCAGAGATTGTTTGTGTACACATATATTAACACTAACACAAGATCAAGAATACACACAAGGCAATTTACAGAGATTACATATAGATTTTCTTATCGAGCATTGGAGTAAAGATTTTGAAGGAATGTTTATATCAATTGTGGATTAAGGCTAACGTGAAGGGTGTTTTGATTTATTCTTTGTTTAGTCTTATATTTGTAATTAAAAAGATGTTATCTTTAATTTATTCATTTATTATTTCATTGATGATGAACTAATTTACTTTTTAGGCTTATGACGGATCTTTAAGTGAAACGATGATTATGTATCTTTGATTTCCAATTTAATAAGCTATTATCCAGTTTATCTAAATTGATTTGAGCTTGAATTTTATGAATTGCCTGATCAATAGTTCTTTGTGGACTTGTATGAATTCGAGAGAGGAAGTACAAGTCTAGACTTAGTTAATATAGCATGTGTTCTTAAATTTTGTGATTGAACAGAATCTTGATGAATGTTAAGGTAGAGATATGCTTCACATCGCATGTAATCAGATAAAGGACTTAAACTTAACCCTTCTTCAATTATAATTTGCATAGAGATAGAGTGAGTTAGTTGATTAAGGTGTTTAACTTGTTTCTATCTAATTTGTGGATTTGTGTTAATACGATATTAGTACATCGAGAGGTGGCCAGTGCTACATTCGTGTTCTTGATTAATAAATTGGGATAGTAAGTTAAACTGGAATAAAGGTGTAAGAATCAGAGTGAAGCTTAGGGTGAAGTTGTAAGCCTAATTCTCCAATAATTGTTTGAAATTTTAGTTTTTAATATTTGTGATTATTTTGGTGATCGTAGTATTTTTAATAATTTGGTTTTAATAATTTTAATCATTGATTTGAATAGTTTAATAAAATTAGGATTAATAAGAAACTGATAATTGTGAAGTTAAATTTTTACTAAGTTTTCTCTGTGGGAACGATACTCTACTTACTATTATATTACTTGTTGACCACGTATACTTACGTGTTGTACGTAACTAGATTTTACCCAACAAGTTTTTGGCACTGTTGCCAGGGAAGCTTTTAGTATAGATTTTAATATTTTACGATATCAGTTTAATTAGTCCAGTTTTACTTAAACATTTTTATTTTCGTTTTGTTCCTCTTCTTTAGGGTTTTTGTAGTGGTTTATGTAAACGCAGTCCAAAAATCCAGACTTGCTTCCTTTTGAGGACGACATTGAGAAACGGTTCCAAAGGCTAAGTAAGTGGTCAAGGAAACAAGAGAAGAATTCAAAAACTCTGAAAAAGAAGAAGCAATGGCTGCTGAAGATCAGAAAGCGTTGAGAGACTTTGCTACACCCAAGGTGACTGAGCTGGAGTCGAGTATCACCAGGCCTGCTATAGCTGCTAACACCTTTGAAATCAAGCCTGGGACAATTCAAATGATTCAAAATTCGATTCAGTTTGGGGGTTTCACAAATGATGATCCGAACGAACACTTAGTTAGCTTTTTGGAGATTTGTGACACCTTCAGATACAATGGGGTGTCGGATGACACGGTGAGACTTCGCTTGTTCCCATTTACTCTACGGGACAAGGCGAAGAGTTGGTTACATTCTCTACCACCGGGATCAATAACTACTTGGGAAGACCTCGCTCAGAAATTTCTTACAAAATTCTTCCCACCAGTGAAAACTGCAAAAATGAGGAATGAGATAACAATGTTTGAACATCAACACGGGGAGTCACTATATGAGGCATGGGAAAGATACAAGGAATTTCTTAGAAAGTGCCCGCATCATGGATTGCCTAAGTGGTTGCAGATGAACACATTTTACAACGGTTTGAACGGAAATCTCAGAACCAGTATTGATGCAGCTTCGGGTGGAGCGTTTATGGCTAAAAGTTATGAGGAGGCTTACGAGTTGATAGAGACTATGGCAGCTAACAACTACCAGTGGCCTACGGCAAGAATGACACAGGGGAAGGCAGCTGGAGTGTTAGAAGTAGATGGAGTGACGGCCATACAAGCACAAATTTCAGCACTCTCTAAGAAGTTGGACGCTATGTCAGGGGTACAGGCACAGCAGGTTACAGTTATTTGTGAATTGTGCACGGGTGAGCATCCTACAGATCAATGTGCAATCAACCCAGCGTCAGTGCAATTTGTGGGTAGCTACAACAGAATTCCACAGAATACGTACCAGAATACATACAATCAGGGGAATAGGAATCATCCTAACTTTTCATGGAGTAATAATCAGCATCAACAAGATCCACAACCATCATATCCCCCAGGATTTCAGAATCATCAATAACCAGTTCAACATGAAGAGAGGAAATCAGATTTAGAGGAGTTGTTGTCCAAGTATATAACGAGCAATGAGGCAGTGATGAAAAACCAAGCAATGGCCATCAAAAATATAAAAAATCAAATGGGATAGATTGCATTAGCATTGAACAATAGACCACAAGGGACTCTACCGAGTGACATCGTAAGAAATCCAAAGGGAAATCATGAGCAGTGTTAGGCAATCACCTTGAGAAGTGGAAAACATTTAGATGGGAAAGGTGCAGAAAATTCAGCTATATCAAATGACAAAGTTGATGACAACAAAGTGGTTGAAGAAAAACAAGGTGGGGATAAGCAAATTGAGAAAACAAAGTTAAATGACAAGCCAGTTGTGTATCCTCCACCGTCGTTTCAGCAGAGAGTCCAAAAGCAAAAATTAGTTAAGCAGTTCGCAAAATTTTTGTAAGTTTTTAAGAAACTTCAGATCAACATCTCATTCGCAGAAGCCCTAGAGCAGATGCCAAGTTATGCAAAATTCATGAAAGGGATTTTGTCCAGGAAAAAGAAGTTAGAAGATTTCGAAATAGTGGTATTAACAGAGGAGTGTAGCGCGGTTTTACAGCGAAAGTTGCCACCAAAGTTGAAAGATCCGGGGAGTTTCACCATTCCGTGCACGATTGTGAACATGGCATTTAATAAGTGTTTATGTGATTTGGGGGCAAGTGTGAACCCTATGCCATTATCAGTTTATACAGAATTGGGTTTGCCAGCTCCAAAGCCTACAAACATTTTATTACATTTGGCGGATTGATCAGTCACGTACCCGAGAGGCATTGTAGAGGATATATTGGTCAAGGTTGACAAGTTTATATTCCCTGTGGATTTCATAATTATGGATTTTGAAGAAGATAAGAACATCCTGATTATCCTAGGGAGACCTTTCTTGGCTACGGGTAGGACACTCATCGACGTACAAAAAGGTGAACTAAATATGAGGCTCTAAGATCAAGAAGTAAAATTTAATGTGTTTAAGGCCATGAAATTCCCTATGGATGAAGAAGAGTGTTTCAGGATGGATATCATTGACCAAATAATTAGTGAAGACATGGGTAAAAGTTTGGGTAACGATCCATTGGAAATGACACTATTGGGAGATGAAGAGTTAGATGATCCAGAATTTATGGATTACTTAGAGATGTTAGACTCCTTGCCACGAGTTAATAGATTTAAAGCACCATTTGAACCGTTGCACTCGGAGGAAAGATCCACAACCAGAATGAAACCATCATTGGAGGAGCCACCTTCCTTTGAGCTAAAGCCACTACCTAAACACCTCAGGTATGCATATTTAGGCACTTCTAATTCTTTACCTGATATTATTTCTGCTGCAGTTAATGAATTATAGGAAGAAAAGTTGTTGAGGGTGCTTAGGGAACATAAATCGGCTATAGGATGGACAGTTGCAGATATCAAGGGAATCAGCCCATCCTTTTGCATGCACAAAATTTAGATGGAAGACGATGTAAAACTGACAATGGAGCAATAGAGACGGCTCAACCCTATCATGAAAGAAGTAGTGAAGAAGGAGATGCTAAAATGGTTGGATGCGGGTATCATCTATCCAATTTCCGATAGTAAGTGGGTCAGTCCGGTTCAGTGTGTGCCGAAAAAGGGGAGGAATGACCGTGGTACAAAATGATGACAACGAGCTAATTCCGATAGGGACAGTGACTAGTTGGAGGGTTTGCATGGATTACAGAAAATTGAATAACACGACCTACAAAAATCACTTCCCTTTGCCCTTTATCAATCAAATGTTGGACAGATTAGCGGGACACGAGTACTACTGCTTATTGGATGGATATTCGAGTTATAATCAGATCATCATTGCCCCTAAAGATCAAGAGAAGACTACTTTCACGTGTCCATACGGCACATTCGCATTTAGGAGAATGTCGTTCGGCTTGTGTAATGCAGCCGATACCTTCCAACGGTGTATGATGGCCATTTTCTCAGACATGGTAGAGAAAAATGTGGAAGTCTTCATGGATGATTTTTCTGTCTATGGGGATGATTTTGATGCTTGCCTAGAGAATTTGGTGATGGTATTACAAAGATGCACATATACGAATCTAGTACTTAACTGGGAAAAGTGCCACTTCATAGTTGAAGAAGGCATAGTTTTGGGGCACAAGGTCTCGGCTCACGGATTAGAGGTTGATAAGGCGAAGCTGGAAACGATTGAAAAACTTCCTCCACCAAGTTCAGTTAAGGGAATTCAAAGTTTCTTGGGACATGCCGGGTTTTACAGATAATTTATAAAAGACTTCTCTAAAATTGGAAAACCTTTATACAGTCTTTTAGAGAAGGATTCTTTTTTTAAGTTTGATGAGGAGTGTAAATTGGCATTCAAACTATTGAAGAAGAAATTGACTTCAGCTCCCGTAATCATTGCACCAGATTGGAATATGCCTTTCGAGTTAATGTGTGATGCAAGCGACTATGCGCTTGGGGCTATTTTGGGTCAACGCCGAGAGAAAGTATTTCATGTCATATACTATGCAAGTAAAACACTTATGGAGACTCAAATGAATTACACAACTACGGAAAAAGAATTACTTGCAGTAGTATATGCATTCGATAAATTCCGAACTTATTTGATTGGAACAAAGGTGGTAGTTTATACAGATCACTCGGCTATTTGGTACTTAATTTTGAAAAAAGATGCTAAGCCACGCCTGATCCGATGGATTCTCCTTCTCCAAGAATTTGATTTAGAAATAAAGGATAGAAAGGGGACGGAGAATTAAGTTGTCGATCATTTGTCTAGGCTGGAAAATCAGGGTACAAAGGAAGAAGACAAGTGTGTAATCAATGAGTCATTCCCGGATGAGCAATTGTTTGGGATAAATACAGAATTTCCATGGTACGCGGACTTCGTGAACTATCTAATGAGCAACATCCTACCCCCTGATCTTACACGACAACAGAAAAAGAAATTTTTTTATGATGACAAGTGGTATATGTGGAATGAGCCTTACCTATTCAAACAATGAGTCGATAAGATGATTAGAAGGTGTGTGCCCCATAGTGAAGTAAAGAACATATTTGCATGAGTGTCATTCGTCTGCGTATGGGGGACATTATGGTAGTGAGTGAACAGCGGCTAAAGTACTTCAAGCTGGGTTTTATTGGCCTACATTGTTCAAGGACGCCCACCAGTTTGTTAAAAGTTGTGATAGATGTCAACGGGTGGGCAACATATCAAAAAGGAATGAGATGCCACTACAAACAATTTTGGAAGTTGAAATTTTTAACGTTTTGGGCATTGATTTTATGGGGCCATTTCCATCATCATTCGGTAATTAGTATATATTGCTTGCAGTTGAATATGTCTCAAAATGGGTTAAAGCCGCAGCACTCCCAACTAACGATGCTAAAGTGGTCCTCAAATTCTTGTAGAAGAATATTTTTACGAGATTTGGCACGCCACGAGCTATCATAAGTGATGAAGGTAGTCACTTCTATAACAGATCGTTTACAGATCTCTTGGTGAAGTATGGGGTCAACCATAAGGTAGCAACAGCTTATCATCCCCAAACAAGAAGGCAAGCTGAAGTTTCAAACAGGGAGGCGAAAAGAATCTTGGAAAAGGTGGTGAACCCAAATAGAAAGGATTGGTCTCTCAGGCTGGACGATGCACTATGGGCCTACCGAATTGCGTACTAAACACCAATTGGTATGTCACCATATCAATTGGTCTTTGGGAAAGCTTGTCACCTACCGGTCGAGTTACAACACAAGGCCTACTGGGCGATTCAGAAACTTAACTTTGATCAGGCAGCTGTGGGGGAAAAGAGACTACTTCAATTAAACGAGGTCGACGAATTCCGACTTCAAGCCTATGAGAACTCTAAGCTATACAAAGAAAAGGTCAAGAAATGGCACGACCAAAAAATCATGCACAGAACATTCGAGCCAGGGCAATCAGTCCTATTGTTCAACTCGCGGTTGAGGTTGTTCCCAGGCAAGCTTAAGTTAAGATGGTCGGGACTATTCACCATCAAAAGAGTTTTCTCTCATGGCACCGTTGAACTTTACAGTAGGAATCCATTGGAAACGTTCAAGGTCAATGGTCAGAGGCTGAAGCATTATTGGGGTGGCAAATCTAACACGGATGTCATCGCAATCACATTATCCAATGTACCATAAACAGGGAGTAGTCAGGTTGAACGACTTAAAATCAAGCGCTAATTTGGAGGCAACCCAATCGTACTTTTATTTTTCTTATTTTCATTCATAACCGTCAAATTAAAGTTTAGCATAATTAGTTATATATATAATAAGTTCATTAAATAGTTATTATATTATATGAGTCTTGATAATCTCTCAACCATGCTTGAAATGATCAATAATCTACTCACGTTTATGTTTCATGGCTTGCAGGATGTTAAAATGTCCATTAAATGGAGTAACATGAAAGAAAAGAAGATCAAATAGCTCAGTTTGCAATGTGCATGCCCGCCGAGGCGGGCCTCTAAAGCTTTATACCCCCCTCTAGGGCAGGGGTCTCCCAAATCAAATAACAGTGAGCATGCCCACAGGCGGGCTGCTTAAGTTTGCACCCTTCGCTGTATGGGGTCCTGAGTTCAACAGACAATTTTATGATTACTTCCCACTTCACATCTCCACTACTTCTTCTCCCCCACAACTCTCAATCCATTACACCCACTCTCCCATGAATTTGGTAATTGTAACTAAATTACCCTACTCCATTACATTACCCACTACTTCACTCCATCAATCCACTACTCCTATCCCTCTCCATCACACCACCTCTATATAAACACACCCTCACAACCTAAGTTCATCACATACATTAAATTTAAACTCAGGAAGCCACGAATTAGAGTTCTAATTGTGGGAATTCATCTTGCACTTGAGAGTGGGTAACCTATCTTCAAGTTCTTCATCTTCAATCACCATAATATCCATAAATTCATCAAGTTTGGGGGAAGAAATCAATGTGCACGCCAAGTGTTTGCAAGATTGTGTGACTAAAGTTTGGGGGAAAATCATTGATAAAGCTTACTGTTTTGAATTCAATGGCTTCTAAACTGACTACAAAGAGGCAACGGGGAGAGAGTTCTGGTACCACACCACCATTACGAACCTTCGACCATCGCAAATTCAAAAGTGCCGCCGTCGCCGACCGATACGACTACATGGTGATGAAAGCTCTTACACCAGAGCCGGGGTTGGCACCGGATCCTATCGACGGTGAAATGATGCAACAAATTTATCAGAAAGGGTGGAACAAGTTCACTAAGGAACCTGAGCATGCCGTTGTCGATGTGATCAAAGAATTTTATGCTAACGCCGAGGATAAAGCCCCATTCAACGATTTTGTGCGGGGTCGATTAGTCCCGTTCAGTGTCGATGCCATCAACACCTATTATCAGTTACGAGTGCCTCGACAGTGCCAATATGCTCATTTACGTGATTTCGATCCTGACTTTGAGGCTATCCTCAAAGAAATGTCTAAGCCGGGAACAACATGGATCAAGGGTCGGAAAGGAGGCACGGTTTTTCATAGCAAGGATCTCAGTCGGTATGGTAAGATATGGTATGCCTTCTTATATGCGAAATTGTTTCCGTCCCAACACACATCCGACGTGACCAAAGAAAAGGCACTACTTCTATATGCAATTGTGCAAGATTTCATCATCGACGTTGGGGCCATAATCAATTTTTCCATTCGCCGATGCTTACGAGGAAATTTTTCAGGCGGCTTACCACACCCATCACTCATATATGGGTTATGTCACCAAGCGGGTGTTAGATGGTCCAATGATGAACCCACTCAGATGCCACTTTAGCTACTAGATTCCAGAATGATAGCATGGTATTCGGTGTGGCCCGGGGGTGATTCCCATCCTAGAGGTTTAGGCTTTATTTTTCCATCATCTTCAGAGGACAAAGTTGATGTTGTAGACACCTCGGAGGATGAGGATGCGACTATGGGAGAGCAAGGAACAGAGGCGAAACCACCATCTGATGCCATATAGCCCTTAATTTCTTGCATTTCAATGCCAAGTGGATAATCACAACAAGAAAGTACGACGGGAGATGCGGCGACTCGCAGCGGGGCAAGACCACATGTTTGAAGCTATGAATACATCTTTCACTTCATTGAATGTGACGCTCCAGAGCTTTAATCCAACTGCCCAATTGCTATGCCAACAACCCATGCCAGTGCCAAGGTTTCCACCAAGTGACTCCGGGAAGAAGATCAACCACCACCACCTCAGACTTAGGCGCTAACAGGTACGTCCTCATAATTTTATTGAGTTATCCATACAATGAGGACATTGTTGTTATCAAGTTTGGGGGAGTTAGTTTTTATTTTACATTTCATGTTTGCATACATAATGTCATTAGTTAGGTTTGCATTTGTTATTGCACTTTAGTTTTGCATGTTATTTTAGGATTTGTGATGTTGCATTAATGTAATCATATCGTTGCATAGTAGTTTAGGTGCATAAATAGTTAATTATTTTTATTATTTCTGCATTTCGTTATGTTATGTTTGAGTTTATCTAAAAAAGAAATTAGTTAGAATTGTGTTGTGTTGCATATATCCAGTAATTATTATAGTTCATCTTGATTGAGGCCAATGATGAGATTGGGATTAAGTAAACAAATACAGTACTCGGTATTAGAATTACAATGTAGTTTTGAATTATGACTCAGATCTTGTGCTTGTTTGAAACTGGTATAAAAAGGGTATCACGTAATAATGTCTGTGTTGACTGATTAGTTTAAATTGATACATAAATAGTTTCTAAAGGATAATGCTAGTGTAAATCATAGAAGGACAAGAATATGTAGTGAAGACGACGAATTAGGCAAGAACCTAAGTTTAGGGGAAAAGGTAGGGTATATAAGCTTCAGAAAAAAAATATCTAGTTGAGTCTTGTGGTGGCTTGAGAAAAAAATAATCCCCATAAACACGAGCGTGAGATGGAGCGTAAAATGCACTCACCAACCATCTATAAAAAAATATTATAGAAAAGACGGGAAATTAGGGCAAAGAGCCCCCGTTAATGAAAAAAGAAAAGAAAAGAAAGCATGAATACCCTATTCGGACCCCTAATCTTGGTAAACATTTGATTTTAGTTGGAACTCGTCTGTTTTTGAAATTTTTAAGTTATTCTGTATGATTCCTAATAAGAAATTGATTATGTGTTGAATTTGAACTAGAAGTAGTCAGCATAGATGTTGCTCACACACGCACTATATCAGTAATGACGGTCTAAGATTCGAGGATTGATAAGAAACTATTGAGTGGTTTCGATATGAGGTGTTGAAATGTTTGTTTGATCTTTCTGAGACCGAAGGAATAAATTTGATTCTATAATACTGTTGAATTCATAGACATTTAGTTAGATACATTACATATCATTGCAATGCATTGTTAAGTATAGTATTTTGATTTGTGCTTGAGGACTAGCACGATTTATGTGACGCCCCCAAAATAGGTATACATCACTCATTCTGAGTTGTCAATGCATGGTACAGAAACAACTACAACTTTTATTATTACAACAGTAAAATTGTGAGTTTGAATACAAATATTATCTTCTAGACAATATCTATAGTCAAATAAATCCTCATCATATTTATTGATACATTATTTTACAAAAATAGTGAGGACTACTAAACAACTCTCTCTAGAACCTTCATTCCAAACCCCGACTCGTACTCGCTATATTCTCGCCTCTTGAGAAGAAAAATGGAACAAAAAGGAAAAGGGTGAGCTCAACTAGCTCAGTAAAGAATATTATGACTAAGATAATATACAACAAATTATCGTTAGTCTTCAACAGGGAAAAATCTAATAGAATACAATAGACAACAAATTTTAAATCAATATTCGCAGTGGAAATAATAATTCATTAGAAGAGTTAAGTAGAGAATGCAAACTACTATCTTCTATGTATGAATTTAAAAGTTCATCGTCTATCTTTTATCCCTGTAACATCAATCAATATATATCTAGAATCAAATATTCATCTTTGCACTACAGGCCAAAGATATTCATCAGTTGGTCATGTTCATCTAAACACATGTTCATCTTTGCACTACAGGCCAAAGATATTCTTCAGAAATCATTCATCTTTGCACTACAGGCCAAAGATATTCCATAATATCATCATTTAAGATGAAGATGATGAAAATATTTTTAAAGAAGCGAATCCCGATTGAAACAAAATGACAAGGATTAAGGATTAAGGATTCGTACTTTGTTTTATATCACGTCAAAAATACCTCAAAAATAATCATAGTGGTGTAAAATTCAAGAATGATCAAAACATGGATACAATCAAAGCTAGTATCTAGAATAGATATTTTGGACGAAAAGAAAATTTTTCATTTTTCGATGAATAGTGCCGTATACGTGAATAGTAACTCCGACACCAAAAGTTCCAAATTTGATAAAAACTTCAGATCAATACTAAGATAATGATATTGAAGAAATAATATCATTACAAAAAATAATAATATCCCTTACCTTGAAAGATCAAGATACTAAATAAAAAAACAGGATATAGGTTATGACTTGGACTTGCACCGTATAGCAATACTCAAAGTATACTCAAAATACTCACAAGAATACGCCGATAATATAGAGAGAAAACTTGATTTACGGTGTGATTTTCAATTCTAACCTAAGCACCCTATTTATAGGAAATTGCTTAGAACACCAAAGCAGAAAATTTAATAAATTAATAATATAATTATACAAATTTCCTACGCATGCCTAGAATCTGATTTCAGCCATCAAACACATGTTAAAGATGCCCCCAAACATTCCAAAAACGTTTTTCTTATTTAAAATAATTTAAACTTCCAAAAATCAATTATTTCGGAGCTTTGGAACTTCAATAATTCATAATAAATAGCCCTTTTATCAGAAAATTCGAATCTCGTGACTTTTTATAGAAAATTCAATTCTCTACAACTTTGCAGAAGAAAGTTTTTCCAAATTCTAAACAGAAATTGACCGAAATCCACAAACGGGCGATTTTACATGTTATAATCAAATTTCAGTCAATAAATGGGGTCCACCGACATGTTTAACATGTTTTAAACATTTATTGCAACAAAAATACTCTTCCTCCTCGTATACTCATATATCCCACATTCGTTGTAAAAATATCACCATTATTATATTATTAAAATATAATAATATATTTAAATGAATTATTTTATCAAAAAAAGATAAAATTTCAATTTTCAACAATTGTCACATTAAAAATTTTCTCCGTCTATATCCACATAAAATCAATATTTTTTTCTCATCATATGAATCAATAATTAATTATTCACAAATAATATTACGTAATCACAATATTGACAACTGTGCAGCGGTTGTGAGAAAGAAGGGCTTTCAATAAAGATTTTTCCTTCATTGGCGCAATTAGGTGACCAAACCTCTCCTTAGGCAGAACTTTCTAGACATTGCCAATAATGTTATCTAATAATATTATTCAGGATAATATGAATTATTAGCCGATAATGAAAAATATTGTGTAATGACAATTATTGAAACAACAACAATATAAAATATCAACGCAAAGAATTATTAAATCAACAAGTAATTATTACATGTAACCATTATCGAGTAGTGCCTTAAACGTAAGAATCAATAATTGGTGCAATACCGCATGTCTTCTTGTGTTTTAACCACCGCAAAGTATTTTAACAAAGATAATCTTGAATAACTAACTGCAGTTATTTTTAAACAACTTATATTTGTCGTTTTCTTCATCCAATCGCTTTCAAGTTATGGGGCCCACACATGGTCTATGGCCAAGTCGTACGAATATTCTCCGACAGTACGAATATTCCACGACCAACGAATATTCCCCGACAACAATGAATATTTTATAACCACTTGCTTATTTTGAAATATTTGCGTATCTTACCCCTAACTATCCACATTAATCAAATCAACCCTTACTATTTCAAAATAATAAATAGAGAAAATTAAATTTCATTAATAATAAGTGGGGTCTTACAACCTCCCTCCTTATGAAATTTCGTCCTCGAAATTGACGACGTACACAGTGTTTCAAAAGGTGAGGATACCTCGCTTTTATTTCCGTTTCCAATTCCCTGGTCATTTCCTCTATAAGCATGATTCCTCCATAAAACTTTAACTTGTGGTATGACCTTTCTTGGCGTAGGACATGCTCCTTCCTATCCAAAATCTTGGTGGTACCTCCTCATACGTTAAGTCTTCGGCTATCTCGTCCGGTTCTAACTCTATAACGTGATTCGGGTCTTTCACATATTTACAAAGTACAGATATGTGAAACACATTATGAACACGAGACATACTCGGAGGTAACGCGAGTCTATAGGCTACATTTCCTACTCGGTCAAGAATTTGAAATGGACCAATAAATCGTGGATTGAGCTTTCCTCTCTTCCCAAATCTTGTAACTCCCTTCCATGGAGCAACTCGCAACAATACATGATCCCCTATACTAAATTCCACGTCCTTTCGATGAAGATCCGCATAACTCTTTTGTCGATCTTGTGCCATTTGTATACGTTGTCGAATCATTTGGATCTTTTCGGTAGTCATACGTACTAACTCGGGTCCCAACAATGTTGCTTCACCCACCTCATCCCAACATATTGAAGAGCGACACTTTCGTCCATATAATGCTTCAAATGGAGCCACACCTATACTTGCCTGATAACTGTTGTTGTAGGAGAATTCCACCAATGGTAAATACTTATCCCAACTGCCCTTGAAGTCTAGGACACAGAGTCTTAATAGATCTTCAAGAGTTTGAATAGTCCTCTCGATTGTCCGTCCGTTTTGGGGATGGTATGCGAACTAAATCGCAAATCCGTGCCCATATCCATATCTTTTTGCAAGCTAACCCAAAATATTGAAGTGAATCTTGGGTCACGATCCGAAACTATGGATCTTGGCATGCCATGCAACCTCACAATCTCATTCACGTACATATACTAGCAAGGCGTTCAAGGAATAAGTCTCCGTGATCGGCAAGAAATGAGCGGAGACTTGGTTAATCTATCAACAATAACCCAAATAGCATTGATGCCTTGAAAACCGTAGGAAGACCCGAAATTGAAATCCATGGTAATGTGTTCCCACTTCCATTTCGGAATCTCAAGTGGTTGTAACGGACCCTTAGGTACTAGATGCTTCGCCTTTACACATTGGCAAGTTAAACACATCGAGATAAACTTTGCAATCTCTCTCTTCATATTGTTCCACCAAAATGTATGTCGAAGATCACGATACATTTTAGTACTTCCAGGATGGATTGCAAATGGTGTATTGTGTGCCTCCATCATAATCTTGTACTTCAAATCAGAGTCGTTAGGGACACAAAGTCTGGAGTGGACTCGAAGTATTCCTTCTTCATCAATTCTCGCTTTCGGAATAACTCCTTCTTTTACTTTCTTCTTCATACGCATCATTTCAAATTCGGTGGCTCGAGCAACCTTAACTTTTCTATTAAAGTTGGCTCTATCGTATACTTGACATCATCCTTTCGTCCTTCGATATGATCTTTTACTCAACGCGTCGGCTACCACGTTCGCTTTTCCGGGATGGTATTGAATAGTGTGGTCGTAGTCTTTCAATAGCTCGAGCCAACGTTCGCCAGCGTGTTGAGTTCTTTTGAGTGAAGAAATATTTAAGGCTTTTATGGTGCGAATATATCTCCACTTTCTCCCCATATAGATAGTTCCTCCATATCTTTAAGCGCTGAAACGCATCGGGCCGCTAACTCTAAATCATGAGTAGGATAATTCCTCTCATACTCTTTAAGTCAAGCGCGAGGCATAGGCTATGACTTTCCCACATTGCATGAGAACACATCCTAACCCTTTGCTCGAAGCATCGTTGTAGATAACAAATCCATCCGAACCGGATGGTATTGTTAGAACAGTGCGAAATAAGTCTCCTCTTAAGCTCTTGAAAACTCTTCTCGCATTCTTCGCTCCAAAGCGAATTTTGTATCCTTCCGAAAGTTAATTTGAGTTAATGGAGTAGCGATTCGAAAACCCTTCCACGAATCTCCGATAATAACCACTAGACCCGTAAAGCTACGTACTTGATCCACCGACTTGGTTGCTCCCAACTTTGTATTGCTTCAATCTTTGGGATCAACAGATACTCCATGTTTTGACACCACGTGCCCAAGAAATGCTACTTCCTCAAGCCGAACTCGCATTTCTTCAATTTGGCATATAGTTTGTTTTCACGAAGCCTTTGGAGTACTAGCTTCAAATGGTGCTCATGATCTTCGAGGACTTTTGGAATATATGAGGATGTCATCAATAAAGACAACAACAAACCGATCCAAATATTCCTTGAATACTCGGTTCATCATATCCATGAAAGTCAGAGGAGCATTAGTCGATCCAAAAGACATGACTAAGAATTCATAATGCCCGCATCTGGGGAGTTCTAAAAGGCGGTCTTTGGAATATCCTCGTTTTAATCTTTAGTCGATGATATCCGTAAGCTAAGATCGATTTTGAAAAGAATTGTGCCCCTTGCAATCGGGTCAAACAAGTCATCAATACGAGGTAGAGGATACCTATTCTTGATGGTGACATGGTTCAATTCAGATAGTCAATACAAAGTCACATACTCCGTCTTTCTTCTTTACTGAATAAAACAGAGCACCCCAAGGAGATGTACTAAGGCGAATGAAACCGATGTCCAACAATTTCTGTAGTTGGACCTTTAACTCTGAAGTTCAATAGGAGCCATTCGATATGGAGTTTTAGAAATTGGCATTGTACCGAGTTCAAGATCAATAAAGAATTCAACTTCACGTTACGGGGTGTAGCAAGGGAAGTTGGCGAAATCGTCGGGAAAGTTAATAACAACAGAATATTATTCAAATTTGACGTGTCTTTATTCAAATCCATAACATGGGCTAAGAAAGCTTGACATCCGTTTTTCAATAAGCGAATAGCTTTATGATTAGATATGACGATGATTGATTTTAATGGTTTAGTTGCTTGAATTCGTCACAACAAGTTGGTTAGGAATATGAAAACTAACAACCTTACGAAAACAATCAATTTTGGCATGATGAGTAGTTAACCAATCAATCCCTAAAATCACATCAAAAGCAAGTATCTTTAAAGAGATAACGTCAATGAGGTAAGGTGATGGTGCCAACTTGAATCAAACAAGATTTATAAGCAAAGTGGATGTGATGAAAGTTTCTCTAATGGAGTTTCCACAGATAGGTCAAAGTCTAATTTCTCTAGAGTCAAGTTTAAGCGTTGAGCACATGCGCAGGAGAGATAAATGAATGGGTATCACCCAGTATCAAGTAAGGTATAAACTTCACAAGAATTTATAAATAGCTTACCCGTGATCACCTCATTTGGGTTCCTCGCATTATGACCGATCACAACAAACGCTCTTCCGGAATCGTTGACTTTGACTTTTTTGGGACGATCTTTTGAGTCACCGCCATCGCTAAACTAGGTTTCGCTCTGCATAATCTCGAACGATATGTCCTTCCTTTCCACAATTATAGCATACCTTGAAGCTGTTGTGGATAGTTTGGTGATATGTCCCTCTTTTCCGCATTTATAGCATATGACCGGTGGTCGTTCTCCTCCCTTAGAACCGGTTGTTCTTGCCTTTTGTCGTCTTCACATGGTCGTTGTTAAATCTCCTCTTTTAAAATTTCCTCGACTCGCTTCTTCTATTTTCATGGCTATGATTACCACGAGTGGTTACC
This sequence comes from Panax quinquefolius, assembly GCA_020205615.1. NCBI lineage: Eukaryota > Viridiplantae > Streptophyta > Magnoliopsida > Apiales > Araliaceae > Panax > Panax quinquefolius. Next base: position 36,395,639 of record CM035158.1, on the reverse strand, counting down.
ATTTTGTCCGTCTCTGCTTTTCTCCATTTGGTTATCATTACTCATTGTTCGCTTTATCTACGGTACGATCCTCGATTATGGTCCCTCAGTTGAAACATACTCGTTATCTCGCTTCTAACAATTGAGCCCTATTAACAACATCTGAATAGAGAGAAAATTTATGAGAAATGAGATATTGTCATATGTCGGGTTTCAAACCTCTCAAAACATCCGCGTCATCGTTCCTCATTCTCCACCAAATGAGGTGCAAACACGGATAACTCGCAAACTTTGCCTAGTCTTTCGAGACAAATCATGTTGTTTTGTTCTAATCGATGAACTCCACTTCCTTCATACGTATAATGAACACTTTCGGGAAAGTATTTGTCATTAAATAATTCTGAAATGTTTCCCAAGACATCTTTGAAAGTGCGGTAATTTGGATGGATACGCTTCACTGAGACTCCCACCGATGAGTCCTTTCGCCACACGGAACATAAAGGTGGCGAATGGAACTTCTGTTCCTCCGTGCATCCCAAGACATCGAATATCTTGGTAATTTGCTTGACCCATGTTTCCGCCATGATCGGATCTCGCTTTCCCTTAAATTCGGTGGTCCCAACTCTTTGAAGCGCTTGTTTGTGACAACCCGTGAATTTCTATCATTTCCTCCTATATTTTGAACACGAGTCTCCTAAATGCGATTTTGCATGAAGCTGCAAAAACTTCTAAACATCCCTCGTTCATCATCCTTTCATTGGTGTTGTTCACGGGAGGAACATTGCCCACTGTTCCACGTTCTCCTCGTTGGTGAGAGTACAGCGTCTCCACGGTCTCATTTCCATTGTTAATATTCTCGATCGACATTCTCAAATACCGCATAAAACAAGGGTTAATTAAGGAAATCAATATATCACATAATATCCCTATATCTTGACCAACTAACAAATAAGCTTAGGTAGGACACACTAGCGAAGGATTTACTCGTCTCTCCCTCCTAGTTCTATTCCCGATCTCCGCCAGAGATCATATATCCTAAGCTCGATACCAACTGTGACCCTTATGGTGCTTCAACAACAAAGACTCTCACAATGGTACCTATCGGTTTGCCACCAAGAAAGCGGCTGGCCCCCACGGAGAGTCCGCTTCGGTGCATCCCCATAAGCAGAAATCACCAAAGAAGAGGCTCGGGGCTCTTTACTTTTATGGCTCGATACCAACTGTGACGCCCCCAAAATAGGTATACATCACCCATTCTGAGTTGTCAATACATGGTACAGAAACAACTACAACTTTTATTATTACAACAGTAAAACTGTGAGTTTGAATACAAATATTATCTTCTAGACAATATCTATACTCAAATAAATCCTCATCACATTTATTGATACATTATTTTACAAAAATAGTGAGGACTACTAAACAACTCTCTCTAGAACCTTCATTCCAAACCCCGACTCGTACTCGCTATATTCTCGCCTCCTGAGAAGAAAAATGGAACAAAAAGGAAAAGGGTGAGCTCAACTAGCTCAGTAAAGAATATTATGACTAAGATAATATACAACAAATTATCGTTAGTCTTCAACAGGGAAAAATCTAATAGAATACAATAGACAACAAATTTTAAATCAATATTCGCAGTGGAAATAATAATTCATTAGAAGAGTTAAGTAGAGAATGCAAACTACTATCTTCTATGTATGAATTTAAAAGTTCATCGCTCATCTTTTTCCCCTGTAACATCAATCAATATATATACGGAATCAAATATTCATCTTTGCATTTCTGAGCCAAAGATATTCATCGATTGGTTCGTGTTCATCTAAACACTGTTCATCTTTGCACTACTGTGCCAAAGATATTCTTTGAAATCATTCATCTTTGCACTACATGCCAAAGATATTCCATAATATCATCATTTAAAATGAAGATGATGAAAATATTTTTAAAGAAAGCGAATCCGGTGAAACAAAATGACAAGGATTAAGGATTAAGGATTCAGTACTTTGTTTTATCCACGTCCAAAAATACCTCAAAAATAATCACGCGAGTGGTGTAAAATTCAAGAATGATCAAAACATGGATACAATCAAAGCTAGTATCCGAATAGATATTTTGGACGAAAAGAAAATTTTTCATTTTTCGATGAATAGTGTCAGATATCGTGAATAGTCAGTAGTATCGTGAATAAGAATCTCAGACACCAAAAGTTCCAAATTTGATAAAAACTTCAGATCAATACTTCGGCATAATGATATTGATGAAATAATATCATTACGAAAAATAATAATATCCCTTACCTTGAAAGATCAGTACTTCTAGCTGAAACACCGGATATAGGCTATGACTTGGACTTGCACCGTATAGCAATACTCAAAGTATACTCAAAATACTCACAAGAATACGCTCAATATATAGAGAGAAAACTTGGAGTTTCGGTGTGATTTTCAATTCTAACCTAAGCACCTATTTATAGGAAATTGCTTAGAACACCAAAGCGTAAAATTTAATAAATTAATAATATAATTATACAAATTTCCTACGCATGCCTAGAATCTGATTTCAGCCATCAAACACATGTTAAAGATGCCCCAAACATTCCAAAAACGTTTTTCTTATTTAAAATAATTTAAACTTCCAAAAATCAAATTATTTGAGCTTGAACTTCAATAATTCATAATAAATAGCCCTTTTATCGGAAAATTGAATCTCGTGACTTTTTATAGGAAATTCAATTCTCTACAACTGCGAGAAGAAAGTTTTTCCAAATTCTAAAGAAATTGACCGAAATCCACAAAGCAGGCGATTTTACATGTTATAATCAAATTTCAAATCGATAAATGGGGTCCATGAAACATGTTTAACATGTTTTAAACATTTATTGCAACAAAAATACTCTTCCTCCTCGTATACTCATATATCCCACATTCGTTGTAAAAATATCACCATTATTATATTATTAAAATATAATAATATATTTAAATGAATTATTTTATCGAAAAAGATAAAATTTCAATTTTCAACAATTTTCACATTAAAAATTTTCTCCATCTATATCCACATAAAATCAATATTTTCTCATCATATGAATCAATAATTAATTATTCACAAATAATATTCTGAGAATCACAATATTGACAACCAGTGCGGTTCCCAGGAAAGAGGGGCTTTCAATAAAGATTTTTCCTCATCGGGCGCGCGCAATTAGGTGACCAAACCTCTCCTTAGAGCGAACTTTCTAGACATTGCCAATAATGTTATCTAATAATATTATTCAGATAATATGAATTATTGCTTCGATAATGAAAAATACTTGTGTAATGACAATTATTGAAACAACAACAATATAAAATATCAACGCAAAGCAATTATTAAATCAACGGTAATTCGTAACCATTATCGAGTAGTGCCTTCTTGACGTAAGAATCAATAATTGGTGCAATACCGTAATACTCTTGTGTTTTAAACCACCAGAGTATTTTAACATATTAACTTGTGAATAACTACTACGTGTTATTTTTAAACAACTTATATTTGTCGTTTTCTTCATCCAATCGCTTTTCGTTATGGGGCCCACACATGGCTACGCCGTCGTACGAATATTCCCCAATAGTACGAATATTCCACGACCAACGAATATTCCCCGACAACAATGAATATTTTATAACCACTTGCTTATTTTGAAATATTTGCGTATTATCTTACCTAACTATCCACATTAATCAAATCAACCCTTACTATTTCAAAATAATAAATAGAGAAAATTAAATTTCATTAATAATAAGCTGGGGTCTTACAATTTAAGTTTGGGGGATTTTGATAAGTGGATTTTATATCCACGAATTGATTTTTAATTCAAGCTTATTTGTTGTTAATTCCTTGCTTCTATGATCATTTTTACGTGTTTCTCATTATTTTATATGTAGGATGGTTGGCGTGACAAGTGGTAAGAAAATGAGTCATTTGGAGCATCATTTGAGCAAGTTAGGAGTTTAACAAAAGTCAGTTTGTAGAATGTACCCCCGCCGGGGTGGGCTTATTTAACCTTTACACCCCCACCGGGGTGGGGGGTCTTCATGTCTGAAAGCAGTGGCCTAGCCCACCGGGGCGGGCATTTCCTACGTATACACCCCCGTCGGGGCAGGGGGTGCCGAGTCTGGGTTGTCCTATCTTGGTTCAAATACTGCTGGAACTTGGATTTTGGTTCTTACATGGCTTTAGGAGTCTAGTTGGCATGGAATTGAACAGAGATTGTTTGTGTACACATATATTAACACTAACACAAGATCAAGAATACACACAAGGCAATTTACAGATTGTTTGTGTACACATATATTAACACTAACACAAGATCAAGAATACACACATGGCAATTTATAGAGATTACATACAGATTTTCTTATCAAGCATTGGAGTGAAGATTTTGAAAGAATGTTTATATCAATTGCGGATTAAGGCTAACGTGAAGGGTGTTCTGATTTATTCTTTGTTTAGTCTTATATTTGTAATTGAAAAGATGTTATCTTTAATTTATTCAATTATTATTTCATTGATGATGAACTAATTTTCTTTTTAGGCTTATGACGGATCTTTAAGTGAAACGATGATTATGTATCTTTGATTTCCAGTTTAATAAGCTATTATCCAGTTTATCTATATTGATTTGAGCTTGAATTTTATGAATTACCCGATCAACAGTTCTTTGTGGACTTGTATGAATTTGAGAGAGGAAGTACGAGTCTAGACTTAGTTAATATAGCATGTGTTCTTGAATTTTGTGATTGAACAGAATCTTGATGAATGTTAAGGTAGAGATATGCTTGACATCGCATGTAATCAGATAAAGGACTTAAACTTAACCCTTCTTCAATTATAATTTGCATAGAGATATAGTGAGTTAGTTGATTAAGGTGTTTACCTTGTTTCTATCTAATTTGTGGATTTGAGTTAATACTATAGACACTCGAATTTTTTTTTCCCAGTTACTAACTATGCAGGAGGGCAAAAGTATCTTTTTCACACTCTAGAGATAACCCTGGAGGACCACAACATCAATTCTAACCCCGGAGATAGCCCGGGAAATAGATTTTCCAACCCCGGGAAATCAGTTGCCAACCCCAAAAATAACCCCGGGAAAGTCAGTTCTAACCCCAGAAATAACCCTAGGAGATTAAGTGCAAAGCCCGGAGTTAACCCCAGGAGGTCAAGCCAACCTCAAATATAACCCTGAGGACATTCAGAGTCAACAAAATGGCAATCTCAAAGATAACCCTGAGAAAACACTGCTACAACTGTGCAAAAACCAGAGATAACCGTGGGAGGGGCAAAATGGTCATTTTGCCAACATAACTTCAACTCAAATCAAATAAAATCATTTCAAATCATATTTCTTGGAATCATATTGCTTCAAAAGAATTCCCACAAGAACCATATCTTAACTTCTGAGCACAAACTACGCAAAACGGCTCAATGGACTGCCTAACAGAAACCCGGAAATGCCATTTTGGTCATGGACCCATCTTCCCAAAATCAAAAAAGGGCAAATCCTATGTCATTACATAGCTCTCAGAAAGAGCTTTCCGAAATGGTATGGCACGCTTCCATCGGACTTTTGGATTGAAAGTTATGAAGCTTCGAGGAAACAACGCATTGTCCGAGTGCACGTACTTCGAGACAGCGGGACCCACACTACATGGGGCATCCCGGGCAGCCGCAGGTACACTTGCTGCTACCGCAGGTACACCTGTGGCACCCCCCTCTATAAATAGAGGGCTTGGGGTGGCCATATTTGGAAGAAAAAAAGGCGAGGAAGCCCTGTCCAATTTATTCTGTACACACTATAAACTGAGTGATTTCTTATTTTAAACACTTGTGAGATTATATATTGATACTTTTTTACCAGAAAGAGCCGAGTGTTCATCCACTTAAAGCTATTAAAGTCTTCTTTGGTAGTCCACTATAAGCCTTCTTATACACTATAAAGCCTTTCTCTTCATCTTTGCACACACTCTTCTTCACATTAAGAGTCGTGTTATGTGTGTATGCCCGGACTTCGGTCTGTGGTTTTCATTTCTGTCTGTATATATATACTTATATATGTATATATTTATATATGGACTAACATTATCGAGTTATGCCTCGATTGAGCCTAGACTTATGTCTGGAGCGTTTATTTGCTTATATATATATATATATATATATATATATATATTTACTGATTTTATATATTTACATTTCTGATCCCCCATGGAGATGCTTCGTGGTGGTTGATCATGTCTGTATATATATATATTTACAGCTTTTATATATATATGCTTACTTCTTTTTTCATATAAAGCTGCGACATCATGTGAGCCTAGGAATCATGTGATCACAGATTGATCTCATGAATCTAGATTCGGTTCCGTGATGGACATTTTCAAATTGTAAGCGACTTGTACATTATTTACTATGTTCGAATTTCCTTGGATGGTCATTCATGCCCATGAGGAGTTCTCAGATTGTTGTATATTATTTTCTCAAAGATGCCTCGCATCTCGAAAATAAAAGCAAACAAGCCGAACATTTAATAATAAAATAGAAGTATGAAAAGGTCTCAATTCCTATTGAGCACAGGGTTTGAAAAAACTTTTTTTATAAAACATCATTGTTATATCTTGCTTAAAAATGAATTTTTGTATAAATTCAAACCCTTTGTATATAGGTTCAAACGAGGCCTCGCACTACTTTCAAATAATTGCACATTGATCCACACACATTCATATAACAGTTTCTTAAAAAGTGGCGGTCACCGTGGCAACACGAATGTTGGGGGGTGCATAACACCTTCCCTCCGCATAATCAAGCCCCTGAACCCAAATGAATCTCGGTTTCACTGACCCATTTAGCAGTATCACATCACTGGGTCAATGTGCAAACTTTTTCCAGTTGCGTTGGTGCAACCAGTTAGAAACACCAATTGGCGACTCTTAAAGTCAAATCGTCGACATTACACATGTCGGACCTTTTCACTTGTTTTTTCAAACAAATCTCACATAACAATGAGAACACCAAAAAACAAATAACGAAAAGGGACAACTAAAAATCCCGACATCAACAGGTGGCGACTCCGTTGGGGACTCTAGTAAGAGGGCTTAAGCCGCTATTACAAGCTTTTCAAAATTGTTATTTGTTTGTGTGTGGATGTTGCATTTACATTTTTTTTATTATGAATGTGTATGAATGCATTTTACTTACTGCACTGTATATATCTATCTGTGATATTAGTGTTTCGCACATGTCATCATTTTCATAAACGGTGAGACACGTTGTATGTGAATGTTTGTTGTGTGATTCCTCCACCAGGAGGCTATCCTGTCGGTGTTTGATTACTGGACTCGTAGGGAGACTAATTCCAACGAGGCTCAGGAAAGGCACCACCCAGATTCGCTCCAGTTGAAAGACCGGATTAACTTCTCGTCGAGTAGATTACGATGATCTGGGAACCTTCATGCCAAAAAGTCGCGAGAGTAAACCTAAGATAGGTCATCCTCTGATAAACCAAACGCGAAGGGAAGTCTCTTCATACTTTCCCATTTAAATTACTTGTAATTTCAATTACTTGTCAATCTCAATGTAATAGAAAATATGAAGGAATATGTGTACATGCATATTAAAACCTGACATGCTATCTTGTCTTATAAACAGCTTACATCCGTTTTATAGGATAATATTCCTAAAACGGATACATCACATAGCATGTAACATTTATGCATTCCCTAAGACTAAACTACGTAAGTCTTTTTGTAGGGAAGCAATTGGGCACATTTCCCATTCAAAGTCCAAAAGGGCATTAAGCCCACAGTTAGACATGGATAAAAGTGCCCAGCCTGATCCTACTCCTGTCTCTCGCGAAGAGTTCGAAAGATTAAGTTATCAAATTACGGAGTTGACTGTTGTGTTCAAAGAACTACACCAATCTACTCAGGGTCCACAAATACCCCTCCACACAGAATCCTCTACACATGGAGGAATCTAGGGCCAAATAATGCTTATTCAACTAGAGTTATCCACACCAGGGGCAGTCAGGGTATTGGCAAAAACATGGAAACCCAGATACCTAACCTCATTCCAATAAAGAAATCACAAATCTCAGGGATGATCGAGAAACTATGGATATAAGAAAGAAAGTCCAACAAATGGAGGAGACCATTCGGTCAATCAAAGGGACTGGAAACTATGGGAGTGTCACCTATTCAGATCTTTGCATATTCCCAGGGGCACGATATCCTGCCAAATTCAAAGTCCTAGAGTTTGAAATATACAATGGGGCAGGCGATCCCTATACGCATCTGAAAGTGTACATTGGCGAATTGGGGTCTTATGCTGAAGATAAAAGCCTCAGAATGCAACTTTTTCAAAAGAGTCTCACCAGAGAGGCTAAAGCCTGGTATGCTCGACTTAACAATGCCAAAATTCACAACTGGGAAGAATTGGCCCACGCCTTTCTAAACCAGTACAATTTTTAGTCACAAATGGCACCGGATAGATACCAGGTGACTAAAGTCAAAAAATAAAGTACTGAATCTTTCCGAGAATATGCCCAAAGGTGGAGACATCTCGCAGCGCAAGTCATTCCATCAATGATGGAAACTAAGATGGTAATGACGTTTATTGACATTCAAGAGGCGCCTTACTATGAGAGGATCCTAGCAGGCATAGGAAAGCCATTCTCGAAAATGATCAAACACGACGAAATGGCAGAAATGGGCCTAAAGGCAGGCAAGATTAAAGACTTCACTACCTTGGAAGCAGTCGCTAAGCATATACAGACTGGCAAATATACGAGTGATCCCAAGGGTGTACCCGATAAAGGCATTGAAGATGTATCCCTTGTTGTACATGGGAAAGCTAGGAGACCAACCTACAATCCCCCCATTTGGAAAATGCAAGATAATCTGTCATCTAAACAACAGGCTGCATTCAACCAATGCCTAGACAGGAAAAGAAAATTTGAAAGAACGAAAAATTGGGTGTTCACTCCGCTGGGCGATTTCCTTGAAAATGTATTGGCGATATTAATGGATCACAAGAAAATTATCGAATTGGCCCCACCTCTGGAACTAGGGAGCAAAAGATACAATCCAAGCCAAAAATGTGCTTACTAATCGGAGTCTCCAGGACACGATACACAAGATTGTTGGTCTTTAAAGCATAAAATTCAAAATCTGATCGAAAGTAGCAGTATTGTGGTCCAACAACCTAATCAACAAAATGTCAACACCAACCTTCCGTTGCAGCATGATACGGGGGAAGTAAACATGATCGGGTCAGGAAGCGCTGAAATATATCCAATTCGTAAGTGCATACGAAGGATAGAGGACTACCCCCAAAGGCACAGAACAAATTTCCTAAAGTGGGAAAACTCGGAGGAGGGTATCATAGTAATGCAAAAATTAGAGACGATCCATAATCAAGTAAATCTGCTAGCTAAGCTGATAGTGCACCAACATCAGGATACGAGGCAGTTCTTCACTCAACTATCAGAAGGCCAAGAAAAGGGGGATGATAAAATTGCTAGAAGATCTCGCCAACAGAAAAATTGCTTGGGGGAATGCGAATTCTCAAAGAAGAAAGATCAAACAACCTCCACAAGAGTCCGAAAATTCACCCCTCTAAGCAAATCCAATGAAGAAATGTTACACCTTCTGATAAGCGAAGGAAGGATTACTAAGTTGCTACCTCCTATAAATCCCAAGATAAAGAGTTATGATTCCACCAAGATATGTCTCTACCATTCTAACTCACTTGAACATACGACTGAGGAATGTTGGTCTTTACGACATAAAATCCAGGATCTTATTAAAAATGGAAAGCTGGAGATAGAATTTTTCATGACCAAAAAAGGCGAAAAGGAAATAAAAAGCTTAAGATGTCCACTTAAGATAGGCAGTTCAAATGATGTGAAGGCTATGAGCAGAACACAAGATGGAGTGATCCTAATGCAGGAAATGACAGAGGAGACAAGGGAATCCCCAAAGGAAATTCCTCCTGTGGTCCAAAGATAGCAACCACATTCTAGATCTTATAACCTTGGATGATGCGGAGGAAATACTAATCCTTTCCAAGGAAGAAAAAGCCAAAAAGGAAAGTTCCTTGTAAGAAATGCGACAACAGTTCGAGGGAGATTTCACGGTCGAATCCTCTCAAGCCTAAGAAAAAGGTGAAGGAACAGATGGAGGAAAATGTGGTAAGGTTATCAGGGAAACCAACCCCTCAAAGAATCTAGAGTTCATCCCTGTTTGCGAGGTGTTCAGTTCAAGCATCTCTAAGGAATGTACTGAATCAAGAAGTGATCAAGTTATGGCCATAAGTGAAGACATTCTGAACCAAGAAGTAACCTCTATCGTGAGCCTTGAAGGCAACATAACCACTGACAACTGGACTATCAGGCCTTAACTAGCCAAGAAGATGTAGATCCAGGGGATAAGGTTGCGAGTTCTAGAAGATGCTGGGACGGTATCACTTTCTTCGTAGTATACCTTTTATTTTCCATGCATGTAAATATTGAAAAAAAAGAAAAAAGAAAAAGAAAAGAAAAAAAGAAGAAAAAAGACAAAAAAGAAAAAAAGAAAAAAGAAAAAAAAAGAAAGAAAAATAAAAGAAAAAAAGAACAAAAAACAAAAATAAAACAAATCAAAGAATCAAATCATTCAGGTTTTAGCTCATCAAGCCTGAACTACGAAAGACCTGATCTCCTCTCCAATAGGAGTACGTAGGCAACCATTTATGGTGCGGTCAAACCAAACAAAAACCAAAACAAACACTTCTCAAACCGTTTATCTTATCAAGCAAGAACTACGCAGACCTGATCTCCCTCACATACAGGAGTTCGTAGGCAACCATCAGTGGTGCGGTCTGAACCTCAAAAGAAACATCCCAACCCAAACATCAATCCCAAGTCTACGCCTAAGAACAACCCTCCAAGTCAGCGACCTGTGTGGAGAAGACCCAACAACACTTCAATGTCATTCCATTAATTTTGGCAAAAATCCCAGAAAGGAAGAAATAGCGATACACTAAGACAACCAGCATCGAGGACCTTCAAAGAGCCGACACCCTCAATCACAAGTCTTCATCAAATCAGAAGAAAATCATCAAAGCCGATTGCGCGAACAAGTCAGGAACAATGATTGAGGGCATCAAAGCCCAAATCCACTACCTGTTCACCATCTGATACAAAGGTAAAAGCCTCTTGCGATCTCAGCATCCTAGCAAAGCAACTATCCCAAACAACAAGCAAGGCTGGAGCAATTTCAACATTGGCGACAACCCGATATTGGGACCCTTACAATAAGACTGGGGAAATCTCAGAAACTGCAACAACTCAACACTGGGGCATTTATCAACCATCCTAAAGAGGAAAATGCACCAGTCAGCACCATCAGCATGGTACATCATCATCAGAGCTTCCCTCATATCATCTCACTAGCGATTCAGATATTGCTCACTCGCGATTTGGACAACAAAGAGAGTTTCTCATATGAATACCCGACATCAACATGCGAAAGGACTGGGGCATTTTCTGATTCCAAGAAAGGGAAGAAGTTTAAGGCAGGATCAAGCCTCTCATCAAAAGAAAGGGGAGAACTCCTATCACGGCGATATAAGCTTGCCCCTATAGAAAAAGGGGAAAATTCTCAAAAAAGTTCTTAACTCAAAAGTAAAGGCCCAATGACAAAAGGTTTGGCGAATGAAATCTACACCATCAAAAATGTTAACTTGCGTCAAATCCTCATAAGTTGAGGCCTCTACACTGAAGTTCAAATCTGGGTAGCGAAAGAATGAGTTTCACCTTCCAGGGATATCAGCGGCATTCAGGTCATCAGTTTAGCCGGGTTGCGAATCAAACGCTCAAGGAAATGGGGCATAAGCACCTAACAGCGAAAGAAAACTCCAAATCACCTCAAAAAGGGTGAGAAAAAATTCTACTCCATACAAATTATAATCTGCATCAACCTAGGACGATAGACTCCTAAGAAAATCTAGATCATCACATCATACATGATCTGCACATGTGCAAATGCGCTACATCAACGTACATCTCTATCAAGCATAACATCAGACAGAGTCTGGTGAAGCAAACCTTTGGATCTAACTTTAGCAAAGGTATCAGAAGATCCAGTATTCGAAACCATTGGCATCAATTCAGCGTAACATCAAGACAGTTCAACGATGAAAGCTTTGTATACCACCGTTCGAGTGGGAATCGAAACAGTTTGGCGATGTCAGTATATTCAACTACCAGTAGGGTAGGATCTGTTGTTAAACTACCATCAGGGTAGGCACCATTATAAACTACCAGCGTATACATCAGGAGGGTCTGGTGATCTCAAAACGTCGTTCTCGTAGAGATGTAGAAAACATCTCAATTTCTCTTCATCAAACAAGCATCAGCGACACTGACAAAAAGCCAAACCGTTGTAGTCAACACCAGCATAGGCATCAATAATCCCCGGTAAAGGTAGAGCGATTTGCGAAAGCATTTTTACATTCATCATAACATTCATTACATTGCGATTTGCGATATAAGAAATGTGATGTGCGATTTGCGATTGGCCAAAAGCGAAGTGCAAAGTACGAAATGCGATATGCGATTTATGAACGGCGATTTGCAAAAACATTTTAACATTCATTACATTACGATTTACATCATTAAAAATACCATGTCATATTTCAAGTGTCTACTAATCTTTATCATGTTCATTCCATTGCATTGCATGAACAAGATAAAGAGGGGCATCTGTAGACACTCAAAATTTTCTTTTCCTGTTACTAACTATGCAGGAGGGCAAAAATGTCTTTTTCACACTCTAGAGATAACCCTGGAGGACTATAACATCAATTCTAACCCCAGAGATAGCCCGGGAAATAGATTTTCCAACCCCAGGAAATCAGTGCCAACCCTAGAAATAACCCCGGGAAAGTCAGTTCTAACCCTAGAAATAACCCCGGGAGATCAAGTACAAAGCCCGGATTCAACCTAGGAGGTCAAGCCAACCTCAGAGATAACCCTGAGGACATTCAGAGTCAACAAAATGACAATCTCAAAGATAACCCTGAGAAAAGACTGCTACAACTATACAAAAACTAGAGATAACCCTGGGAGGGGCAAAATGGTCATTTTGCCAACTCAACTTCAACTCAAATCAAATACACTCATTCTAAATCATATTGCTTCAAAAGAAGTCCCACAAGAACCATATCTTAACTTCCGAACACAAATTACGCAAAACGGCTCAACGGACTGCATGACGGAAACCCGAAAATGCAATTTCGATCATGGACCCATCTTCCCAGAATCAAAAAAGGGCAAATACTATGTCAATGCATAGCTCTCAGAAAGATCTTTCTGGAATGGTATGGCACGCTTCCATCGGACTTCTGAATTGAAAGTTATGAAGGTTTGAACAAATAATACGTTGTTCGAGTGCACGTACTTCGAGACAACAAGACCAACACTGTTCGGGGAACCCCGGGCAGCTGCAGGTACACCTGCTGCTACCATAGGTACACCTGCGGCACCCCCCTCTATAAATAGAGGGCTTGGGGAAGACATATTTGGAAGAAAAAAAGGTGAGGAAGCCCTGTCCAATTTGTTCTGTACACACTATAAACTGAGTGCTTTCTTATTTTAAACACTTGTGAGCTTATATATTGATACTTTTTTACCAGCGTGAGCCGAGTGTTTATCCACTTAAAGCTATTAAAGTCTTCTTTGGTAGTCCACTGTAAGCCTTCTTATACACTATAAAGCCTTTATCTTCATCTTTGCACACATTCTTCTTCACATTGAGAGTCGTGTTGTGTGTGTATGCTCGGACTTCGGTCTGTGGTTTTCATTTCTGTCTATATATATATACTTATATATGTATATATTTATATATGGACTAACATTATCGAGCTATGCCTCGATTGAGCCTAGACTTATGTCCGGGCGTTTACTTGCTTATATATATATATATATATATATATATATATATATATATATATATATATATATTTCATCGGGCTTGAAGTTTACTTGAGGCCTTTTCTTCGCTTTATTTATATTTAGTCCTACTTGGAGTTTACTTCGTGGCGGTTGATAAATCTTTACTACTTTATTTACATTTAGTCCCTTTGGAGTTTACTTCATGGCGGTTGATCGATTATCGCTTTTATTTACTTTTCGATCCCCATGGAGTTGCTTCGTGGTGGTTGATCATGTCCATATATATATTTACCGCTTTTATATATTTATATTTTCGATCCCCCATGGAGATGCTTCATGGTGGTTGATCATGTCTGTATATATATATTTACAGCTTTTATATATATATAACTGCTTACTGCTTTTCATATAAACTATGGCATCATATGAGCCTAGGAATCATGTGATCACAAATTCAGTCTACTGAATCTAGATTTGGTTCCCGTGATGGACATTTTTAGCTGTAAGCAGCTTGTACATTATTTACGGTGTCTGAATTTCCTTGGATGGCTGTCATGCTGATGAGTGAGTTTTATACTCATAATTGAATGTGTTTGAGATTAATCTTTTGGTTGATTTTAAGTGTTTGTGTCTATTCATGCATGTTTTATGTTGTTTTGTAGGAATTGGGACAAAAGTTTCTTGGATCGACGTTTGGGGTGGCTAGATTCGCGTTTTTGGCTTGCCATTTACACAGCAGTCACTTTAGAGCCAATTTTAGTATTGCTCCGGATCTTATTTCGAAAACCTTAAAGAATGAAAGTTGTAGATCTACTTCTCTTTTCGGATCATCTTGAATCATCGAAATCGGAGTTCGGACAAAGAAGTTATGGCCATTTTCCCAAAGGACGTCGGAGTAGAAAATGTCAGAACATGTACCGGCCTTGAGAACCTCAAAGGTGGGGTTGAAGATCAATCCCGGCTCTGGCTACTGGGAAGGGCTTAGTGATGGCTTTGGATGCGTTTTTGGGCTTAATTTTGACACCTTTTGACTCCAAATTGGATTGGGTTTGTTTTAAGCTAAAAATTGGACTCAGTAACCTATAAATACATGATGTAAGGCATAAAATAAAAAGAGAATACATAGATTAGACTAGATTAAACACTCCATTAAATTAGAATCTAAACCCTAGTTCTTAATTAGCTATTGGAGATTGAACAAATTGAAGAACACTGAAGATCAAGATCAAGAGCAAGAGCAAGAGGGGAGCATCAGATTTGCTGACAACAGATTCTATTCTCTTCTCTTATCATACTTTTATCTTTTAATGTCTATTTAGTTGTGGATTCTTGGTTTTAATTCATTAAATATGAACTAACTCTTTTATTAAGATTTCAATTGAACCTTTTATGGCTATAAATTAGTTATTTAATTTATTCCAATTATTTGTGTCAAAGTGAGTTGTTTATCTTGCCTTATGCTTATTGATTAATTATCTGATCAGTAATTACTTTGTTACTCTAGAAGGAATTGGAAGAGGAATTCTTGGGTTAGAACTGGGCATGATATGATGTGACTTAGTTATTTGCACAATGAATAATTAGGTTTGTGAATAGAATGAAAATATCTTTTTGTCGCATGTAACACATAAGGAATTGGGATTGTAACGAGTTTAATTCAATTGTTTTGCATAGGAATATAACAAAATTAATCTGGATTAAATAGAAGGCAATTAATCACTTGGAAAAGGGCTTTAGGCATTTGAGAATTCCTGTTAACAATTCAGTAGACATAATAATTGGGATAATTGGATAATTGTTTTATAGTTCATAATTGGGGATATTGGAGTTTTAATCCTTATTTACCTGAATTCAATCAAATCTTAGTTTTGTTTATTTGCTTTCTTTTAGACTAATCTCTTTTAATTGTTTAATTTAGTTTTCTTAATTAGAAAATTCACAATTTGCAATTGTTTAAATAAAATTGATTTGGTTAAGAGTTAGTATTTGGTAATTTTTATTAAATAATTCCTTGTGGGAACGATACTCTACTTTCACTTTATTACTTGTTGACCGTGTATACTTGCACGTATTCATTGATTGCGAAATCGATCAACACATGCCCATGAGGAGTTCGGCATTGTTGTATATTATTTTCTCAAAGATGCCTCGCATCTCGAAAATAAAAGCAAACAAGCCGAACATTTAATAATAAAATGGAAGTATGAAAAGGTCTCAATTCCTATTGAGCACAGGGTTTGAAAAAACCTTTTTTATAAAACATCATTGTTATATCTTGCTTAAAACTGAATTTTTGTATAAATTCAAACCCTTTGTATATAGATGCGAACGAAGCCTCGCACTACTTTCAAATAATTGCACATTGATCCTCACACACACACACACACACACACACACACATTCATATAACAGTTTCTTGAAAAGTGACGGACACCGTGGCAACACGGATGTCGGGGGGTGCCTAACACCTTCCTTCCGCATAATCAAGCCCCCGAACCCAAATGAATCTCGATTTCACAGACCCATTTAGCAGTGTCACATCATTGGGTCAATGTGCAAACCTTTTCCGGTTGCATTGGTGCAACGATTAAAACACTGTTGGCGACTCTTAAAGTCAAATAAATCGACATTACACATCGCCGTAACTTTTTCACTTGTTTTTTCAAACAAATCTCACATAACAATGAGAACACCAAAGAACAAGTAACGTAAAGGGACAACTAAAAATTCCGACGTCGACAAATACAGTATTAGTACATCGAGAGGTGGCTAGTGTTACATTCGTGTTCTTGATTAATAAACTGGGATAGTAAGTTAAACTGGAATAAAGGTGTAAGAATCAGAGTGAAGCTTAGGGTGAAGTCGTAAACCTAATTCTCCAATAATTGTTTGAAATTTCAGTTTTTAATATTTGTGATTGTTTTGGTGATCGTAGTATTTTTAATAATTTGATTTTAATAATTTTAATCATTGATTTGAATAGTTTAATAAAATTAGGATTAATAAGAAACTGATAATTGTGAAGTTAAATTCTTACTAAGTTTTCTCTGTGGGAACGATACTCTACTTACTATTATATTACTTGTTAACCACGTATACTTGCGTGTTGTGCGTAACTAGATTTTACCCAACAGTACTCAGAGAGAAGTCTAAGATCGTTGAGTGAAATATCAGTTCGTAGAGTAAAGGCTGAAGTCACTCTACTACCGTAGAGCTACATCAAATCGTAAAGTCTAGTATCGTAGAGTTAAGTCATTCTACGATCTGATGATTTACTCTACATTTCTACATTGAAAGCCAGAACGACCAAAATCATAGTCAATTTGTTTGGAAAAATACATTTAGTCCAATTATTAAATCATTGAATTATAGTTCCTTTTGGACTAATTAAAGAATTTGAGTCGTAGAAAAATAAGAAAGTAAAATAAATATATAAATATTGTACCGTGTAATATAAAATTCCTATGAAGAGCATTTTATCCTAATTTTTCTTGAAAAATTTAATTTTTATTTTGTTATCATCAAAACAGTAGAATAATTTAGACTCTTCAATATTCTGACATATTATTAATGTTGTAACTGATATTGATAACGATTGTGCGAAATCGGCGCAATTCTAGAAAGCAACAGTTCTGACTGTGCGAAACCGACGAAATTCCGTACTACTATCAATCTCAAAATTGATTTTTAAAAAATTAAAAGATAACAAATTATTCTTTTGTTTTATATATTTTCCATGAATTAATGAAATAAATATTTTTTTAAGTTACTACTTTTCTTCTTCTTTTTTCTAATTTGGGGGATTCTAATCTAAGTACCTCTTGCTTGACTCGGTTGAGTGACTACTTTGGGTCTCACATATACCGAGACACAGAAATTTACAATTTTTAAATTTTGTTAAAAATCTCTAAGATATAAATCCAAAGTATATACATTTTTTTAATTTTTGTGGACAAGAATAAAATACACAAAAGTACTTTGTGTGTTTAATGCTTCCCAGGTTTAAAGTGAGAAATTGCTGAAACTACTCATACCAGAAATTCAAAGTTTCGAATTTAAATCAGGTAAACACAAAAGGAATATTTTCTTTCTTTTCTGTCACCTTTCCCCACTTGAATACTGATTCCCTTCAATAATTCAATAATTTCAGTATCAAGTCTGTCTTTTGTGATTGACTTTTATCTCCTTTAAATGAAATTGCATCTGTATTTTCTTTAATTGCTCAGAAAATTTGTTGTTTCTTAGCTAAATGATATGATTTGATTTTTTTTGATTGGTTTTAGGGATTATTATTATTATCTGCTTATAGGTAATGATATTTAGTGGGGTTGGTGAAATCTTTGTAGATTATGAGAATCTATGCTGTTGGGTGCTCATGGATTTTGTGCTTTTGACTTCATTGCATATATTCTTGAATGAATTATAACTGCTTTTGTTTAAGAACATTATAGACTGGTTAATTATGTGTGTATATATATATATACACACATATATATAGGTTAGGGTTTGGAGAAATTGAAGGTTTTGGGGAAAAGTGGAAAAGGGATTGCTTCTGGTTTGGATCCTCAATTTCATTAGTATTCTATTTATGTTTTGTTACTGAACTAGGAATTTAATTGCTAGGAGTAAATAGAACATGGATGATGGAGAGGTAGAGTTCTCGGAGCATGTATTCCCTGCGAATTCAGATTCATTTCTTGACGATTTTTTGAAAAACTCACGGACTTGTACTCATACGCACACTTGCAACCCTCCGGGCCCTGATGCAGCACACACTCACACATGCTTCCACACACACACAAGTTTTTCCATTTGAAGAAGATTATGTCCCAAATGAGGGCCCAAATCAGTCAGCAAAGCGTCGGATGCCTGTGGGAAACCGAAAAGCGGTTAGGAAGTACCGAGAGAAGAAAAAGGCGCACACGGCCTATTTGGAAGAGGAAGTTATGAAATTGAGACTTATGAATCAACAATTGGTTAAGAAATTACAGGGGAAGGCGTTTCTTGAAGCAGAGGCTTTGAGGCTTAGGGGGCTATTGATGGATATTAGAGGAAATATTGATAGTGAATTAGACGTTTTCCCGTCGCAAAAGCAGTGTCAAACTACAAGTGCTGTTAAGGAAGGTGATTCTGGCGGGCAGTTTAGTGGTGGGGAGATGGGGATTGATTGTGAGAATTACATGCCTTGCTTCCATCCTAATTTGAGTAATGGTGGTAGTGGGAAAATGGTAGCGTTTTGGGAGAAAAATTGTCAACCTCCTGTTATAGATTGTCAAACTGCTAATGCAAATGATGCTGCAAGTGCAGAAGGATGTGCGACGTTGGTGTCATCTGTTACTCGAGCTGGATGAGGGCAGATCTCGACAGTATGTTTTTCGAATCTTTTTGAGCTTTTTGGAATCATATTTTCCTTTACTTCGGAAAATGACGAGAATATTTTCTTGTGTTATGTAATATGGTTAGGACAAACAACTTGATATACCTCAAAAGGTTTGATGACCGTAAAATGTGTATAAGGTTTAGAAATGTATCTATTAGAACTCTGAAACTCAGTAGTGTGATAATTTTGTTATCTAGAAAAATCTTTCTTGAGATTCAGCATGTAAGTAAACCTGCTTTCTTATGTACTTACATGTATAAAGGAAGTTGTGTGAAATCTTTAGTTGATTGCTACTTCGCAGAATTTTTTTCATATATAGCCAGAAATGACATTCTTTTGAGTACACCCTTTTGTAGCAGAGTTTTTTATGTTATTTATAATTTCATAGCTTGTTTAATTTCACCCTACCCCCACAAACCTCTACCGGTCTACCCTAACCCCCACTCCAGGAGCCTTTTTTTGATGGTATATAATGATAAATCAAATTTAAGAGTTAAAATGACATTACAAGTAGCATTCAGACTTTGGTATGTAATTTTCTATAAGAACATCTAACAAGTAGGTAAAGGTATTTGTTATGCAAGAAGTCTCCATTAATATGAATAGAATGACAGAGAACAATGGCCTTATATATACGGATAGAAAAGTTGGGTTACGCAGGAATTCTTATTGCCCTGCATTTCTCGAATTGGATATTATCTTTATGGATGGTTATTATTAGTGTTATATAGTAACAAGGAAAGGAAAGAGATAATAGAAAAATGAAATATTAGTCCTAGAAAAGGATTCTCTTGGCTCTCTCTTTCAATTCTTTCTTGGCTCTCTCTTTCAATTCAAGATACACATACATATTTATATTTCTGTTGGGAAGCTAAGCCAAATTTTTAGTTGTCTACATTCATAGATTAAATTAGTTTATTTAATATTCCTAAACAAGTGTTAAAACATTTAGTATCTTGTATTGGGTATATCAATGTCATTAGAGTTCTCTGGAGTTTTATTCTTCTTAAGCCAAGTATTTTGGAATTCTTTTGTGATCCTATAAATACCAATGGTTGTAATCACTTTTATGAGTGAGACGTAGTAACAACAAGAGTTTAGTTCAGAAAAATCAAACCTTCTCCTTCGGTAAGACTACAAATTTGTATGAAAGCTTTAGAAAAAAAGGGAGCAGCAGAACAAGAGTAGATCCAGTGCAGTACAAGAAAACATAGCAGCAGCTCAGCAGAAGCACAAGAGAGAATAAAAGGGGTTGAATGATACTTCTGTCTCTCCAAGTTGTTATCCACTTTCAAAGTCGTTCGTAAAGTTCAATTTTCGTCAGTTAAGTCTTTAAAGTAACATTTTGTTGGCGTTTCCGTTCCTTCAGTCCAATTTGATCTTAACTCAACCCATTTTGACCAATTTTGACTCAACGAGACCTAATTTGACATAACACCAATTTTTAATATTTAAAAATAAAATATTATTTTTAAAAACAAATTAAAATAATAATTAATTTTAATATTTTAAAATAAATGGTTTTTAAATAATTTTGAAATAATAATTATTTTTAATATTTTAAAAGTAAATATTATTTTTAAAAAATAATTATATTTTAAAATAAAAAATAAATTTTTTTAAATAATTTGAAAATAATAATTATATTTAATATTTTAAAATAATAATTATTTTTATATCTAAAATAAAATATTTTTTAAAATATTTATAAAAATAATTATTATTCTAAGGAAAAAATATTGAAACTTTTATTTTTTCAAAAATGAGTAAAGTTTCATAAAATATAGATTCAAAAAAATTACATAAAAAATAAAACTTTATTCTTTTAAAAATAAAGTAGATTTTTTTTTCATTTTTACGTAAAAATTTATTTTCAAAATTTTTTTAATATCTTTATCATTATTACATGTATTCTTAATATTAGAATTTTAAAAACAAAAACTAAAAAAAGAAATTAAAATACAAAAATAATAAAAGATAAATAAAAAACTGATTCATTTTTTTAAAAAAATAAATAAATAAAAAAGTTTTAAAAATAATTATTATTTTCAGAAAAAAATTTAAAAAATAATGATTGAATCCTTAAAGTTCTTCATTATTCATAAAAAAAAATTATTATTTTTTTGAAAATAATAATTATTTAATTAAAAATATTAAATTAGTTTTTTATTTATCTTTTACTATTTTTTATATTTTAATTTTAATTTTAATTTCTATTTTTAGTTTTTGTGTTTAAAAATTCTAATATTAAGAATACATATAATAATGGTAAATATATTAAAAAAAATCTGCAAATAAATTTTTACAGAAAAAATGAAAAAATCTAATTTATTTTTTTTTAAAATAAAGTTTTCTTTTCTTATGTAATTTTTTGAATCTATATTTTATGAAACTTTACTCATCTTTGAAAAAATTAAAAGTTTCTAATATTTTTTCTTAGAATAATAATTATCTTTATAACTTTTAAAATAATATTTTATTTTCAATATAAATATAAATATTATTTTAAAATATGAAATATAATTAAAATTTTAAAATAATATTTTCTTTTAAAATATTTAAAATTATTATTTTAAAATATATTTTATTTTAAAATATTAAATATTATTTATTATTTATTTTTAAAAAACTAATATTTTATTTTTAAATTTTAAAATATTATTTTTAAAAATTTATGTTATTTTAAAATATTAAAATATTTATGTTATTTTAAAATATTAAAATAATTATTATTTTAAATAATAATTTATTTTAAAATATTAAATATAATTTTTTGAAAATGTTAAATATAATTATTATTTTAAACTTATTTTAAAAATAATATTATATTTTAAATATTAAAACTTTGGGTTGGGTCAAATTGTGTCTGATTAGGTCAAAATTAGTCAAAATGGGTAGGGTTGAGGTCAAATTGGGCTGAAGGAACAGAAACACTAACAAAATGTCACTTTAAGGACCTAGCTGATGAAAATTAAACTTTAGGGACGACTTTGAAAATGAATGACAACTTGGAGGGACAAAAGTGTCACTCAGCTGAATAAAAGGAGTAGGAACGCTACGAATGAAAAGAGAAAAATTGGAGCCATCATTCATCCCTCAAATCCTTTAAAATCAAGAAGAAGCTGGGAGGAGATTATGATCAAAAGTTGCAGATCAAAGTTGGGCAGAGAAGAAAAAGCGAGCTACGGGGCATGAAAGATTTGACAAATTCTAACATGACTTCACTTATTCCTCGGTTTGGTGGAGAAAATTATAATTATTGGAGAGACAATATGATGTTATTGCTCAAGTCATTGGATTTATGGAATATTGTGGAAGAAGGATATGAGGATCCAAAAGACGAAGATGCTTTGACACAAGTGCAAAAAAATAATTTGAAGGAAAATCGAAAAGGCAACAAAGTGCGTTTCCAAATTTATCAAACAATTGAGACGCTAGTGTAAGAAAGAGTTGCTAAAGCTAAAAGTTCAAAACAAGTCTTGGAGATTATTCAAATTACATACAAAGGTGATGAAAAAGTAAAAAAAGGTACGCCTTTAAACCTTAAGAACAGAATTTGAAAAATTAGAAATAAAAGAGGATGAAAGTATTTCAGATTATTTTATAAGAGATAATTCAATTGTAAATCAAATGACATCCAATGGTGAAGTTTTAGATGATGATAAAGTTGTTGCAAAAGTTCTTCGTAGTTTACCATCAAAATTTGATTATGTTTTACGGTAGCTATTGAAGAATCAAAAGACCTTTTTCATCTCTTAATGGGATAAATATTTTTTTTGTCACTGTACTTTATGTCAACTTACAAGTGAGTCACTCAATCATTTTTTCTTATAGTTAACTCACTATACTTTTGATTACTAACAAAAAATTTAAATTCCATCTTGACTGTTAAATTTTTAATGGAACTTTGACGTGACATTTATGTGACTTAATCTTTTCAATATAAATAAATGACTAGACATAAACATTCTTACGTGTAATTTAAAAAATTATTTCAAATATTTTGTTCACAATTATTAATCATTTGAGAGTAAATATGTCAAACCACATTTATCTAACATTAAAATTAACTCAATAAAATTATTTCTTACAACCAACATTTAGATCTAAAATTAATATGGTTTCTATATCCTTCTTCCTCTCTCTTTTCGCCCTCTGTTCCGCCCGCCTCATCAAACTAGATCCAACAGATCCTTCAATCAAAACCTAGATCCAACAGACCCTTCAACCAAAATAGAGAATGCACAAACTAGATCAAACATCATATGCTAGATCGAAAACACACGGATAAAAATAGCCAAAGAACTCATAACCAGGTGTCGGCGCGATCAAATCGAGATCTGGAAAAAGATGAACAAGAGCAGAAGAGCACACCACCAGATCCGAAGCTAGGATCTCTTCCAAACCCCCATCATCAGTAACCAAGGAGAACCGAACCCCAACCCATCAACTCCCACCAGTCCTCAACATCAGATCATAACCCCCAAATCAGAACAATGCTTTTGAACCCTCATCATAATGGTTAGACCCCTTAAAGCTAAACTTCAAGTTAATCCAAGATGGATCCCACCTTGACACCACTACTCAAACTGGAACACAAAGTTTTGAAGGGCATCAAAAACCATATCCAAACATTTCAAACCACAAAAGCGGAAATGAGATAGTGGGTGAATGATGGGTTTTAATTAATTGATTACTAAAGAGCAATTAGTAGATCTAGGCTTTTGGAGGTGAATAATGGATTTAATTTTTTTTTTTTAGATCTGAATTATGGTGGAGTTAAAATTGTGTTAGATATTGTGCTGTAAAATCTTGGATCGTTGATGGTGGTAGTTATAGTAGCGGTGGTTATGGATTATGGTGGTGGTGTTATTGGCGTTGAGGTAGATGAATAGTAAGAACATTTAGCTAATTTAAAGGTTAAATTTTAATTAAAAATTATTTTTACTACACATAATTCATTAATTTGCCAAGTAAGAATGCATGTATATAATGTCAAAATAATTAAATTTATAAATATGTATGTATATAAAATGAATAAGAATTTATTTGTAATTTTAGTATATTTTATTTTTATAATTTTTTAAATAATTATACTTGTTACTAATGATCTAAAAACTTATTTTCTAATAATCACAAAAATAAGTAAATTATTATTTTTATTTTTTCCATTTTTTGCTGGCTTTTCTGCTTTTATTTATTTTAAAAAAAATTCTTTCATTTCCACTCGAGAGTGGTCACATCATAATGCTAACTTTCTTTCTCTTTCTATGTCAGCTTTCTCTCTCTTATGTGGCAAACTGTTTAAAGTCAACATGATTTAACGGATTTTCTAACAGTTTGTAAGTAAAAAAAAGTATAGTGAGTTGACTGTAAGAAAAAAACGCTTGAGTGACTCACTTGTAAGTTGACATAAAGTACAACGACCAAAAAAATATTTAACACATCTCTTACTATACAAGATTTGGAATAAAAAGCAAATTTAGTTTACGGGAGGTATTGTTGGGAAGCTAAACCAAATTTTTTGTTGTCTTCATTCATAGATTAAATTAGTTCATTGAATATTCTTAAACAAGCGTAAAATCTTGTATTGGATATATCAATGGTCATTAGAGTTCTCTCGAGTTTTATTCTTCTAAACGAATGAGGGTGTATTCAATACTTTTTTTAAGTAACAGACTTTTGTAGAGTTTGTGAATTTTAAGGATGTAGACACTCAAAATTTTGCTTTCCTTGGACTAACCATGTAGGAGGGCAAAAACCTCTTTTCTACCCCGAGACAGCCTCGGAGGACTACAGTAAACCTTAAACCACGAAGACAATTCTGTGAAATATCAAATCAAACCCCAGAGACAGCACCATGGGACATCAAATCAACCTCGGAGACAACCCCGAGGAAAGACAGAGATAATAGCAGTCAAAGCCCCGGAAATAACCTCGAGGGACAACAACAACCACTTCAAGCCCATAAATAATCCTGGGAGGGCAAAGAAGTCATTTTTTTCAAACACAACATAAAAAATAACTTTCCAACTATAGAGAAGGTTACAAAGATCAATCGCAACAATCCAGAGTGCAAACTATGCAAAATAGCTCAACGGACTTCTTGTGAAGACCCGAAGATGCTAGTTTGGTCATGGACCCATCTTCCGGGATTCGAAAAAGGGCAAGCCCTATATCATTGCGTAGCTCTCGAAAAGAGCTATTCGGAATAGTATGGCACATCTCCATAGGATTCCCGGATTGCAATTTACAGACGTTTTAGCGGATGACGCGTCGATCGAGGTGCACATACTTCGAGTCGATGGGGCCCACCAGGCTCAGGCACATCGGGCTATATATATCAGCCCCCATCAGCCATAAAAACAAGTTTGGTGGGAGAGAGAAAGGGTCCAGGAGATAGAAATCCTGCCATTTGAGAGAGAAAGACATCTTTTCTTCCGTTTAATTTTTATAAATCTCGTATACAGAACACTCTTATACATATATATAGCAACATATCAAATTTTTACCGGTAGAAACTGAGTTTTGAAGCGCCAAAGCCGTTCGATAGTCATTCTCGTGCAATATCATAAGATCTCTTTAGATCTGCTTTTTTTTCTTGCTTTACACTATAAATAAGTACTTTATATATAGATATATCTCGATATAACATAGATCTGATTTTTTAACCATTCATTTTCATGTAAATAGTCAATATTTTCATTTTATTGATTAGATCTGTACTAGATCTAGCCAAATCTAGCTTTTAACCGATTCAAATGTTATAAAACTTGAACCTAAAAGCTAGAATGACTCAGATCTGTATAGATCTAGTTTTCTTTCTAGTTTTGTAAATATTCAGCAACCACGCGACCCTAGATCTGTATCTAGAGGACACTGGAAGCTTTGGCTACGCGCATGCAAGGATTTAACTGATGAATCCTTTGTTTTGCGACGTCTACAAGTAAATATGCATTTTATTTCAATATATTCATTGTGCAGGCTGTTAAATGATATCATGTGAGCCTAGGAACCATAAGGTCGATGATTTAATCAATGGATATAGATTCGGTTCCCATGATGGACTTGTTTAAGTTGTACAGCCAGCTTGCAATCTAGTGTACATGTAACTGCAGAGCCTTAAAAGGGTTATCTGGATTTAAGGCTATAAAATAGTGAAAATTATGCATGTAGTGTTCGGGCTTACTTCGATGACTTTTATGCCCATAAGAAAGAAGTCTGACACTTATATATATATATATATATATATATATATTTATATATGTTGTCAAAGATGCTTCACATGTTAAAAAAAATTAAATCAAGTCGAATATGGAATAAAATTGCAGTATCAAAGGCCTCAATTCCTATGCGAGCGAAATGGTTTGAAAACAGGTTTTCAAAATTTCACTTTCATATGCCTGTTTAAAAATGAACTTTTCAATAAATCAAATCCTTTGTATATAGGTGCAAAAGAGGCATAACATTACTTTCAAATAAAGCACTTCGAGCACAAATATCTGTACACACACATAATGCATAGGGAATGGAAAAGTAGCGATAATTTTAAGACCCCAACTTTTATGAATAAAGATGAATTTTTTCTCTAAATATTATTTTTGAATATTAAGGTGTGAATTTTTTATAATGTTATATTTGTGGGTAATATTTATAAATTTTGCAAAGTACGCAATTTGATATAAAATATTCGTTTGGTCGGGGAATATTCGTATAATGACACAATTATTGGTGGACCCCACAACGGAATTACTGTCGGAGTTAGAAAATGACAGAAATAACTTTTTATGAAAATAACCGCAAAATTTTTATCGTTAACTGTTGAAATACCTGGTGATAAAAGTACAGTAATACGCGTGGTTGCATAGTAGCACACGGTATTGTACCGTAACTTTGATTATTGATGCTTACTGAGAAGTCACTCAGTTTTATTCAATTATTACCACAGTAATTGCTGCATAGTATCTCACGTTATTAATTCAATTATTGTCATAATATTTTATATTAATAAATCAATAATTGAGACAACAAAGTTATTCATATTATTATTTGTATTATTGACGATGTCTAGAAAGTTCTGTTGAGAAAAAAGGTTTGGTCACCTAATTACGCGCCAATAAGGAGAAGTCCTTATCGAAGAGCCCCCGATTTTCTGGGAATGACCTGGTTGTTAATATTACAAGTTATGATATTAATGATGAATAAACGTTATTAAAAATGTGTTTTGTGAAGCCAAGTGAATTGAGATAAATAGAGGAGTTTTTATTAAAGTATTTATTATAAATTTGGCTTATTATATGGACCCCCACTTATCCATTTTTCAAAATTGTCGGTAGAAGTTATATTAGTTTTTCTTATTACTTATATATATATATATATAAGTTATATATATATTTTATAATTTTTTTATATAAAATAGAATATATTTTATTTTATTAGCATAATCTTTGCATAGTGTTACATAGTCTTGCATAGTCTTT
This sequence comes from Panax quinquefolius, assembly GCA_020205615.1. Classification (NCBI taxonomy): domain Eukaryota; kingdom Viridiplantae; phylum Streptophyta; class Magnoliopsida; order Apiales; family Araliaceae; genus Panax; species Panax quinquefolius. Next base: position 36,367,828 of record CM035158.1, on the reverse strand, counting down.
GCATAGTCAAAAGATAATAAAATTAAAATTTTTAAAAGTTTCAGCCGAACGTCACCTGTGAGTTCTTCCTACTGTGCGTCCATGATTTTCTAAATTTAAATAGTATCTTGTCATCCTCCTATAAATAGGATACTTAGTTTAGAAATAAAAATCACACCAAAATCAGAGAATTCTTCTTCTATAATATTAAGCGCATTTCTTTTGAGTTTAAGGAAGCTTTGAGCGTAGAAAATAGTATAAGTTTTCTTCAAGAATATCCCCACCCTACCAGTCAGAATACTCTCCTTTTAAGGTAAATGATATTATTTTTGTTCAATATTCGTAAGAAATAATATTTTCTTCCATACTCTGTAGTTCGTAAGTAATATTATTTCGTTTTCGATTCTGAATTCTAAACTCATTTTGTTAAGTATTGCTTCTATACTCCTTGAAATTAATAGAATATCCTTGAAATTTGTGCTTTATCTAGTATCGTTTCACAAGGATATTTTTCTGAATAATTCTTGTTAAAATTTAATTTTCTCATCCTAGGGTACTATTCACGGGGTACTATTCACGAAGTACTATTCATGGGGTACTATGCACACAAGCCAATCATGTTTGATGATAAAGCATATACTTTGTAACAATCTTATTCATTTATTAATAAAAATTATTAATTTATTAAAGGCTTTTAATTATCTACATGATGCTGTTTTATAATATGTGATAAACCCATAGTTTTAAGCAATGCTTTTAGAATAATGATGATGATGATCATTCTAATGAGATCTAAATTCTTAGAAAGCTTAAAACTAAAATAGTTCCCAATCATTGGATTACTAAATTGGAAATTAGTGAATCCGGATAGATTGGCACATACGTTGCTTGCTCATTGGATGAGGATGATTGATCTCATGATCATTTGTGTGGAGACACTAAAGCAAGTATGTAGGTGCTTATTAGAGAATAAGTTCACTTTGAACATGGCTCGCTAAGGAATACCTAATGGAGTTTTACTTTTTGTCGATAGGAATTTCTGTAGTGATAGTAGTACAAGTAATCCTTGGACTTGAGATCATCATAGTATCTTGTGTATGATGAGTTATACTTTGACTTATTCCTTAAGACCCTTAGGGTATATCAAAGGGTATGCTTGGGTATAATAAGTTGTACATGGAGATAATGTATGATCAATAAAGAATCTACCACTTCTATTAAAAGAAGAGAAATGTCCTATGTGATTCGATAAATGACAACCCGGTAGTCCTTGGCCAAGGCAGAATGAAATTAGAAAGGAGTTTCTAATTTGCATTATTTGGTGTTGTGCATTTAAGGATCGAAATACATATAATTAAATAAAATAAGACTTGACAGTAATTCCATGTCTTATATTTAATTGGGACATTGTATGGTGGAAGGATTGAATTGTACGGTAACTATTTACTCAAATGTTCTTTTATGATTAATGTTGAAATCTATATTATCTGGAAAGTCGTTGATCGTTAGGGAGGCTTATCCCTATTGTAGAATAAATATTATTTATTTAAATAAATTAATTGTTTAATTTATTTATTTAAATAAGATTAGAATTGTTCTAATTGATTTATTCACAACCGGTTTAATATGGAGAACCTAAAGGGTCACACCATAAAAGAAAGAATAATTATTTAAGAAGTTAATGGCATAATCGTAATAATATGTTATGTATATTTAATTTAATCTATGGTGATAGAATAAATTAAATAGCTTAATATTAATTATTTAATATTTTAAAATATTAAATATAAATTAATAAGAGGAGTCTTATTAATATCATTACAATTATTATTATTATTTTAATTTCTAAAAGAGTTTAGGAATTAATTTAATATAAGTACTCTCATTTATTCGTAATTGGATTAGGAAGGAAAATTAGTTAAAGGAGTTTAATTAATTATCCCTAATAAGATTAGGGAGCCCCTTTAATTAAAAAGGGTCTAATTAAATAATACCTTATTTTAATAGGGTTACTTGATATCTTTATAAGAGGAGTCTTATATCAGATATCAAGACTACGTTATATTTCCAATGGTTGGAGAGTACGCTCCTTTTCTTTAGAGATAGAAAAACTAGGGTTTAGCCAACCACCCATCTTCTTGAATTCTTCTTCTTCCTTGGTGGATCACCTCTAGAGGCCAAACACTTGGGTGGCTAACGTTGATCAAAGGAAGGAACAAAACCCGGTGGATTCAAGTTGAACGCGAAAAGGATTGGAGGTGAACTTGTACCTGAGGAAGCTCGGATCTTCAAGGGTATGTTTCTTATTCATCTTTTTCGTTTAATTAATAATTGTGCATAAAGGGTGATCCGGGTATATGGTTTGTAAAATTTTAAACTCTGATTTTTACACGTTTCCGCTTACTTTGAGCAATTTGATTGCGTTCATGAATATTACAAACCTAACTGTGGCATCAGAGCCAAACCTTTATGCAAATTATTAATTTGATATGTATATTGATATGTGTTTAGAATAATTTAATTGGGCATAATTCTGTTGTATAAAATTTTTAAAAAAAAAAAAAAAATCGCTAACCATTTGCGAAATTTTTTATATCTTAGGATTCAAGATAAAGTGATCTTGTTGGCTGAATAACAAAAGTTCTTCACGAAAAATCAAAGGGAAGCTTGATCCCATGTGCCACGTGACTGGTCCTTTTAATATGTTGCTCTTCTTTTTCCTGTTGCTTTAATGATTCATTTGGTTAATATATATTATATATTATATATATAAGTAAGAATTACGTGGCCCAGCTTATTCACCAAGTAGGATTCACAAAGCAGTATGCATGTTTTTTTTTTTGGTGAATTTCCTGTAATGTAATCTTTTGATTACTTATATTATATATATATATATGATATTAACGATTTTATTATATATATATATATATATAATAACGGTTTTGTTTTATTATTATTATATATATAATATTCTTAATAATTTTATTATTAAAATAAAATTTTATTTTAATATTAAAATAAAAGTTTATTTTATATTAAAATATAAAGTTTATTTTAATTTTAAAATTAAATTTCATCTTTAACTAATTAGAGTTGGAATTAAATTCCATGATAACTAATTGGAGTTGAAATTGAGTTCCATGTTTCCTTAAATAAAGGAGTTTATTTAGATATGAAATAAGATTTCATGTTATTCAAAATAAAGGAGTTTATTTGTGAATAGGAAAGAGAATCCTAATTTCCTTAAATAAAGGAGTTTATTTAAATATGAAATAAGATTTCATATTATTCAAAATAAAGAAGTTTATTTGTGAATAGGAAAAGAATTAGTGTTTCCTTTAATAATTTTTTTACATGGAATTGGATTAGTAATTAATTAAAATAAAGGAGTTTATTTTGATTAAAGATTTTGATTAAAATAAAATAGTTTATTTTATTCAAAATTGGATAAATTAAAATAAAATAGTTTTATTTTGATTTAAATTTGGATTAAAATAAAGGAGTTTATTTTGATTCAAAATAGATTTTATACTAACTAAATTTGCCCATTAAATGATATCAATATATATATTGAATGTTTATTATTCATCGGATGAATGTTATGTATTGATGCATATGGTGATATGTATGATAATAAATGAGATTGAATATGGACAATTGACGATGTGATTGGATTTTATTTTAGTTGGATGCATGAATGTATGGATTTTATTAAATGGAATTCTGCGTGCCTTGTCTTCTCTAATTTTTTTTAATGTAAATTCTAACTCCCTCCTATGTGCTTCCCCTCGATTCACGATCAAGGTTTCTATTTATTTCAAATAGTTTTGTAATAAGAATAGTTAGAATTAATTTTGAAGAATTGGAGATCGAGGAGCAAGGCTAACGAAGACCCGTTTGTAATGGAGCAGGGTTTAAATGTAATAGTTATATTTAAATATTATTTCTTGCACCCCTAGGGTTTGACCTTTTGGTTCACTTGGTGGCTCTAGTGAACCAAACTAGAATAAAAGTCCATAATCAATCCGGGTAGAATATAGTATTCTATATGTGCATGCTTATACTATATATATTATATATTATGCAAACATGCTTCGTATGTTAATTAATATGACACGTATTTTATATATATATATGTGCATGTGCGCTAAACAAGATGAGACATTTAATAATAAATCCCTCAATTTTATTTATATTAAGTCCTAAGCGTTCAAAGATATTTGGAATATCGAACATCGCCTTCTAGCATGATAAAATTAATAGAGTATTAAATATTTAATATGAGTTTGTTGTGTCACCACAAGGCAAGTATTAAGTATTTAAGATGTTAATTTATCAAATTTGATGCTTATAAAGAAAATTGAACAATATTATTTTGTTGTGTCACCACAAGGATGATATTTTTCTTTTTTGAATATATGGAGTGCTAGGTTGGACTTAACTTGGATAATTTTGATTCGGATGTGCCACCACTTGATCAAAATAATCTAAGAGGCAAAAAAAATACAAGGAGTTGCATAGTTGATGTAGCCGACAAGAGTTGTCTACCTATTTATTTATATATAGTTTGTTGTGTCACCACAAGGCTATATACATTTGAAATGGGATCCTTATTCTCACTAGCGAGATCTTTAATTAAATTTTTTGCGAACTATATATATTGAGGTAATATAGTTTGAAGTAAATAGTGGGAGATACCAATTTAAAACAAGACCTAATTTATTTTGATAATTAATAAAAGAATGTATGTTAAAATGTTGTTAATTATAAATTCATTTACTGAGAATTTTACAATGTCTAAAATTACTATCTTTGCGAAGCATATTAGATGCTAAATTAACGGTAAAGAATTAAAGCGGATTGGTTAAGGAATTTGAGAATAGTTCTCATATTTGAAAAGCTATCTTATGTCCTTAATCGCCTATCCATGCAATGGTTGCGAGATAATGCCCGAGGAAGAGATTGCTACTTTTAGAAAGTGGCAAGATGATGCCTGATTGGCTCAATGCACCATGCTCGCATCCATGAGTAACGAGCTTCAAACACAAGATAAAACTATGGATGCTCCTACTATATTCCCGCACATCAAGTAGTTGATAGTGAGGAAAGTAGGACCGATAGATATCGAGATATCTAAGGAGCTCTTCCGATCTAGAATGGCCAATGGCACTATAATGCAGATAAAAAGGTTCTTAACATAATCAATTTGATTGATCAATTAGACAACCTGGTTTTGTCATGGATGGAGAGTTGAGCCAAGATTTGATCTTGCACTCACTCCGGACTCCTTTCACAATTGTTGTGAATTTTTCATATAAACAAGCTAGATATCAGCTTCGTTGATTTGCTTAACATGTTAAAAAATGATGAGAGTCACTTTCCAACCAAGAAAGGCCATGTCTTACTGGTAGGGGCCAAAGGATATTCTGAAAAGAAAAACGATTCAAAGAAGGTATATAGAAAGGCAAAAACAAAGGATAATAAGAACAAAACTGATACGGATAGCAAATGAGTTTGCTTCCACTGCAATAAGCATGAACACTGGAAAGAAACTTCGAGAAGCACCTTGTAGTGGCTAACCAAAGAAGCTTAATGAAGTTTTGGTTACAAATACAATTTTGTTCAAGATTTGAAATAAATTTTTTCTTTAAGTCAAGGTTCTACTTGGGTATTGGATACCGACTTTGGTTATCATAAATATAGATTTATGAAGGGACCAAGCAGAAGTAGAAAGCTAAACAAATATAATAATCATATGCGGAAATGTAACAAAGGTTGCCATATTAGCCATAGAAACTTATAGTTTAGCAATGCCAACAGGCAAATCTATTAACTCAATAAGTTGTTATTGTATTCCAGTTCTTGTTAAAAATATTATTTCCATTTTTGGACAATGAAATCTTTGGTATTATAATTAAGAACAATTGTTGTTCTATTTATAATAATAATGTTTTGTATAGAACTGGAATATTACTTAATAAATTTTGTATACTTGACTTACATGAAAATAATTTTGCAAATTGAACAAACTAGTATAAGAAAAGGAGATGATCATTCAAAGAGTTGAATGTATGTATTTGTTGAAATATAAGTGTGAATTATTTGAAAGGTTCAAAGAATTCAGAAGTGAAACAAATTGACAAAGTATTAAGATTCTTTGATTAAATCAAGGAATAAATACTTGTGCAATAAGTTTCTAGATCATCTCAAATGGTTTTCTTATAATGGACACATCCTGTTACACAATAACTGATTGATGTATCTGAAAGGAAAAATCATACCTTGTTGGACATGGTGCGGTCCATAATCATTTTACTGACATTCCGGTATCCTTCAGGATCATGTCCTAGAAATGGGCGTGCATATCTACGAAAAGGTAACCTCAAAATCCATTTCAAGACTCCATAAAAGTTATGGATGGGGAGGATTCTAATCTTAAGTATGTTAAGATAAGGTGTTGTCAACTTATGTGAAAAGGTTTCAAAGGATAAGCTTGGGACAAAATTTGACATGTACTGATTTGTGGGACATCCTAAAGTAAGTTTAGGGCATGTGTTCTATAATCCTACTTAGCAAAAGGTGTTTGTTGCAAAAACACGCCTTCTAAGATAAAGGTGTTTATCATTGAAAGGGCTAGTGGGAGGATTATAGATCTTGAAGAGTTCATGATCCACAAAACACTATAAGTCGAATAAGAGGAACACGTAGATAGACCTATTGTACCACAATAGAATCATAAACCGGAATAATACTAGAAGATACCTAGGAGGTATGGATTCATCATGGATGATGATGATGAGGCGCGATCATAGAAGATGATGATCCAGAGTTACATACGATGAGGTAAGAGTTCTAGTGTGTACAAAAGGGTCAGTGGGAGCGTCGTGAAATTTCTAGTATTATATGTTGATATACTACGGATGAGGAATAACATACTAATGCTACAATCAGTAAATATAAAGTTGTCTAAACATTCTTCCATGAATGATTTGGGAAGAGTATCTTAATTGGGGATATAAATCTATATAGATAGATTTAAGAGGATGCTCGACTTAACCTAAGGAACGTATATTCATTTGATGCTAAAGTCGTTTATCGTGGCAAACTCCAAGAGATGTCTCATGTCGATGAGCTATGGAGTGTATCTCTCCTAATAGTCCCCACAGACTCCTGAAAAAAGAGGTCGCTAAGTGACAATCATGTATTGAATGAAATGTATGAGACCTGATGTTGATCAGTCATATTATGGAGAAGTTCACTATGAGTCAGTGAAAAACATCTTAAAGTGCTTAACCGGCACTAAGGATGTGATCATATTCATGGTGGGTCTAAATTAAAACTAGAGGGCTTAATGACTCAAGTTTTTCGAGATGCAGACCAAGATGACGAGAAAAATCCACTTTAAGGTAAAGCGTTATCTTGAGCAGTGGTGCGATTGAATTGGAAAGGTTCCAAGCAATGAAAGAGTTCTTTGGTTTAGTGATAAAGACAAAGTATATAGCTATAAATGAAGCTATGAGTTGATTGTTTGGATTAAAAGTTCATTACTGAGAACTAGGAATAGTTCCTAAGTCTCATCTTGGATCTAAACATGTGTTGTGGCACTTTCATTTGATTATTAGAATCATTGAAAGATGGGAAATCACTATAGAGATAGTGGACTCTCATGAACAACATTACATATCCATTAACTAAAGCTTATATCCAATGGCAGGATAATCGTCACTTAGAGAAGAAGAGTATGAGATACCATGACGATTGGCTTTAGTGCAAGTGGGAGATTGAAAGTAGTATGCACACAAGCCAATCATGTTTGATGATAAAGCATATACTTTGTAACAATTTTATTCATTAATTAATAAAAAGTATTAATTTATTAAAGGCTTTTAATTATCTACATGATCTTTGTTTTTATAATATGTGATAAACCCATAGTTTTAAGTAATGCTTTTAGAATAATGATGATGATGATCATTCTAATGAGATCTAAATTCTTAGAAAGCTTAAAACTAAAATAGTTCCCAATCATTGGATTACTAAATTGGGGATTAGTGAATCCGGATAGATTGGCACATCGTTGTTTGCTCATTGGATGAGGATGATTGATCTCATGATCATTTGTGTGAGACACTAAAGCAAGTATGTAGGTGCTTATTAGAGAATAAGTTCCTTTGAACATGGCTCGCTAAGGAATACCTAATGGAGTTTTACTTGCTGTCAATAATAGAATTCTGTAGTGATAGTAGTCAAGTAATCCTTGGACTTGAGATCATCATAGTATCTTGTGTATGATGAGTTATACTTTGACTTATTCCTTAAGACCCTTAGGGTATATCAAAGGGTATGCTTGGGTATAATAAGTTGTACATGGAGATAATGTATGATCAATAAAGAATCTACCACTACTATTAAAGAAGAGAAATGTCCTATGTGATTCGATAAATGACAACCCGGTAGTCCTTGGCGGCGAGAATGAAATTAGAAAGGAGTTTCTAATTTGCATTATTTAGTGTTGTGCATTTAAGGATCGAAATACATATAATTAAATAAAATAAGACTTGTGTAATTCCATGTCTTATATTTAATTGGGACATTGTATGGTGGAAGGATTGAATTGTCACGGTAACTATTTACTCAAAGGTTCTTTTATGATTAATGTTGAAATCTATATTATACGGAAAGTCGTTGATGATCACTAGGGGAGCTTATCCCTATTGTAGAATAAATATTATTTATTTAAATAAATTAATTGTTTAATTTATTTATTTAAATAAGATTAGAATTGTTCTAATTGATTTATTCACAAATAGGTTTAATATGGAGAACCTAAAGGGTCACACCATAAAAGAAAGAATAATTATTTAAGAAGTTAATGGCATAATCGTAATAATAATATGTTATGTATATTTAATTTAATCTATGGTGATAGAATAAATTAAATAGCTTAATATTAATTATTTAATATTTTAAAAATATTAAATATAAATTAATAAGAGGAGTCTTATTAATATCATTACAATTATTATTATTATTTTAATTTCTAAAGAGTTTAGGAATTAATTTAATATTAAGTACTCTCATTTATTCCTAATTGGATTAGGAAGGAAAATTAGTTAAAGGAGTTTAATTAATTATCCCTAATAAGATTAGGGAGCCCCTTTAATTAAAAAGGGTTTAATTAAATAATACCTTATTTTAATAGGGTTACTTGATATCTTTATAAGAGGAGTTTTATATCAGATATCAAGACTACGTTATATTTCCAATGGTTGGAGAGTACGCTCCTTTTCTATAGAGATAGAAAAACTAGGGTTTAGCCAACCACCCATCTTCTTGAATTCTTCTTCTTCCTTGGTGGATCACCTCTAGAGGCCAAACACTTGGGTGGCTAACGTTGATCAAAGGAAGGAACAAAACCCGGTGGATTCAAGTTGAACGCGAAAAGGATTGGAGGTGAACTTGTACCTGAGGAAGCTCGGATCTTCAAGGGTATGTTTCTTATTCATCTTTTTCGTTTAATTAATAATTGTGCATAAAGGGTGATCCGGGTATATGGTTTGTAAAATTTTAAACTCTGATTTTTACACGTTTCCGCTTACTTTGAGCAATTTGATTGCGTTCATGAATATTACAAACCTAACACTATTCACCCGGGTACTATTCACCTAAAAAATTAATTTCTTTTCTGTCCAAATTATTTTTGATACATGAATATTATTTTTGAATTTTACTCCACAAAACAATTTTTATATTGACAATTTGGTCATTTTTAAACTTTAGATAAATTAAAAATCTTTAATATTTATCCTTGATTTTGTTTGATTGATGCTTATATCATTGTCATCATCCTCATGTTTATATTGTGTTAAAAGTCATCTTTGGCCCGTAGTGCATAGATGGACTGTTGATTGGTTTGATTATGATTATGTATTGGTATAATCATGACCATTGGTGATAATACGAATATCCTTGGCCCGTAGTGCATGGATGATTCGTGGATGTGATAATAATGAATATCCTTGGCCCGTAGTGCATAGATAATTCAGTGATATGAATTATTTACTGAGCTGAGTCTCATCGATAAAATTGATGATAAACTTTTAAATCATAGAAGATAGTATGCTCTACTTGACTCTTCTAATGGATTATCTGTTTCACTGCAGTTAAACTTGATGTCTATTGTATTCTATCAGTTTAACAATATTGACGGCTAACGATAATTTATTCTTCATTATCTTAGTCATAATATTCTTTACTGGGCTAGTTGAGCTCACCCTTTGCTTTCATTGTTCTCTTCAGGAAATGAGAATATAGCTGGGACTAGTCGCGAAACGGAGTGATGGTCCGAGATGGTGGCTATAGTAGTCCTCACTATTTTATAAAATAGTGTGATAATAATTGTAATAAGGACTCCATTTGAGTTTGGATATTGTCTATGAGACAATATTCGTGTTTAAACTCTTAGCTTATGTATTGTCATATTTTACACGACAGTTGTATAATTAAGTTTGTATTTAAATTTTATACCATGTATTTAGTGACTCAGAATGGGTTGTGTATACCTATTTTGGGGGCGTCACAGATGGTATCAAAGCTTAGGGATATGACCCCTAGTTGAGATTTGAGACTAGAAATTGGAAGGGAGAGACGGGTAAATCCTTCGCTAGTATGACCTACCTAAGTTTATTTGTTATTTAATTGGTCGGTCAGAATATAGGGATAATATGTGGTATGTCAATTAACCTTTGTTTTGTGGCAGTATTTGAAAATGACATCTGAAAATGTTGAGATAAGAAATGGAGCACAGGAGACCGTTGAGTCACCACAGATTAATAACCAAGATAATGTGCATCAAGAAGGCAACAATCCTCATGAAAACGACAACACCGACCAAATGATGAACAACGGGGTGTTTAGGAGCTTTCTGTAATTCATAAAACACCAAGCGAGAGAGACTCCTGTTCAAAATGCAGGTGGAAACACTAGCAACTCTCGGATGGTCACCACTAAGCAATTCAAAGAGTTGGGACCACCAGAGTTTTTGGGAAATCCAGAACCACTTAACGCAGAGACATGGATTAAGCAGATCACCAAGATATTTGATGTCTTGGGATGCTTTGAGGAGCAAAAGGTTTCCTTTTCCACCTTCATGTTGCGAGTAGAGGTAGATCATTGGTGGGAATCTATAAAACGTACTTAGCCTGCCGCACTAAAGATGTCTTGGGAGAAGTTTCAAGAATTATTCAACGACAAGTACTTTCTCGAAAGTATTTGTCACATGAAGAAGGTGGAACTTATCAAGCTGGAGAAAAACAATATGACCGTGTCGCAGTACGAGGCTAAGTTTGCCGAGTTGTCCCGGTGCGCATCCTATTTGGTTGATAATGAGGAGCGAATGACACAAATGTTTCTGCGAGGTTTGAAACCTAAAATACGTCAATACCTCATTTCTCACAAACTTTGCTTGTATTTAGATATTGTGAATATGGCTCAATTATTGGAGCACGATAATGAGTCAGCCCAACCAAATGATAGTAGCCGGAAAAATGATAATACCAGTGGTAGCAGTCATCGAAGCAATGACAACAAACATGGAGGAAATCAACATGCCAGAAATGGTAACCACTTCGGTGGTAATCATGACCAAGATAATAGAAGTGGAAATTTCAAGAAGAGAAGGTTCAATAATGATGGAAAGATAGCAGCACCAGCACCCGTTTTAAAGGTAGGAAAATGACCACCGGTCGTATGCTACAAATGTGGAGGGGACGGACACATCAGTCCAAATTGTATGCGGTAATCCAAAGCGTGCTACAATTACGGAAGAGAAAGTCACCTAGACAAATTTTTTCAGGTAGTGAAGTTAAGTCCAGCTGGGATGGAGGCACCAAAGGCCGTCCCAGACAAGTCGAAGCCGGTAGTTCAAGGGAGAGCGCTTGTCGTGACCTCCCAAAAAATGAGGAACCCAAACAAGGTTATCACGGGTAAGCTAATTATAAACTCTTGCGAAGAATATAACTTATTTGATATTGGTTCTACCCATTCTTTTATTTCTCCTACTTGCGCTTAACGTTTAAATTTAACTCCGGAGAAATTAGACTTTGACTTATCTGTTAAACTCTGTCGGGAGAAACCTTCATCACATCCACTATTTATAAATCTTGTTTTATTCAAGTCGGCTCCCTCACGCTACCTATCGATCTTATCTCTTTGAAAATACTTGCATTTGATGTGATTTTAGGGATTGATTCGTTAACTACTCATCATGGTAAAATTGATTGTTTCCGTAAGGTTGCTAGCTTTCATATTCCTAACCAACCTATTATGCGAATTCAAGCAACCAAACTACTAAAGTCAATCACTGTCATATCAAGCCATAAAGCCATTCATTTATTAAAAAATGGATGTCAAGCTTTCTTAGCCCATCTCACGGATTTAAAAAAAAATACGTCAAATTTGAATGATATTTTTATTATTAATAAATTTCCTGATGTATTCCTCGAATAACTTCCTGGCTTGTCCCCAGAGCGTGAAATAAAATTTTTTATTGACCTTGAACCCGGTATAAAACCCATTTCTAAAGCCCCATATCGAATGGCTCCTATTTAACTTCAGGAGTTAAAAAACCAACTGCAGGAATTGTTAGACATCGGTTTCATTCGTCCTAGTATGTCTCCTTGGGGTGTTCCTGTTCTATTCGTAAAGAATAAAGATGGAAGTATGCGACTTTGTATTGACTATCGGGAGTTAAATCATGTCACCGTCAAAAATAGGTACCCGTTACCTCACATTGATGACCTGTTTGACCAGTTGCAAGGTGCCAATTTCTTCTCAAAGATCGATCTTCATTCTTAATATCATCAGTTAAAAATTAAAACCGATGACATTCCAAAGACTGCTTTCAGAACTCGGTACGGGCATTACAAATTCCTAGTCATGTCTTTTGGATTGACTAATGCTCCTGCTGCCTTCATGGACATGATGAACCGAGTATTCAAGGAATATTTGGATCATTTTGTGGTTGTCTTTATTGATGACATCCTCATATACTCCAAAAGTCGTGAAGATCATGAGCATCACTTGAGGCTGATACTCCAAAAGCTTTGTGAAAATAAGCTATATGCCAAGTTAAAGAAATGCGAGTTCTGGCTTGAGGAAGTACCATTCCTTGGGCACGTGATATCAAATCATAGAAAATTTGTTGACCCGACAAAGATTGAAGCAATTCAAAGATGGGAGCAACCTAAGTCAGTAACCGAAGTATATAGCTTTCTGGGCTTAGTTGGTTATTATCAGAGATTCGTGGAACGATTTTCTCGAATCGCTACTCTATTAACTCAGCTGACTCAAAAAGATATAAAATTTGATTCGAGCGAGGAATGTGAAAAGAGTTTCCAAGAACTCAAGAGGAGACTCATTTTAGCACCTGTTCTGATAATACTATCTGGTTCGGAGGGATTTGTCATATACAACGATTCTTCAGGCAAAGGTTTAGGATGTGTTCTCATGCAACATGGGAAAGTCATAGCCTATGCCTCACAAAAACTCAAAGAATATGAGAGGAATTATCCTACTCATGATCTAGAGTTGGCAGTTGTCATTTTCGCGCTTAAAATCTGGAGGCATTACCTGTATGGGGAGAAAGTGGAGATCTATACGGATCAAAAAAGCCTCAAATATTTTTTCACCCAAAAGGAACTCAACATGCGACAACGACGTTGGCTCGAGCTGTTGAAAGATTACAATCATACCATTTAATACCATCCAGGAAAAGTGAACGTAGTAGCTGATGCATTGAGTAGAAGATCATATGCGAGTACGAGCACGATATTGTCAATGTAAAGGCCCATTTTGTATGAATTACAAAGGATGGAGATAGAGTTAAAGACTCCAGGGACCCACTTGATGATGTCAAATAAATGAGTAGAACCGACCTTAATCAATAAAGTTAAAGCTGCTCAAGCTACAGACCTGGAGCTGATGCGTATGAAGAAGAAAGTGCAAAAAGGAGTTATTTCAGAAGCAAGAATCGATGAAAAAGGAATACTTTGAGTCAACTCCAAACTTTGTGTTCTTAACGACTCGAAGTATAAAATCATGATGGAGGCGCACAACACACCGTTTGCAATCCATCCTGGGAGTACTAAAGTGTATCGTGATCTTCGACATACATTTTGGTGAAGAAATATGAAGAGAGAGATAACGGAGTTTATCTCAAGGTGTTTAACTTGTCAGCATGTCAAGGCGGAGCATTAAGTGCCAAAAGGTCCATTGCATCCACTTGAAATTCTAGAATAGAAGTGGGAGCATGCACATTACCATGGATTTCGTTACTGGTCTTCTCAAGGTTTCTCAAGGCATTGATGCAATTTGGGTCATTATTGATAGATTAACCAAGTCTGCTCATTTTTTACCTATACGAGAAACTTATTCACTTGAACGTCTTTGTCGTATATATATAAATGAGATTGTAAGACTGCATGGTGTGCCAGTATCCATAGTTTCTGATCGAGATCCAAGATTCACTTCACGATTTTGGTTTAGTTTACAAAAGCTATGAGCGCGATTTACGATTGATTCAAGATATCATCCTCAAACAGACGGGCAGTTAGAGAGGACTATTCAAATTCTTGAAGATCTATTAAGACTCTGTGTCCTAGACTTCAAAGGAAGTTGGGACAAGTTCTTGCCATTAGTATAATTCTCCTACAACAATAGTCATCAAGCAAGTATAGGCATGACTCCATTCGAGGCGTTATATAGACACAAGTGTCGGTGTCCAGCATGTTGGGATGAGGTGGGTGAAGCAACTTTGTTGGGACCAAAATTGGTACGCATGACTGTGACGCCCCCAAATTCAGGTACTTGAAACCCGAACTCGGTGCTTCATAATACCATTTCTATGAGTGGAATAGTACTAATAATAATAACAATAATATAGATACCAAACTTAATTTATTCATCAGAGTCTAATCCCTAGGTACGAGACCTTTAAACATTCATTACATGATAATTAATAAGTATCCTTGTCATAATAAAGTCTAATTATTACATAGAATACCACAAATCTTATTCTGTTAGCTTTTCCTTTCCTTTGTTTTTGCATGAGCCTTCTGGTCGTTCACACTTAGCTGAAAACATTTAAATTAAGCAAGGATGAGCATTCGAGTGCTCAGCAAGTAATAACAATCAATAATAGTTAGCTGAAAGGATTAAATGTTTTCTTTGAATAACACTTCTACAACGAATCAATAGTTGTGAAGTAAGCTGAACCAATAATAATAACATAACAATTCTATCTCAAATTTTTGAAACTACGTACTGACTATAAATGGAGATTAGTCGACAGACAATGAACATTATTTTCTATTTTCGAAAGGTTACACAGAACTTCATCTGCAAACCATCATAACTTACGGGCACAGGGGGTGATCAGCCCGATATGCCCTGTATTGATCAATACTACATGCAAGAACAAAATTATCGTTCATCTTATCCGCCTTTGGCGCACAAAAGTTTTTCCCATATACGGGATGTTCATACTTAGTCGGGAATCTGAACAAAAATAATTTGATTGGAAAATAAAAAGTTCTATCTTCTTCCACAATATTTCTAAGTTCGTGTCTAGCCAAAGCAAAATAGCTTAGACGGCTTTGAAGTCAACATATACATACTAAAAATCAATAAGTATGTATCAACATGTGATTAAATACAATGATTATCCAAGTGAGGACAATTGTCTAACCATATTTAGAAATTAACGAACAGAATAAATATCTAGATTGTACAATAGTCCTGTATTGATAAACTAGGATCGGATAATTTAAGAACTTGTATGAATGCAAAAGATTGGATACATAATCGATAATAATAGAGTTAATAATCTGGCATAATAATAGTATAATTCTGAAACTTTCTTACTCATGTCCATTGCATAAAGGAAATGCAAAGTTAAGATACTTGCCTGATCTGTTGCTTACTAGTATGCAACTTAATTTTATCTTTTATATCACAACCTATCATTAATAAGATCATTTATTTGATTAGAATAATATATCATATCACATAGTACTGCTATTTGCAGTCAGCACATAACCTAATAACATTGTCACATACATTTAACAATAATTGGATAACACACAAACACGTATCGAGTCCAACTATCTAAGTCTAGATCAATTTCTGAAACATGTCGGTGAACCGACGACTTTATCGGGTAATTATCGAGTCTAAGACTTTATCTTGTAGTTCAATAACTGAAAATATCAGTCATATTATTTTTAAATGACTTATAATAATTTTTAAATAATTATTATAATTTATCATGATTTTTCAAACATTAGAATCATTATAAATGATTTAAACATTAACTAACTCCTTTATCATTAATATTTAAATAATATTGAGCTATTAATGAAACCATTGCCAAAAATATTAAAGTTATTTATAATAACTCAAAATATTTTTAAAACATTTTATTACCCTTAAATGATTTTTAAAATATTTAAAATTATTTTAAATAATTATCATTAATATTTAAGTATTAATGTATCATTTATCAAAATATTAAAAGTCATTAATTATAACTTAAAATATTTTTAATTCATTTATTTCCTTTTAAATTATTTTTAATTCAATAAACCCATTTTAAAACTATTTATTTAATATAATTATTAAATAATTCTAATATCATCAATATTAAATTATTAATGAAATCAACCTTTAAATATTAAAAGTTATATTTTATAACTTAAAATATTTTTAAATACCTCATTATTATTTAAAATGATTTTTAATATAATAAAATCATTTTTAATTAATTTATTTAATGAATTTATTAAATAACTTAATTATCATTAATATTAATTTATTAATGAAATTTATCACAAAATATTAAAAGTCATTAAAAATAACTTAAAATATTTTCTTATATCATAATATATTTTTAAATGATTTTTCAAGTATTAAAATTATTTCTAAATAATTTATTTAATTTAATAATTAAATAAATTAAATACCTTTAATATTTCTAAAATATTAAATATTTATGAAATATATTAAAAATTATTAAGAACTAATTTTAGACTTTAAAATAATTTTTAGTAATTAATTTTGTATTTTTAATAATTAAAAACTAAGTTTCTCTAATTATTTAATAGAAATAATAATTTTATAAATAAAATGTCGCTAATTACTGCCTATAGCGACAGAACCGTCGTTATAGGTGTTCTTCATGTTCTTGGCTAAACTTAGAAACTCATGTGCAATTATCGAGTGGGTGGGTTTGACCATGTGTTATTCTTAATCTGTGATGTTTCAGGGCATGCTTGTGGTCAGATCTTATAGTGTTAGTGTAGCTACATGATCCAACAACAATCATGGCCAACATGCATAAATCGAGGGAGATCTAAGCCATCAAAGTGGTACATAGAAACATTCTTCATTTACGGGTTTCGAGAAATGAAGAAACGATTCGGGGTCATACTTTGGGCTTCCACAACTTGTGATTTGTGTGATGTTTTTGTGATCTAATGGATCCAGTGTGTAGCCAACATGTAGGTGAAGAGATCTAATACAAAATATCACCATAACAACAACACAATAGGAAGATCTTGATCGGTCAAACTATGTCAGAAGCCATGCTCATTAGTTTTCTGGGTCCGTGAACTTTCTGCTTGGTTTTACCATCCCTCAAATCCAGTATGTTTATAATATAAGTGATCTAAAAGCATGAATCTAAAGTTAAACTAACAGATTACAACATGATTGCAACAACAAACACAAAACATTATAAACCTGACAGATCTGGAGCCTTAAAAAGCTTGTTAGACACTGATAAGGACTTTCTGGGTTACCCAGATTTTAGAAAGTCATGTTTGGTCAACGACCTTTGACTATTCATAACTTGAAATATAAACATGATATAAACCTGAATCCAGTTCTAGATCAAAGATCTCATAGCAAACTACAAGTCCATAAATTTAAACAATAAAAACACCTATCATACAAAGATCTATGAGGTTTGACATTCATTGTCAGACCATTTTTTTAACTTTTCCCAGATTTTCAAAAATATTAATTTTGAGCACTTAGGTGTTATGGATCTACAAGATACCAACCCAGATCACTTAAATAGACTACAAACAACATGTTTTAAACATAAAATCATAAAATCTAACATAGCAAGCATGATCAGATTCTAGGTTAAGGTTTTATACCTTGGTGAACAATCTCTTGAATCTAAGCCTCTGATTTGTTAATGGAATTCGTGGGGCTTGATTTAGGGACTGGTTCACTACTATATTTTATGGTTTTAGAGAGAGAGAGGGTCTTGGATGAGTATAAGTGTATGAATGAGAAAAAATGTGCACTTTTCTCTCTCTTAACCTATTTATATAACTTGGATACATTGAATCTAACTTGTAAGGTATCAAAGAGGATAAGATTGGATGAGTTTTAGGGCATGTGCTATAATCTAGAGTGGTGACTTTGCAAGCTATCTCATTAAAATAAATCCAAAAAGGCTATTTTAGTAAACTAACAAAACATTTTAAGGGTATTCTTGTCCATGGTGCTTGAATCTAGGTTAAAATCAATAGATTTTAAACCTTAAGGTTTCCCAAATAATTTTTAGGGTTTGAAACATTAAGTTTAAAGTTTAATAAAATTTTAATTAGAACTTACTAATAGAAATTAGGGTTTTTAATAGAAAATTAGGGTTTCTAGTTTACAATTAGGCTTTCTTAGACAATAATTAGGGTTTACCTAATTAGCATAATATAATAACTGTTATTACTCACGTACCTCAATGTCTTACCAATCGAAAACTTCGGTTTGAGTTTCAAGTTAGGGTTTAACGAATTAATACTAGGGTTTTGACAGTATACATCATAATTGACCAACCATTATCAATACGAACATACAGTACATATTTATAGCACTGAAAAATCAAAATATAATTTATATTAATTATTCTCTTTCCTTATTCCAAATCCAGAATTAGGGTTTGGATTCCATATCTGATATATCTTTCAAATACGTACCATAATTAGTTAAATTAAAATAATTAACTTAACTAACTTGAATAAATTCATATAATAAAATAGTTATTATAATAATACTAATAATCATTTCATATATTATTTAAATAATATATAAATTTCTTTTCATGGAAAAAATAAGTACTAAAATCATTTTTACTATAAAATTAATTATTATAAGAATATACTTTATAATGATCAATAATTCTAAAATAAAATTATTTAAAATTATTCATGTAATAAATAAATTTTATTTATCACAAAACACATACACATTACCTGACACATATTCCCACCTTTAAAATAAAAAAAAAAATTTATATGCAAAATTTCTTATTTATTTATATAGAAAATATCGGGTTATTACAATGACAACGGAAAAGATTCAAATGATCCGGCGACGTATAAAACCTCACAAGATCGACAAAAGAGTTATGCTGATCTTCATCGAAGGGATGTGTAATTCAATGTTGGAGATCATGTGTTATTACATGTTGCTCCATGAAAAGGAGTTACAAGATTTGTAAAGAGAGGAAAGCTCAATCCTCGATTCATTGGCCCATTTGAAATCTTCGATCGAGTAGGAACTGTGGCCTATAGACTCGCCTTACCACCATGTATGTCTCATGTTCATAACGTTTTTCACATATCTATGTTGCATAAATATGTGGAAGACCCGAACCACATTATTGAATTATAACTAGACGAGATAGCTGAAGATTTAACGTATGAAGAGGTACCTATTAAAATCTTGGATAAGAAGGAACATATTCTATGTTCAAAGGTTATACCCCAAGTCAAAGTTTTATGGAGAAACCACGATATTAAGGAAATGACTTGGGAGTTAGAATCTGAAATGAAATCAAGGTATCCTCACCTCTTCGTCATACCATGTACATACACCAATTTCGAGGACGAAATTTCATAAGAATGGGAGGTTGTAAAACCCCAACTTTTATGAATAAAGATGAATTTTTTCTCTAAATATCATTTTTGAATATTAAGCTGTGAATTTGTTATAATATTACAGTTGTGGGTAATATTTACAAATTTTGCAAAGTAAGCAAGTTAATATAAAATATTTGTTTGGTCGGGGAATATTCGTTTTATCAGGGAATATTCGTACGACGACACAATCATTTGTGGACCCCACAACAGAATTACCGCCGAAGTTAGAAAACGACAGAAATAACTTTTTATGAAAATAACGACAAAAGTTTTACTGTTAACTTTTGAAATACCCGGCGATAAAAGTACTGTAATAAGCGTGGTTGCATAGTAGCACACGGTATTATATAATATCTTTGATTATTGATGCTTACGTGAGAAGTCACTCAGTTTTATTCAATTATTGCCATAGTAATTGTTGCATAGTATCTCACGTTATTAATTCAATTATTGTCACAATATTGTATATTATTAAATCAATAATTGAGACGAAAAAGTTATTTATATTATTATTTGCATTATTGACGATGTCTAGAAAGTTCTGTCGAGAAAAGAGGTTTGGTCACCTAATTATGCGCCAATAAGGAGAAGTCCTTATCGGAAAGCCCCCTCTTTCCTGTGAATGATCTGGTTGTTAATATTGCAAGTTATGATATTAATGATGAACAAACGTTATTAAAAATGTGTTTTGTGAAGCCAAGTGAATTGAGATAAATAGAGGGAATTTTATTGAAGTATTTGTTATAAATTTGGCTTATTATATGGACCCCCACTTACCTATTTTTCAAAATCGTCGGTAGAAGTTATATCAATTTTTCTTATATATATATATAAGTTTTTTTATATACATATATATATATATATTATAAATTTTGGTTTTATATAAAATAGAATATATTTTATTTTATTTGCATAGTACTGTATAGTGTTGCATAGTACTGCATAGTGTGTGCATAGTGCTGCATAATAAAATAATTTTTTTTTAAAGTTTCAGCCGAACATCACCCGTGAATTCTTCTTACTGTGCGTCCGTGATTTTCTAAATTTAAATAGTATCTTACCATTCTCTTATAAATAAAATGCTTAGTTTAGAAATGAAAATCACACCAGAATCAGAGAATTCTTCTTCTATAATATTGAGCGTATTTCTTTTGAGTTTAAGGAAGCTTTGAGCGTAGAAAACAGTATAAGTTTTCTTCTAGAATATCCCCGCCCTACCAGTCAGAAATACTCTCCTTTTAAGGTAAGGGATATTATTTTTGTTCAATATTCATAAGAAATAATATTTTCTTCCATACTATATAGTATGTAAGTAATATTATTTCTTTTCAGATTCCGAATTCTACACTTATTTTGTTAAGTATTGCTTCTATACTCCTTGAAATTAGTAGAATATCCTTGAAATTTGCGCTTCATCTAGTATCGTTTCACAAGGATATTTTTCTGAACAATTCTTGTTAAAATTTAATCTTTTCATGCTGGGGTATTATTCACGAAGTACTATTCACCCAAAAAATTGATTTCTTTTTTGTCCAAATTATTTTTGAAACATGAATATTATTCTTGAATTTTACTCCACAAAATAGTTGTCATGTTGACAATTTGGACATTTTTAAACTTTGGATAAATTAAAAATCTTTAATATTTATCATTGATTTCGTTTGATTGATGTTTATATTATTGTCATCATCCTCATGCTTATATTGTGATAAAAGTCATCTTTGGCCCTTAGCGCATAGATGGATTGATTGGTATGATTATGACTATGTATCGGTATAATCATGACCATTGGTGATAATACGAATATCCTTGGCCCGTAGTGCATGGATGATTCGTGGATGTGATAATAATGAATATCCTTGGCCCGTAGTGTATAGATAATTCAGTGATGTGGATTATTTATTGAGTTGAGTCTCAGCGATAAAATTGATGATAAACTTTGAAATCATAGAAGATAGTATGCTATACTTGACTCTTCTAATGGATTATTTGTTTCACTGTAGTTAAACTTGTTGTCTATTGTATTCTATCAGTTTAACACTGTTGAAGGCTAACGATAATTTATTCTGTATTATCTTAGTCATAATATTCTTTACTAGGCTAGTTGAGCTCACCATTTGCTTTCATTATTCTCTTCAGGAAATTAGAATATAACTAAGACTAGTCGGGAACGGAGTGATGGTCCGAGATGGTGGCTATAGTAGTTGCAACAATCCAGAATTTTAAATTGTAATTCTAAATATTTATTAAATTATATAAATATTTTAATTGATGTATTTATTGTTGAATAAATATTTGTTTAATGTGATTTGATTTGATTATTTATTTGATAAATAAATAATCTATGAGTTAAGGAAATTAATTATTAAGAGATAATATTCTAATTTAAATTAATAATTAATTAGACAGTTTATAATGATTAAATGAATTATTATAATGTCATTCTAATTTGATTTTGTAATTAAAGTGATGTGTTAATTTATTAAATAGAATTATAATTATAAGGAAAATTATAATTTTATTGTAGTGGTTTATGTGGTAAATTGATTTAATAATTGTTATTAGATTTGATTAAATTGAATATTAGAATTTGATTAAATAATGTGTGACCATAAACTATACAATAAATGAGTTATAAAAATAAATTGAAGGAATTTAATTGAGTTTTGTCAAACAAGGTATAATGAATGTTAAGTCTTTTATTTAAATAAGTTTTACCAAACAAGGCATAAGGATTTTAAGTTATTAATTTTTAAAGTGGTTTAGCCAAACAAGCCTTATGACTTTTGATTTTCAAAAAGATATAACTGACATCAGTTACACATATATTTATATTATATATTAATATGTATTATATTATACATTATATTTTATAAGTTACGTAAGTTGGAAAAGAGAGAAAGAACAGAGAAGAAGAGAAAGAAGAGAAAAGAGAAGAAAGAAAGAAAGAAAAAAGAGAAGGAATAAGAGAAAATTCTCCGTGAATTGAAAATTTAGAAGAAGTAGTAGTTGTAATCATCTTCTAGCAAAGGTATAACCCTACTTTTCTTATTTTTAGTTTTCTTCTAAAGTTCTAGTTTTCTATTATATGAAAAATTCTCTGTAATTATATAATTTGTATATATAAAAGTTGTTGATAAACTGTTTTATATGTTATTATATGATTTAGAGTAGTTTACTTCATATAAATATGTTATGTATGGAGAAAGTTATTTAACATTGAAATATATATGAATATGGCTTATTTTGAAAGTCAAAATTGATGTTTAAATCATAGTATAATGTATAAATTGGCTATTGATGGTGAAAGTATATGAAGAAACGAAAACAAAGTAATTGAAACTAACTGTTTTAGTTGTAAAACAAATTCACAGTGAGAAATTTCGCTATGAATGTCAAAAGAAGAAGAAATAATAGAAATAGTAAAATTAAAGGCTATAATTTTGAGGTTTATGTTGTTTATGTGGTTAGAAACGTGTTAGAAACATTAGTTTATGTTTCTGTAAACATATTACACCTTGGGTAGGTTGGTATGATTGTTAAAAAGGAGTTTTTAGGCCTAATTTGGCTTTCTGTAGTGTTCGTGATGTTCATTCACGAAATTGCAGAAGGTACCCTCGCCCCAGTTGGCTATTGTAGTACAAAAACCCCCACCCCGGCGGGGGGTATTCTGTCTTGCAAATTTTGAAGAAAAAAAATTAAATCTTACCAAACATGTTTTACTAAAATGAGCACAACATTTTCAAACGAACTCTGATTGATGCAATTCAAGATAATACGAAATGAGGACGAGTAGACCTAAAACTTTTATTCTTTAGGTTTTTCAATTTGATGTCGTTATGAAGGGTCAAAATGGCCATCTTTAGGATTGTTGTGCATTTGGTGGCCATCGGAGGGAGTCAGGATGCACGAATGCAAGTGTAGTCCTTTGTGTGTTAGTGTAACCTAATCTAAAGAGAATGATAACATGTAATAGGATATTGTATCAAGTTTTTATGTGTATATGGTGCAATGTCATGATAATTTAATTAGTTGTAATAGAGCTAAAATGTGATGCTCATGAAAAGATGTAATGTTGTTTAAATTTAAACTTAGTTAGTGAGCTATACTAAAAGTGGGAAAGAAACTCATGAAGCTAATATTAGTGTAACTAATGAGTATTGTCTATACATATGGTATGTGTAGGACTTGTGGTGAATGTGAGTAGTGATTGTTTAACCTATGTATGAGGCAAGTTCTCTAACTCTACTTTTACGATTGTGCAAGTGCTTAAACCTTATTGATGCATTGAACAAGTTCCTAAACCTACTTATATATCTATTTTAACTTGATTATGTTCATGCAAACTCTTCAACCTAACTCTTACTTTGAGAAGGGTTCCTATCTTTAATTTTGTTTCTTATTACGCAAGTTCTTAAATTCTGTTATTTTTATGTTGAGCAAGTTTTATTCCTCAGCTTTTTATTAATCATGCACGTTCATTAACTAACTTCTTTTATTGAGTAAAATTAATAGCCTTATCTTATTATTATTCAAGCTATGTTTGTTATAATATTCAATGCCTATGTTTTCTAGTTCATTTCTAAATCATGATTTCTATGTACAATGTTGATTCACTTATAATTCTTAATAATTTCATATCATATTGTTATCGAGCACTTGAAAGTGATATCAAACTATATTCATTCAACTAATCCTTAGTTGATGTTCGTTGAACTCTAAATTACCTTGAAGCTTATCCAAACCAAACTTCCTTCGGTGCGGACTCGTATATTAAAACTGAGATGAACAACCCTATTATAGGGGATTATTTACGCAAAGCGTTTAGATATTTATGCACAATACATTGTACGAAGGGCTGATCCCCCTAAGTACGAGCAGTCCCTACAGTCTTATGACTATTTAAGTTTAAGTTGAAAGAATACTTATAACTTTGGACATAGTTCGGGGTCTTGTGACCCTCAAATACATATATTTCAAATTCTATTTCCTGATTATCATTGATAGAGCATATTTTTCAGTTCTATTGAGCCTATTCACTTTGCAGTTATTATGATATTTTTATTTCATTGTCACTTCAAATGAGCATTTGTTTGCTCACTCTTGCTTATATAACCATTACAGCTAAAGTTGAGAAGGTCGATGAACCTACCACCAGTAAAGGAAAAGAAAGATGAACAAGTGTTGAAGACTTGTAAACCTGTTGATTTCTATATTGTCAGACTTTGTTTTAATTGTTGAGATGTAATTATTTTATTTTCTGCACTTGATGTGTGTATTTAAAGGTTAGATAACCTGGGAGATTGTATTTAAAGGTTAGACCTGGGAATGAAGTACCCAGATTTGGGGGTGTCACAAGTTAGTATCAAAGCTTTAGGTTATGAACCTTAGGTGTGGGAAAAGCCTTAGGAAGTAACCTTTAAAAAGATAGTGGTGATAAACTCTTATCGAGTTTTAAGAAGGAAGTAATAAAACACTTTATGTGCTTATGTGGTTGCAACTATGTGCTTGTGAGTGTCGGGTAGTAATGAATAGTAATTAAAACTTAAAATTTTGTTGTCAGGATGGCTAATGTAGGAGAATCTAGTCAGGCTAGGGAGGAAGAACCCCAGATTCCTAGAGAGAAGGAGCCTCGAGATATTCAGGTGGTTTGGTAACAACTACTGCCACGGGAATCATCTCTTTTGGTTACAGTGGTTGAGCAAGAGGGTTTACCTGATGAGGAGATGAGGTAAAGACGGATAAGGAGGACCCCGTTGAGCTACCACAGTCGGATGGGGATGAGGATGACGAGGAAGAAGAGTTTCCACCAAACTCGATTTTATCTCATATGTACGACGAAGTGTGACACCCCCAAATCCAGGTTACTTGACCCCCGAATTTGTTGTTCACGATCCACAATATAAAACCATCTAACTACCCATTTTAATATAAATAGGAATACATAACTCATTAACATAGATTGTTAATACATAAGTCCCAGGTCTACTAACCTTAACATTACAGACATACCCCTTTAGATATACAAAAAGGGTTTACAATACAATACAACATAATAATAATATTGTTCATCATAACTAATTCATAACTATTCCTTTTCCTTTGTTCTTCTTCGCAAAGACCTTCTGCAACTTCGTCCCTAGTTGAAAAGTTTTATTTATAGCAAGGGTGAGCAACAAGTTTGCTCCGTAAGTTAAGAGATACAATAAAGATATAGAAATCAATATCAAACCTTCTCACATTCTACGCAATAATAATTCGATAATGAAAGAGTACAACGCTTTCAAGGTTTTCTACGATATTCAAATGAATAATCAAGAATTAATTCTATGAAATAGCAAAGTGGAATGTTTTTCAGATTTATGCTGAGCGATCCATTGGATCTTGAACTTCTCTTCTCGAGTAACTATCAAAGTTAAACTTTGATATACCCAGGTGTATCAGATAACCATAAAGCTTAAATCATACCCCTCTACAAGTATATAAAGTGATCAGCTTTAGTATACCCTACATTATGCATAATACTTAATCGTGCGCAAAGGCCGAATACTCGATCGATAAATATTCCCTTTATATAAAAGGTTGTTCTTCTCAGTCTTAGAATCAAGATTTTGATTTAACAACGAAATATTGTGATTTCAAATTCTATTTACTTCTCGATCTAGCCGAAATAATTGGCATCGATCTGTCAATAATAATTTACTTCTCTTCTCGAACCTATCAAGTTCTAATAAATGTTCGTCTAACCAGAATAATTGGCTAAGACATTTCTCAACATAATTGGACAATAAACATGAATTATCTGTACTGTCAATTCTAGCTTCTACGGATAAGTATATCTAACAATAGTTATTATACGAATGTATATATATTCTGAATCAGTAATTCAATTTGAATTATTAAGCATGCACTAACTACGAATAATCAACAATAAATCCCTGGACGTGGTCTAATTAGCAATAATTAACCACCAATAATAATTAATAATATTAACTCAAGGTTGAGTTAGGGAACTTGCCTCTTTCGCTGATTATAGCTACACAATAAACTTATCTGTGTTCGTAAGACCTATAACCAATAATATCGGTCTCACAATTAGCACAATAATTTATAACACATAACACTGTAATTCACAGTCAAACTTCTCCTAGGCACATTACCACATAGCCACATCAGTGTTTATAACCTAGATAAACACTTATCAAGTCTAACTATTTCGGTCTGGTTGGACTTCGGTCCATTCTCGGTGATCTGGTCACCCTATCCGACACTTAACACAGCTATTGTCAATTACACTTGGTCTCTAAGCTTCAATATTATTTTAGATAAGTCAAATATCATTTATAATATTTTTCGGAAGCTTTTAATAATTTATAAGCAATTATTATAATTTATAATAATTTTTTAAACATCGGAATCACTTTTAAATGATTTAATTATCAAATAATCTTATCATTATTAAGATTTAATAATATAAAAATATTAATAACATACTTGTCATAATATTAAAGTTATTTTAATAACTCACAATATTTTAAATCATCAATATTCTACTTAAATAATTTTAAAGTAATTAAAATCATTTTAAATCATTACCATTAATATTCAAATATTAATGAAATTATCATCAAAATATTAAAAGCCATTAATTATAACTTAAAATATTTTAAAATCATTTTTCTCATTTTTAAATAATTTTTAAATCAATAAAATCATTTGTAATTCATTTATTTAATATAATAATTAAATAAATCTAATATCATTAATATTAAATAATTAATAAAATTTCTAAAAATATTAAAATTATATTTTATAATTCAAAATATTTTCTAACACATTATTCTTATTTAAAATGATTTTTAATAATATTAAATCATTTTCTCTAATTTATTTAATATACTAATTAAATAAATTAAATACCTTTAATATTTAAATAATTATAAATATTAAAGAAAAATATTCCAAATAGTCAGAAATTATTTTTCATAATTTAAAATAATTTTTAAAATCATTTTTGGTAATTTCTAGAATTTATTTCTATTTTTAACCATTTTCTGGAAATATCAGAAATTAAAAAAAATAAAAACCGTCGCTATAGGGCTTTAGCGACATAAAGCGTCGCTGTTGGTGTTCTTGAGCTCAAGAACACTGACAGCTTCGTTATCAGGCTGTCCTGTTTGACCAATCATAAAATTGAATCTAATCTTGTTCTGGCTAGGTTAAATCTTCAATCGTGTAGTGAAAATGTAACTCTACAATATCCAACTCACACTTTGATCAAACAATAACACAGCAAGCTGATCTATGCCTTCAAATTCATTGTCAGACAGTTTCTGGGATTACCCAGAAACCCAGCAGTCTGAGTGACCACTTTCCAATTAATTTTTCTATAAGATCCGTTCATGATTCATGCAATACAATGGTTCCATTACATACTACTTGTGTCAAGGAACATCACGAAGCAACAGATCAGATAAACAACAACATAACAACCAGATTTAATCCGGTCAAACGTTGTCAGAAACTAAGTTCATAAATTTTCTGGAAATTCCCAGAAAGTGAAGTCATGGCCGATTGGCCTACTTTGACCAAATATTACACTCATCCTGTTGATCAACTATATGATATAAAGTTATAAATCTATAGCCAGGATACCAGGCTATACATGTATTACAACAACAACAACAACAAAATTTGTAAACACTGACAGATCCGGACACTACAAAATCTTGTCAGACGCTCTTTAACACTTTCTGGGTTACCCAAAAAGTTCATGGTCATGCCCGGTCAACAGGTTTTGACCATGAATAACTTCAAATCTAGACATCAAATTGTTACACTACCACTTGCAGATGAAAGACAACATAGCAAACTATAGATTTAAACAATAAAACATCAAAAACAACAAACGAACAAGAATCTATGGTTCCTGACATTAGCTTATCAGACCACAGAAATTGCTGAAGAACAGTTTTTTGAAAACTTGAATTTTTACCCACTTTGATGCTATGGATCCATGATGGATCAACATAGATCAACTAAAAACAACTTCTAACATAAATATAAACACATAAACATAGAATTTTTCTTAGCAACAAAGATCAAAAATCAATTTGGGTTTATACCTTCTCTTGTCTAATCTTTGATCCTAGCTCTTCTCCACCGATCTTGATGATCTAAAGGCTTGGTTAGTGACTGAAACACTTAGTGATTTCGTGGGTTTAGGTGAGAGAAAGAGTGGGTTGGTGTTAGATACCTAATGAGCTTAATATGTGAACTTTATCTCTCCTAGATCTCTTATATCAAAGATGTAATCAATCCAAGTGTGCAAGTTGGCAAGATATGGATAAGATTTGATATAGAATTTAAGCACATGGGATAATCTCAAGTGATGACTCACTAGATCTTGTAAATCTTCTAACTAAATATCTAAGTAAAGGGGTACTTTGGACTTTGTACATGAAATTTTAATGGCATACATGGGATTTACCAAACCCTTAGGGTTTGACCCTTAGGGTTTAACCCTAAGGCTCTAACCCTAAAGTTTTACAACTTTAGCTTCTAGGATTTTCTAAATTAGGATCTTTAAAATAGAAAATTAAGATGTTCAAAAATATAATTAGTGTTCCCTTATTATATTAAAGGTTACTAATCACATTAAAGAATACTAATCACTTTAGAGCTTACTAATTAGGATTAGGGTTTCTTAATTAGGGTTTAGGATTCCCGAATTAAAAATTAGGGTTTTTCAGCTTTTGATTAGGGTTCCTAACTACGCGTTAGGGTTTCAAATCTTGAGATTAGAGTTTCCAATCCCTTATTAGGGTTTATAAATATTGTACCCTACCCGACCAATCATTGATCAACATTCTATACAGTACAAGCACGTACTCATCAGTATAATTATTTCAATTATATTTTCAATCGAATCCCTATCCGGACTTAGGGTTAGGGTTTCTATTCTCCGTTAAGCACAACTCTACTCTAATTTCTCAGTCAATACACAAATTGACTACTTCTCGATACTCGTATCACAGATACATAGTACAATATTAACAGTCAATGTCAATATTTAAAAAAATAATAATAAAAAAAAATTATTCCTGAAATTTGGATTATTCGGAATCCCGGGTTATCACATGAAGTATACGACCGCAATGTGGAACTTTAGGATAGAGTTGAGGAGTTGGAAGAGATAGTAGCTGAACAACAGATTTCGATGGCACAGAAGGACGACGAGATCCGGGATTTAGATGAACGTTTGAGTAATGTCGAATGGAAGCTGATTCATACTGAAGGAGAGAACAAGCAAATGACAGAGGAGATCACGGAGCTGAAGAACAAATTAAAAGAAGAATCCGACAAGAGAGCAAGAGTCGAAGACGCGTATGAGAAAGCTTCTCAGCGTAAAAGAGTAGCAAACGGGGAAGCACAAGCAAAGAAGATCAAGATGGAGGAGATGAATGTCGTATTCAACACATTGATTAATTGAGCTCAAGATCGAGTTATGTATTATCCAATTCAGTTCAAGACGCTGTCACCGTACATGTTAGATCGTATAACAATATTCCGTATTATGGAAGAAGAGCGTCGTAAGGCTATGCATCATTTTAGTAGGTCATCGTAGGGAATCTACTTGATATGTGATTAATGATATGATAAATAAGATGTAAATCCCAAGTGTTGTGTAACCTATGGGATATGATAATGATGTTATCCTGAAACTTTAGTAGTTCAGGGAAGTAATGTAAATAGAAGTGATGTTGTGACGCCCCCAAAACAGGTATACATCACACATCTTGAGTCGCCAGATACCTGGTACAGAACTCAACTACAAACTTAATTATACAACTGTCGTGCAAAATACGACAAAACATAGCTGAGAGTTTAAACACAAATATTGCCTTCTAGACAATATCCATACTCAATGGAGTCCTCATTACAATTATTATTACACTATTTTATAAAAATAGTGAGGACTACTATAGCCACCATCTCAGACCATCAATCCGTTCCCCGACTCGTCCCAGCTATATTCTCATTTGCTGAAGAGATCAGTGAAAGAAAAGGGTGAGCTCAATTAGCCCAGTAAGAAATATTATGACTAAGATAATGCAGAATAAATTATCCTTAGCCTTCAAGAGTATAACAACTAATAGAATACAATAGACAACAAGTTTTAGATCAACAACTGCATCAGAATAAGCAATCCATTAGAAGAGTCAAGTAGAACATAATGTCTACTATCTCCTCTAGATTAAAATTCCATCTTTAATATTTCATTCATGTAATACTCAACAACAGTTCTTTGTTATACCCAAGACAAAAAGAACTATCATTACCTGTCTTCACCTAAACCACCAAAGATTATAGTTAAATCCACAATTCATATTTATAATCATATAACTCAACAGTTTCTCCTTTCCACAAAGGCTTAATAGAACGTTTACTCAATATCCTTACCCCAAAGGCTACCGATATTCAAATGTAATAACAATGATCATACCAATCAGTTGTCTACCTTTACACTACGGGCCAAAGATATTCAATTATAAAACTAATGGTTATGATCATACCAATCAATTGTCTATCAGTGCACTACGACCAAAGACATTCAACTGTTAACTAATGGTCATGATCCTGCCAATCACATCATCGAATTATCCATGCACTACGGGCCAAGGATATTAGTTATTATCACCAGTGGTTATGATCATGTCATACACCTGTCCATCTTTGCACGTAAGCCAAAGATATACAACTATAAACCAATAATCAACAGTCCATCTTTTCACGTAAGCCAAAAAATATACAACTGTAAATCCAATAATCAACAGTCCATCTATGCACGTAAGCCAAAGATGACTTCCATCACAATATAAGCATGAGGATGATGACAACGACATTATAATTCAATAAAACAAGTTCAAGGATAAATTTTAAAGATTTATAATTTAATTTATCCAGGAATCAATAACGTCCAAATTGTCAACATGATACTGCTTTGTGGAGTAAAATTCAAGAATAATATTCATGTACCAAAAATAATTTGGACAGAAAAGAAATATATTTTTCTGGTGAAATAGTACCCCGTGAATAGTACCTCGACACGAAAAGTGTCCCGAATACCCGAGTGAATGATACTATAGTGAATAGTAATTAGGTGAATAGTAACCTGTGAATAGTAACTCGTGAGTAGTACTCAAGCACGAAAAGTGCCCCGAATACCCGAGTGAATAATACTAGAGTGAATAGTAATTGGGTGAATAGTAACTCGTGAATAGTAACTCGTAACAGAAAAATACCAAAGAAAACGATATTTCATGACGAGTACAAAAGAAATGATATCCCAAATTAGTATAATAGAATATACGAAACTGAAAATTGATTTTCACCCGCCATGCGGTAATCCACGTTAGACGGATCATTTCCATAATTTAATAAAGAATGAATACAAAGGATCATTCACCATGCATGCGGTAAATCACATGACAGCGAGTTATTCCAACAAAATAATAAAGAATGGAATAATGAGAAGAATTCACCATGCATGCGATAAACCGCATGATGAATAGGTTATTCCCGATAGAATAATAAAGAATGGAACTGTGTCATGCGTGAATCCATACGGACATGATATTCAATGTAATAAAAAAGAATTAAACCAGTCATGCGTAATCCAAATGCAGACGGGATATTCCAATGAGAATTATAAAGAATAGAATAACAATGAATTCACCGGGCATGCAATAGATCGCATGCAGATGAGTTATTCCAATAGAATAATAAAGAATGGAATAATGAAGAATTTTACCATGTATGTGGTACTCAGATGTATAAAAGTTATTCCAACATAATAATAAAGAATGGAATAACAACCCTTACGAGTATTGAAAAAATGACTCTCTTCATAAATACGAAAGAATAATATCCTTACCTCAAAAAGAAGATGAAAAGACCGGAATAGTGAGGTGCGAGACTTCTCTTCTTCTTTCTCTCTATAATTTCTCTCTATAATAATTGCTCTATAGCTTTAGTGAATTGGTGAGAAATGAAGGAAGAATGAGCTTCTATTTATAGGAAAATATAGTTTTGATAATTGCACATTTTGGGGCTCAAAATATTACAATATAATACCTTCCTCTTTTTCTTCATTTTTAATTTAGTCTTGCAAGTATTATCAAACTTGCACCACCTCCCCTAATAGTAAATAATGTGAATCAATAGTTCAATCATGTGAATCAATAGTTATAATCATGTGAAAATACGAATTATAGTGTAGTACCTCCATCTATACCTCCATTTTTAACTTAGTCATGCAAGTATTATCAATCTTGTACCAACTCCCCTAATAGTAAATCATGTGAACATATAGTTATAAGCATGTGAATTAATAGCAATTAATTGCTCATTTATCCAATTAATTACCCGACTGGTTAATATAACTTTCAGACATCAATTATTATCGAAATAAATGACGATTTCAATTAACACTAATAATCCCAACACAATGGAACTATCAATTTCATCTTTAATCAACACGTTCATCATTAATATTATAACTCATAATATTTAACAACCAGGTCATTCCTAGGAAAGAGGGGGCTTTCCAATAAGGATTTCTCCCTATTGGCGCGCAATTAGGTGACCAAACCTCTCCTTGACAGAACTTCTAGACATTGTCAATATTGTAAATAATAATATGAATGACTTTGTCGTCTCAATTATTGATTTAATAATATAACATATTATACAGATGATACTGTGATAATAATTGAATCAATAATATGATAGATATGATGCAACAATTACTATAGCAATAATTGGGTATAACTGAGTGACTTCTTACGTAAACATCAATAATCAATACCGTGTGCTACTATGCAACCCGCCAGACATATTCATTTCTTTACTACTGGGTAGTTCAACAGTTTTAACGGTAAAACTTCCACCGTTATTTTTATAAAAAGATAATTCTGTCGTTTTCTAACTATGACAATACTTTCGTTGTGGGGTCCACCAATGATTGTGTCATCGTACGGATATTCCCCAACAAAAAGAATATTCCCTGATCAAACGAATATTTTATAACAACTTGCTTACTTTGCAAAAAAAAAATTACATATCACCCTTAACTTTAACCTTTTATTAATTTAACCATTTACGGAATAAAATAATATTTGTAATAAAATTGAATTCTTTCATTTCATAAAATTCGGGGTCTTACATATGCTATTGTTCTTATGTTTTCTATAGATGATAAATGAATTAAACGTTAATTTTTATTCCAGATGTTATGTGCTATGTGATGATCTTTTATGATGTGCAAGTTAAGTAGAAAATACTTAAAAGAAATTGAGTAATAATCTAATAAGTGTATTTTAATCAGAAAATGCCTCCAAGAAGACGTCAACCACGACAACAAACCCATGAGGGATCTACCAACAATAACAACACTGTAGCTAACCCAGTTCAGTAGTTGGTGACACTTCTGACAGGAGCACTGCGGAATCAACAACAGAATCAAGCTGTAATTTTTAAGGATTTCAAGGCGGTTGGACCACCAAAATTTTGTGGAACCATGAATCCGGTTGACGCACAGACCTGGATCATGGAAATAGAGAAGGTATTTGATGTTGCTAGGGTCGGTGAGAACCAGAAGACTGCTTTTGCATCATTCATGTTGAAAGTAGAGGCTAGTTATTGGTGGCAAGCCAATAAAACTAGAGGAGGTCAGGGACTGATGACTTGGGAAAGGTTCAAGGAAATATTCTTCGAGACCTATTTCTTAGAGAGTTCAAAGAATCAGATGGAAGTGCAATTTTTGGAGCTAAAGTAGGGCACAATGACAGTGTTAGAGTATGCAGCAAGGTTCAATGAGTTGGCGAGGTTTGTGCCATATCAAGTGAACACGGATGAGCGCAAGGCAATGAGGTTTGAACAGGGACTGAAGCCCTGGTTGTACAACAGAGTCTCCCTATTCCAGTTAAAGATGTTTGCAGCAGTGCTTGAGAAGTAAATTCTCGTTGAGGGTGGAGGCGAGGCTGTGACAAAGTACAATCAGGAACAAAGAAGGAAGAAAAATGAGGGTGAAGGTAAGAATGGTGGTAGTAATGGTGGAAATGGTAATAGTAACTTGAGGAAGTGGAATGCGAGTGTTGGTGCTGGAAGCCAACAAGGTAGCCAGCAGAAAAAAAGTTTGAAGCTTGTGATACATGCGGAAGAATCACACTAGCATGTGCTTAAGGGGTAAGCGAGTATGCTTCAACTGTGGCCAGGAGGGTCACATTGCCCTAAATTGCCATCAACCAAAGAAGAATGTTTGCTACACATACGGGTCAAAGGATCATTTTGCTTGCGAGTGCCCTAAGAAGAAACCTGGAAAGACAACGGGAAGCAAGGGAGGTAGCAGTGGAGGTACATTGACCATTATTGGACCAACGTCATCAAACAGACCCACAGCCAGAACCTTCAACATGACTGTGCAGGATGTTGTACAATCAAAATATATTATGTCAGGTATTATCCTAATCAATGATATAGATGCTTATGTATTATTTGATTCAGGTGCTACTTTCTCATTTATATTTGATGAATTTGCTAAGAGGTTAGGATTGCCCAGTGAAGAATTGAATTTCCCTTTAAACATAGAAATTACGAATAGGGAGGTGATTCCTGTTAGGTTTGTATACAAGAATTGTAGGGTGAATATTAAGGGGAATGTCATGATAGTAGATTTAATCCCGATTAACCTTGGGGAGTTTGATGTTATATTGGGAATGGATTGTCTATTCAATTATGGAGAGATAATTAATTGCCAAAAGAAATGTGTAAACCTTATGACTTTATCAAAGGTAGTTTTCTATGGTAGCAAATCGCCTAGACAAGCGAGAAGTCTAATGATTATGCTAGCCAACAAGTTTTTGAGTCAAGGTTGTGTAGGATATTTAGCTTATATAGTCGATACTCAGAGGAAGGGGGTGAAACTAGAGGAGATACCAGTGGTTAGGGAATTTGTGGTCATATTTCTAGAGGATTTGCCAGGATTTCTGCCTAATAGAGAAATCGAGTTTGTTATCGATTTGGAGCCACGAACTGCTCCGATATCGAAGGCCCCGTACAGGATGGCTCTAGTAGAGATGAAGGAACTGATGGTACAATTGCAAGAGCTGTTAGAAAAAAAATACATGTAGCCGAGTGTTTCACCATGCGGAGCACCGGTGTTATTTGTGAAGAAGAAGGATGGGTCAATGCGTCTTTGCATTGATTATAGGAAATTAAATAAAGTCACTATCAAGAAAAAATATCCACTGCCAAGGATAGATGACTTATTTGATCAACTGAAGGGCGCTAAGTACTTTTTGAAGATAGATTTGTGAAGTGGGTATCATCAATTAAAGGTAAAGAAGGAGGATGTACCTAAAACGACATTCAGAACTCGGTATGGACATTAAGAGTTTCTGGTGATGTCTTTTGGTTTGACAAATGCCCCTGTAGTATTCGTGGATTTGATGAACAAGTTGTTTAAACCATTCTTAGATAAGTTTGTGGTGGTATTCATTGATGATATTCTGGTGTACTCCAAATCTCAAGAAGAACATGTGGAACATTTACGTTTGACGTTGGAGACGTTAAGAAAGGAAAAGTTGTACGTGAAATTCTCTAAGTGTGAATTCTATCTAGAACGTATACAATTTCTTGGACATGTGATTGACAAAGATGGGATTTCAGTGGATCCATCAAAAGTCGAAGCCGTAATCAATTGGGAACAACCAATGACACCATCGGAGGTGAGGAGTTTCTTGGGACTGGCAGGTTACTATAGACGATTCATTCAAAACTTTTCCAAGATTGAAACCCCGTTAACAAATTTGACAAGGAAAGATGTAAAATTTGTTTGAACGGAGAAGTGCGAAGAGAGCTTTCAAGACTTGAAAAAGAAGTTAAGTGTGGCACCTGTGTTGTCATTACCAGATAATACATGAAACTTTGTGGTGTATAGTGATGCCTCACATAAAGGATTAGGTTGTGTCCTTATGCAGAATGGTAAAGTCATTGCATATGCATCAAGGCAATTGAAAGATTACGAGAAAGGGTATTCGACTCATGATTTAGAGTTGGCTGCAGTGGTATTTGCTCTGAAGATATGGAGACATTATCTCTTTGGAGAGAAATGTGAGATCTACACAGACCATAAGAGTCTGAAGTATATTTTCACACAGAAGCATCTCAATATGCTTCAAAGGAGATAGTTGGAATTAATAAAAGATTACGATTGTGAGTTCTTTTATCATCCAGGTAAAGCAAATGTAGCTGCTGATGCCTGGAGTAGAAAAGGTCGCGAGAAATTGATGTTGTTAACGACGCAAGAAGAACTTATCTCAACGATGGCAGGGCTAGAGTTAGAAATAAAATTTCTAAAAGAATCCGATGAAAGATTATTCCAGATAGAAGCTTGTTCAAATTTAGTGGACAAAGTGAAGAACGCTCAACTACAAGATGAAGAATGTGGAAAAACCAAAGAAAGAGTGGTTGAGGGTAGTGAAGTGAAATACAAGATCGATACAAAAGGAGTGCTAAGATTCCAAGGATGAATTTGGGTTCCAGCAGTATCAAATATTAAAGAAGAAATCTTGACAAAAGCTCATAACTCAAGATATTCGATTCATCTGGGAAGTACGAAAATGTATCAAGATTTGCGACGACATTTTTGGTGGCCAAATATGAAAAGAGATGTTGCAGAATGTGTCGCAAATTGTTTGACATGTCAAAGAGTAAAAGTTGAGCATCAGAGACTAAGCAAATTACTTTAACCATTGGAAATACCGGAATGAAAATGGGAACATATCACAATGGATTTTATGGTAGGTCTTCCAACTACTCAGAGAGGATACGATGCGATTTGGGTGATTGTGGACAGGCTGACAAAATCAGCACACTTTTTGCCAATAAAGATTAGATTCAATCTTGATCAGTTGGCAAAGTTGTACGTTAAAGAGATTATTTTGAGACATGGAGTTCCAATGTCAATTGTGTCAGATAGAGATCCGCGATTCACGTCAAACTTCTGAAAGAGACTACAAGAATTCATGGGAATAATTGAGAATGAGTACGGCATACCATCTACAAACAGACGGCCAAAGCAAACGAACAATCCACACGTTGGAAGATATGCTCAGAGCATGCATCATGGATTTCAAAGGGAACTGGGATAAACATTTACCATTGGCAAAATTTGCCTACAACAACAGTAACCACGCAAGCATCGGCATGCCGCCTTACAAAGCATTGTACGGTAGAAAGTGCAGAACTCCACTGTGCTGGGATGAAGTCGGTGAACGTCAACTATTAGGACCGAAACTGGTACCACAAACTGTTGAGGTTTTCAAACTCATCAGGACAAGATTGGTAGCTGCTCAAGACAGACAGAAGAAGTATGTTGATCAACATAGACAAGGTCGTGAGTTCGATGTAGGAAATTTCGTGCTCTTAAAAGTTTTTCCTTGGAAGGGGAAGATCCATTTTGGTAAAAAGGGAAAGCTAAGCCCGAGGTTTATTGGACCCTTCGAGGTGTTACGACGAGTAGGAGAAGTGGCTTACGAGGTAGCTTTACCTCCAGAGTTGGAACACGTTCATAATATTTTTCATGTTTCAGTGTTAAGACCGTATAAACCCGATTACAAGCATGTAATCGAGTACGAACCATTACAGTTCGATAGGAACTTGTCTTATGAGGAAATTCCTATCCAGATAGTTGAAAGGAAAGAACAAGTGCTCAGGAATAAAGTAATACCTTCTGTGAAGGTGATATGGAGGAACCACAATGCTGAAGAAGCTACGTGGGAACTCGAAGATAAAATGATGAAGAACTACCCTGAGTTATTTGTTTAATCTGTGTCTTCGATTCTGGGGACAGAATCCTTGTAAGAAGGGAAGAATGTGACGAAAGATTTGTTTGAGTTGTGATTCTTGGGACAAAATCCTTGTAAGGAGGGAAGGATTTAACAATCCAGAATTTTAAATTTTAATTCCAAATATTTATTGAATTATATAAATATTTTAATTGATGTGTTTATTGTTGAATAAATATTTATTTAATGTGATTTGATTTGATTATTTATTTGTTAAATAAATAATCTATGAGTTAAGGAAATTAATTATTAAGAGATAATATTCTAATTTAAATTAATAATTAATTAGAGAGTTTATAATGATTAAATGAATTACTATAATGTCATTCTAATTTGATTTTGTAATTAAAGTGATGTTGTGACGCCCCCAAAATTAGGTATACATCACCCATCTTGGGTCGCCACTTACATGGTATGTAATTTAAATACAACTTATTAACATAGCGCCGTGTACAATACGACATAAAGCGTGAGTTTAAATACAAATATATCGTCTACTAGATATTATACAAACTCAAACAAAAAGTCCTCATTACAGTTATTATCACACTATTTTACAGAATAGTGAGGACTACTAATGCTATCTTCAGGACCATCACTCGTTTCCCAGGCTGCGTTCAGCTATATTATCATTTTCTAAAGAGAACGGTTGAAAGAAAGGGGTGAGCTCAACTAGCCCAAAGAAGAAATATTATGACTAAGATAATGCGAATAAATTATCAATAGTCTACAACAATGTTAAAGCGATAAAATACAATAGACAACCGGTTTAAGCTGCGGCAGAATATGCAATCCATTAAAAAGTCAAGTAGAAAATAAAGTCTACTATCTTTTAGGTTTTAAAAGGTTTTTCATCCTTTGTTATAGTGAGACTCAAACTTTAATAAATATTCCACATCATCGAATCACCCCGCACTACTGGCCGAGGATATTCTTTAGTATCACGACCACAATTATTCATGCACTACACGGGCCAAGAATATTTGTGTATTCATTAATGGTCATGATCATGCCAACAACTCATCCATCAATGCACTACTGACCATCGAGGATTTTTACCACATCATT
The DNA here is from genome assembly GCA_020205615.1 of Panax quinquefolius. NCBI lineage: Eukaryota > Viridiplantae > Streptophyta > Magnoliopsida > Apiales > Araliaceae > Panax > Panax quinquefolius. Next base: position 36,327,882 of record CM035158.1, on the reverse strand, counting down.
TGTAACATTACGGTCATGATTATCTTTGAATAGTCTCTCGGTCATAATCATACCAAGTCCATCTATGCACTACAGGCCACCACGATGACTTTAAAAAATATAAACATGAGGATGATGACAATGATATAAGAATTCAATAAAACAAGTTCAAGAATTATTTTATCCGGGAATTATTAACGTCCAAATTAGTAAAATTCAAGAATGATCGGAAGAATATTTCCATGAAAAGATCTTTGGATGAAACGCAAATATCAAGGATATTCTACTAATTTCATGGAGTATAGAAGTCAAAGTTTTAACCAATTTGGGTATAATAAAGGATGGAATAACAAAAGAAATCACCATGCATGCGATAGATAGCCGCATGCATGGCGGAGTTATTGCAATGAATAATAAATAACGAACCGTGTCGGTGAAATTCACAGCACATGACAGGATGTTCAACAGAATAATAAAGATGGAACCGCATCCGGTGTAAAACACACGGATAGGATATTCCAACGAGAATAATAAAGAGCGGAACCGAGTCCTGTAAAACACACGACGCAGGATGTTCCAACAGAATAATAATAAAAAAGCGGAACCAGTCCGGTGTAAAACACATGCATGTGATGTTCCAACAAAATAATAATAAAAATTTAAACCAGTGTCCGGTGTAAAAAACACATGCAGGATGTTCCAATGAATAATAGAAGAATGTCACCAAGTATAGGGTAAACCGCGTATACAGGTTATTCCAACAGAATAATAAGCAATGGAATAACAACAGTTCTCTTCATGAATAGGAAAGAATAACACCCCTTACATTTGGTAGGAGATTGAATACTGCAGCAGTGTAGTAACAAAATACTCTTCTTCTTTCTCTCTTATTCTCTCTATACTTTCTCTCTCTATAGCTTGAATGAATTCGTGAAAAATAATGAAGCCCTAGGCCTCTATTTATAGAAGATTTCTAGCTTAGCACTTTTCTTAGTGTGAAAAGGCAAGTGGCTCGACTTAATTGGTTTGGCCTTTGTAATGTGAAACGACAAGTGGTTCGGCGCTTTGTAATGTGAAGCGACAAGTGGTTCGGACGTCTGGTAAAGGTAATTACTATTAGCGAAGGTAAATACTATTGTCGAAGGTAAATACTATTCACAAGGGTAATTACTATTGGCGAAGGTAATTACTATTCACAAGGGTAATTACTATATTGTGAAGGTAATTACTATCGATGAAGGTAAATACTATTCACAAGGGTAATTACTATTGACGAAGGTAATTACTATTGTGAAGGTAAATACTATTGACGAAGAGACTCTTAGATGATGACATATGAGCCCCCATAAAATAATCAAACTTACCACAAATCATTTTTTTTTTCATCAACACGTATTTAATCTTTCAACAATTATTAATCATTTATAACTTGTCGTCTCAATTATTGATTTAATACTATAACATATTATCTGATGATAATCTTGTGACAATAATTGAATCAATAATATAAGAGATATGATGCAACAATTCATGTAGTAATAATTGAGCATAGGTGAGTGACTTCTCACGTAAGCATCAATAATCAATCTGAGTGTGCTACTATGCAACCATGCCAGACATCGTACTTTTTTTACCACTTAGGTAGTTCAGCAGTTTTAACGGTAACACCTCCGTAGTTATTTTTATAAATTATTTTTGTCGTTTTCTCAATCAAACAATAATTACATTATTAGGGGTCCACCAATGATTGAGTAGTTATCTGAATATTCCCTAAAAAGAATATTCCCAGACCAAACGAATATTTTATAACAACTTGCATACTTTGCAAAATTTATAAATATTACCCACAACTATAACATTATATCAATTTATTCCATAATATTCAAAAAATAATATTTATAGAAAAATTCATCTTTATTTATAAAATTTGGGGTCTTACAACCTCCCCTTCTTATGAAATTTAAGCCTCGAAATTAGGGTGCGATACCTAGTATGTCGAAGAGGTAAGGATACCTTGATTTCATTTGATTCTAACTCCCAAGTCATTTCCTCAACATCGTGGTTCCTCCACAAAACTTTGACTTGAGGTATAACCTTGGAGCGTAGAATATGTTCCTTCTTATCCAAAATTTGAGCAGGAACCTCTTCATACGTCAAATCTTCCGCTAGTTCGTCCGGTTCGAACTCGATAATATGGTTCGGGTCTTTCACATATTTACGTAACATAGATATGTGAAAAGCGTTATGAACACGAGACATATTTTGGCGGTAAAAGCGAGTCTATAGGCCACAGTTCCTACTCGATCGAGGATTAAAATGGACCGATGAATCGAGGGTTAAGTTTTCCTCTCTTTCCAAATCTTGTAACTCCTTTCCATGGAGCAACTCTTAACAACACATGATCTCTATATCGAATTCCACGTCCTTTCGATGAAGATCGGTATAACTCTTTTGTCGATTTTGTGAGGTTTTTATCGTTGTCGGATCATTTGAATCTTTTCCGTAGTCATACGTACCAACTCTGGTCCCAACAACGTTGCTTCACCCACCTAATCCCAAAGATACCTGAGAAGCGACACTTTCTTCCATACAACGCTTGAATGGAGCCATGCCAATACTTGCTTGATAAGCTGTTGTTGTAGGAAAACTCCACCAATGGTAAGAACTTGTCCCAACTCCCCTTGAAATCAAGGACACGAGTCTTAATAGATCTTCAAGAGTTTGAATAGTCCTCTCCATTGTCCGTCCGATACGAGGATGATATCTTGAGAGCTAAATTGTAAGTCTGTGCCCATAGCTTTTTGCAAACTAACCCAAAATCGTGAAGTGAATCTTGGGTCTCGATCGGAAACTATGGATACTAGGCATACCATGCGATCTTACAATCTCGTTTATGTACATCTGAGCAAGAGCGTTCAAGTGTATAAGTTTCTCGTATCGGAAGAAATGAGCGGACTTGGTCAACCTATCAACAATGACCCAAATCGCATCAATGCCTTAAGAAACCTTAGGAAGGCCGTGAATGAAATCCATGGTAATGTGCTCCCACTTCCATTCGGAATTTCAAGTGGTTGCAATGGACCTTTTGGTACTTGATGCTCCGCTTTAACTCGTTGACAAGTTAGACACCTTGAGATAAACAAAGCGCTATCTCTCTCTTCATATTGCTCCACCAAAATGTGTATGGCCGAATATCATGATACATTTTGGTACTCCCGAGATGGATTGCAAATGGTGTGTTGTGCGCCTCCATCATGATATTATACTTTAAATCGTGGTCGTTAGGAACACAAAGTCCGGAGTTGACTCAAGTATTCCTTCTTCATCGATTCTTGCTTGGCGATAGCACCTTCTTGCACTTTTTTTCCTCATACGCATCGGCTCAGTGCGTAGCTTGGCGACTTTAACTTTATCGATTAAAGTCGGTTCTACTCGTATACCGCTATCATCATATCGTCCACAGAGTCTTTAACTCTATCTCCATCCTTTGCAAGTCACACAAAATGGGCCTTTGCGTTGATAACATCGCTTTTCGTACTTGCATATGATTTTCTACTCAAATGCGTCGGCTACCACGTTCGCTTTTCGAGGATGGTATTGGATGGTATGATCATAATCTTTCAAGCAGTTCTAGCCAACGTCGTTGTCGCATGTTGAGTTCCTTTTGAGTGAAGAAATATTTGAGGCTTTTATGATCCGTAAAGATCTCCACTTTCTCCCCATACAAGTAATGCCTCCAAATTTTAAATGCAAGAAACAACATTTGCTAACTCTAGATCATGAGTAGGATAATTCCTCTCATATTCTTTGAGTTGTCATGAGGCATAAGGCTATTACTTTTCCATGTTGCATGAGAACACATCCCAACCCTTTGCTAGAAGCATCATTGTAGATGACAAATCCCTCCGAGCCGGATGGTATTGTCGAGCAGTCTTTGAAATAAGTCTCCTCTTGAGTTCTTGAAAACTCTTCTCACATTCTTCGCTCCAACCGAACTTTGTATCTTCCAAAGTTAAATTTGAGTCGATGGAATAGCGATTCGAGAAAATCCTTCCACGAATCTCCGATAATAACCAAATTTAAAGCCGAAAGCTACGTACTTGATCCATTTCGATTTAGGTTGTTCCCGACTTTGAATAGCTTCAATCTTTCTTTGGGTCAGCAGATATTCCATGACTTGATACCACGTGCCCAAGGAATGCTACTTCTTCAAGCCAGAACTCGCATTTCTTCAACTTGGCATAAAGCTTATATTCACGAAGCTTTTGGAGTGTCGGCCTCAAGTGTTGCTCATGATCTTCACGGCTTTTGGAATAAATAAGGATGTCATCAATAAAGACGACCACAAAGTGATCTAAATATTCCTTGAATACTCGGTTCATCATATCCATGAAGGCAAAGAGGAGCATTAGTCAATCCAAAGGACATGACTAGGAATTCATAATGCCCGTCTCAGGGAGTTTCGAAAAGCCGTCTTTGGAATGTCGTGGTTCTAATCTTCAATTGGTGATATCCGGAAGCGAAGATCAATCTTTGAAAAGAATTTGGCTCCTTGCAACCCGGGTCAAACAGGTCATCAATACGTGGCAATGGATACCTATTTTTGATGGTGACATGATTCAACTCCCGATAATCAATACAAAGTCGCATACTCCCATCTTTCTTCTTCACGAATAGAACAGAGAGCCCCAAAGAGAAGTACTAGGACGAATAAAGCCAATGTCTAACAATTCTGCGGTTGGGTCTTTAACTCCACGAAGTTCAATAGGAGCCATTCGATATGGGGCTTTGGAAATAGGTTTTGTACTGGGGTTCAAGGTCGATACAAAATTCAATTTCACGCTTCTGGGGTAGGCGGGAAGTTCTTGAGAATACGTCGGAAATTTATTAACAATAGGAATATCGTTTAAAAGCGGCGTATTTTATTTAAATCTGTGACATGAGCTAAGAAAGCTTGACATCCGTTTTTCAATAAGCGAATAACTTTATGGCTTGAGATGACCGTGATTGATTTTAATGGTTTGGTCGTTTGAATTAGCATAATAGGTTGATTAGGAATATGAAAGCTAACAACCTTACGAAAACAATCAATTTTGCATGATAAGTAGTTAACCAATCAATCCCTAGAATCACGTCAAATGCAAGTATTTTTAATGAAATAAGATCGACAAGGTAATGTGAAGTCTTGATTTGAACCAAACAAGACTTATAAGCATTGGATGTAATGAAGGTTTCTCCCAGCGGAGTTTCCACAGATAAGTCAAAGTCTAATTTCTCGAGTCAAATTTAATCGATGGCGCAAGTAGGAGAAATAAAAGAATGGGTAGAACCGGTATCAAATAAAGTATAGACTTCATTAGAGTTTATGATAAGCTTACTCGTGATGACCTCATTCGGATTCCTTGCTCTTTGGGAGGTCACAACAAATGCTCTCCCTTACTCTAGGTTTTGAATTTTCCGGGATGGCCTTTGGTGCCTCCATCCTAGTGAATTTGTCTTGATGGCGACAAAATCGAGCTAAGTGACCTTCTTTTCCACAATTATAACATGCTTTGACTGGCATGACTTGCAGTTTGGACTAATGTGTCCCTCTCCTCGCATTTGAAGCATATGATAGGTGGTCTTTCTCCTTCCTTAACAATGGGTCTTTGGTCTTGACGTCTTTCCATCATTGTTGAATCTCCTTTTCTTGAAATGTCCATTCTTATTGTTTTGGTACGATTACCCATGAAGTGGTTACCATATCCTTTGTTGATTACCTCCATGCTTGTTGTCACCGCCTCGATGACTATTCTCATTTGGTATTATAATTTTTGCCATTTGCTCTCTTTTAGTTGCATTGACTCATTATCGCGCTCCACTAACTGAGCCCTATTTACAACATCTGAATACAAACCACGGTTTATGAGAAATAAGATGTTGGCGTATCTTCGACTTCAAACCTCTTAAAAACATTCGCGCCATTCTCTCTTCATTATGCACCAAGTGGGGACGCAAACCGTGATAACTCCGCAAATTTTGCCTCGTATTGCGATTACGGTCATATTGTTTTGTTCCAACTTGATAAATTCCACCTCCTTCATGTGGCGAATACTTTCGGGAAAGTATTTGTCGTTGAACGACTCTGGAACTTCTCCCAAGATATCTTGATCTGGCCGGAGTTGAGTACGTTTCATTGATTCCCACCGATAATCCGCCTCTCAGCGCAACATAAAAAGGCGAAGGAACCTTTTGCTCCTCGAGCATCCCAAGACATCAAATATCTTGGTAATCTGCTTTATCCATGCTTCCTTGAAGTGGTTTTGGCTCTCCCTTAAACTCCGGTGGTCCCAGCTCCTTAAATTGTTTAGCGGTGATCGCCGAGAGTTTTCCGTGTTTCCACCTACGTTTTGGGCAGGAGTCGCTCTCGCTTTCTTTGTTGCATAAATTACATAAAGCCTCACGAACATTTGATCATTCGTCATTTGGTCAAGGTTGTTGTTGTTTTGCATGAGGATTGTCGCCTTCTTGATGCACATTATCACGATTATTGATATGTGGTGAATCAATGATCGCTGCGCTCCATTGCTATTCTCAACATTCTCGGATGTCATTTTTGAGACATCGCCACAAAACAAAAGGTTAATTGACATGTAACAAATTATCCCTATCTTTCGACCAACCAATAAAATAACACATAAACTTAGGTAGGTAGGTCATACTAGCGAAGGTATTCCCTCTCTCTCCCTCCTAGTACTATTCTCACATCTTAGCTAGGGATCATATCCCTAAGCTCGATACCTGTTGTGGCGCCCCCAAAATTAGGTATACATCACCCATCTTGGGTCGCCACTTACATTGTATGTAATTTAAATACAACTTATTAACATAAGCGTGGTAGTGTACAATACGACATAAAGCGTGAGTTTAAATACAAATATAAATCTACTAGATATTATACAAACTCAAACAAAAAGTCCTCATTACGATTATTATCACACTATTTTACGAATAGTGAGGACTACTAATGCTATCTTTGAGGACCATCACTCGTTTCCCGACTCGTCCCGGCTATATTATCATTTCAAGAGAAAACGGTGAAAGAAAGGGTGAGCTCAACTAGCCCAAGAAGAAATATTATGACTAAGATAATGCGAATAAATTATCAATAGTCTTCAACAATGTTAAAGCGATAAAATACAATACACAACCGGTTTAAGCTGCGGCGGAATATGCAATCCATTAAAAGAGTCAAGTAGAAAATAAAGTCTACTATCTTTTAGGTTTTAAAAGGTTTTTCATCATCTTTGTTATATTTGAGACTCAAACTTTAATAAATATTCCACATCATCGAATCACCCCCGCACTACGGCCGAGGATATTCTTTAGTATCACGACCACAATTATTCATGCACTACGAGCCAAGAATATTTGTGTATTCATTAATGGTCATGATCATGCCAACAATCGTCCATCAATGCACTACTACCATTTGAGGATTTTTACCACATCATTTGTAACATTACGGTCATGATTTATACCGAATAGTCTCTGGTCATAATCATACCAAGTCCATCTATGCACTACAGCCACCATGATGACTTTTAAAAATATAAAAACATGAGGATGATGACAATGATATAAGAATTCAATAAAACAAGTTCAAGAATTATTTTATCCGGGGAATTATTAACGTCCAAATTAGTAAAATTCAAGAATGATCGGAAGAATATTTCCATGAAAGATCTTTGGATGAAATGCAAATATCAAGGATATTCTACTAATTTCATGGAGTATAGAAGTCAAAGTTTTAACCAACTGGGTATAATAAAGGATGGAATAACAAAAGAAATCACCATGCATGCGATAGGTATCCGCATGCAGACGAGTTATTCAATGAGAATAATAAATAACGGAACAGTCGGTGAAATTCACACCGGCGGGATGTTCCAACAGAATAATAAAGATGGAACCGGATCAAATTGTAAAACATATAGATAGGATATTCCAGCGAATAATAAAAAGCAGCGAACCCGGTCGATGTAAAACACATGCACAGAGGATGTTCCAGCGAGAATAATAATAAAAGGCGGAACCAGTCGGGTGTAAAAACATGAGCAGGATGTTCCAACAAAATAATAATAAAAAAGCGAAACCAGGTGTAAAACACACGCAGACGAGGATGTTCAAACAGAATAATAGAAGAATGTCACCAAGTATAGGGTAAACCAGCGTATACTGAGTTATTCCAGCGAGAATAATAAGCAATGGAATAACAACAGTTCTCTTCATGAATAGGAAAGAATAACACCCCTTACATTTGGTAGGAGATTGAATCTTTGCGCAGTGTAGTAACAAAATACTCTTCTTCTTTCTCTCTTATTCTCTATACTTTCTCTCTCTATAGCTTGAATGAATTCGTGAAAATAATGAAGCCCTAGGCCTCTATTTATAGAAGATTTCTAGCTTAGCACTTTTTCACGTGTGAAAAGGCGAGTGGCTTGACGGTAGTTCGGCCTTTGTATTAGATGAAACGACAAGTGGTTCGGCCTTTGTAATGTGAAGCGACAAGTGGTTGATGTCCGGTAAAGGTAATTACTATTAACGAAGGTAAATACTATCGACGAAGGTAAATACTATTCACAAGGGTAATTACTATTGACGAAGGTAATTACTATTCACAAGGGTAATTACTATTGTGAAGGTAATTACTATTGACGAAGGTAAATACTATTCACAAGGGTAATTACTATTGTGAAGGTAATTACTATATTGTGAAGGTAAATACTATTGTGAAGAGACTCTTAGATGATGACATATGAGCCCCCCATAAAATAATCAAACTTACCACAAATCATTTTTTTTCATCAACACATATTTAATCTTTCAACAATTATTAATCATTTATAACTTGTCGTCTCAATTATTGATTTAATACTATAACATATTATCTGATGATGATCTTTGTGACAATAATTGAATCAATAATATAAGAGATATGATGCAGCAATTACTGTAGCAATAATTGAGCATAGCTGAGTGACTTCTCACGTAAGCATCAATAATCAATACCGTGTGCTACTATGCAACCACGCGTATTCATCGCATTACTTTACCACCCGGTAGTTCAACAGTTTTTAACAGTAACACCTCCGTAGTTATTTTTATAAATTATTTTGTCGTTTTCTCAATCACAATAATTACATTAAGGGTCCACCAATGATTGAGTAGTTACGAATATTCCCTAAAAAGAATATTCCCGACCCAAACTAATATTTTATAACAACTTGCATACTTTGCAAAATTTATAAATATTACCCACAACTATAACATTATATCAATTTATTCCATAATATTCAAAAATAATATTTATAGAAAAATTCATCTTTATTTATAAAAGTTGGGGTCTTCTGAGGATGTGTTAATTTATTAAATAAAATTATAATTATAAGAAAAATTATTATTTTGTTGTAGTGGTTTATATGGCAAATTAATTTAATAATTGTTATTAGATTTGATTAAATTGAATATTAGAATTTGATTAAATAATGTGTGACCATAAACTATACTATAAATGAGTTATTAAAATAAATTGAAGGAATTTAATTCAGTTTTGTCAAACAAGGTTTAATGAATGTTAAGTCTTTTATTTAAATAAGTTTTACCAAACAAGGCATAAGGATTTTAAGTTATTAATTTATAAAGTGGTTTAGCCAAACAAGCCTTATGGCTTTTGATTTTCAAAAAGATATAACTGACATCAGTTACACATATATTTATATTATATATTAATATGTATTATATTATACATTACATTTTATAAGTTACGTAAGTTGGAAAAGAGAGAAAGAACAGAGAAGAAGAGAAAGAAGAGAAAAGAGAAGAAAGAAAGAAAGAAAAAAGAGAAGGAAGAAGAGAAAATTCTCTGTGAATTGAGAATTTAGAAGAAGTAGTAGTTGTAATCATCCTCTAGCAAAGGTATAACCCTACTTTTCTTATTTCTAGTTTTCTTCTAAAGTTCTAATTTTTTATTGTATGAAAAGTTCTATATAATTATATATTTTGTATATATAATAGTTGTTGATAAACTATTTTATAGGTTAATATATGATTTAGAGTAGTTTACTTCATATAAATATGTTATGTATGGAGAAAGTTATTTAATAGTGAAATATATATGAATATGGCTTATTTTGAAAGTCAAAATTGATGTTTAATTCATAGTATAATGTATAAATTTGCTATTGATGGTGAAAGTATATGAAGAAACGAAAACAAAGTAATTGAAACTAACTGTTTTGGTTGTAAAACGAATTCACAGTGAGGAATTTCACTATGAATGTAGAAAGAAGAAGAAATAATAGAAATAGTGAAATTAAAGGCTGTAATTTTGAGGTTTATGTTGTTTATTTGGTTAGAAACGTGCTAGGAACATTAGTTTATGTTTTTGTAAATATATTACACCATGGGTAGGTTGGTATGGTTGTTAGAAAGGAGTTTTTAGGCCTAATTTGGCTTTCTATAGTGTTCATGATGTTCATTCGCGAAATTGAAGAAGGTACCCCCGCCCCGAATGGCTATTGTAGTACAAAACCCCTACCCCGACGAGGGGTATTCTCTCTTGCAAATTTTGAAAAAATAAAATAAAATCTGACCGAACACATTTTACTAAAATGAGCATAACATTTTCATACGAATTCCGATCGATGCGATTCAAGATGATCCGGAACGAGGACGAGTTGACCTATAACTTTTATTCTTTAATTTGTTCAATTTGATGTCGTAATTAAGGGTTAAAAGGGCAATCTTTAGGACTATTTTGCATTTGGAGGCCATCGGAGGGCGTCGGGATGCACGAATGCAAGTGTAGTCCTTTGCGTGTTAGTGTAACCTAATCTAAAGAGAATGATAACATGTTGAAAATGTAATAGGATCTTGTATCAAGTTGTTATGTGTAAATGGTGCAATGGCATGATAATTTAATTAGTTGTAATAGAGCTAAAATGTGATGCTCATGAAAAAATGTGATGTTGTTTAAATTTAAACTTAGTTAGTGAGCTATACTAAAAGTGGGAAAAAAACTCATGAAGCTAATATTAGTGTAACTAATGAGTATTGTCAATACATATGGTATGTGTAGGACTTGTGGTGAATGTGAGTTGTGATTGTTTAACCTACGCACGAGGTAAGTTCTCTAACTCTACTTTTAGATTGTGCAAGTGCTTAAACCTTATTGATGCATTGAACAAGTTCCTAAATCTACTTATATAGCTATTTTAACTTGATTATGTTCATACAAACTCTTCAACCTAACTCTTACTTTGAGAAGGGTTCCTATCTTTAATTTTGTTTCTTAATACGCAAGTTCTTAAATTATGTTATTCTTATGTTGAGCAAGTTTTATTCCTCAACTTGTTATTAATCATGCACGATCATTAACTCACTTCTTTTATTGAGTAAGATTAATAGCCTTAGCTTATTATTGTTCAAGCAAGGTTTGTTATAATATTCAATGCCTATGTTTTCTAGTTCATTTCTAAATCATGATTTCGATGTACAATGTGGACTCACTTATAATTCATGACCATTTCATATCATATTGTTATCGAGCACTTGAAAGTGATATCTCTAACAATCTAAGATTTTATTATTTATAATTTAAAATATTTATTAAATTAAATAAATATTTTATTGATGTGGTTGTTGTTAGTAAATATTTGTGAATTAAATTTATTAGATAATATTCTCGATTTAATTTAATTCAATAGTTAGAGAGTTGTAAGATAACATGAGATGTTATAATGTTGTTTTAACTTAATAATTTAAAATGGTATGTTAAATTATTAAATAAAATTATAATGAGATTATAATTTTGTGATATTTGTTTAAGTGAAAAATTTATTTAAAATTTAGTATGCGTAATTAGTTTATTTAACTAATGTTGGATATGGAGATCCAAATAAATAATATGAGATTATAAACTATAGTGTAAAGATTTATTAAAATAAACTAAATGGATTTGCCCAAACAAGGCTTAAAATATTAAGTCTTTATTTTAAAGAGTTTTTGCCAAACAAAGCCTTGTGGCTTATGAATTTTGAATTTTAACTATAATAAATAAAATAAATCAAAATAATAAATAAAATATATTATAACTGATGTACGATTAAGGTTGTAACCGTTATTTTTTTTATAAGCGTATTATGGCTATCAGTTTCTTTTAACTTTACGTATAGTTATAGTTTGGCCTATACTGATACTAAGAAGAGAAAAGAACAGAGAATTTGAGAGAGAGTTTGAGAGAAAAGTCTGAGAATTCCAAAGAAATTCTTGGTGTTTAGCAAGGATTATTCAAAGTAAGAGAATGTATTTTCCATAACCTTGATATTATATACATATATATGTTTTACGTCATGAATTTCAAGCCTCTGGGAATTTAATTTTCTTGAGTGTTTGTTATACAACTTATTTCTTGTGATTGTATGTTAAAGATGGTATTTAGACAAGAATTAGTATGCTAATTATGGTTAAAAAAGGAAGAAAAGTATTTATAGTGCATGTTTATACATATAGCTTGTGAAAGTACCAAATTTGGTGGTTAATTTGTAAGCTAATCTGTAAATTGAGCATTGAATATGTTAATTCAGTAAGAAACGAAGAGAACGTAGTTTGAATTAGTTAATTTGGAGAAGAATTGTGATCACAGTGTGAATTTTTGTGAAGGATGTCAAAATTGGAGTTTTTGTATAAAAACATGAAATTTAAGGATTTAAATTAGTTGAAGTTGTTGTTTGATTGTTCTAAGTTGCTGAATATGTGAGGAATCATGTTTATAAGAGTTCTATGGCAATTGGATATGTTAAATTTACTGTTTTATGGGTGAAATTTGTGTTAGTTGGGCTAAGCAGAGTACTGTTAAAAAGGACTGTGTAGTTTCTATCTCGTGCACCCGGTCTTGTTGCGTTGGTGTCAAGGCGAAATGGCGCAGCATTAAGACCTGGTCCCAAGCTATGTATGGCACAAATGTGCCATATACCTTGAGAGAGGCGGTGAGGTCTCATTATACTGCAGACTTCAAACACCTAATGTAACTTAGTCTAATGGTATGTTAAGGTGACAAACATGTAATGAAGAGGTCAAAATAGAATCATACCGTGTCATTAGTAATTTCAATGTTGTAAAAATTTAGCAAGTTAGGAAAGTTATATGTTATAATTTAAGACACATAATGAATAGTGAATAAGTGTTATGAAGTTAACACATATAATTTCTGAAATGTATATGTTAAATTAAGACTTGTACTAAAATAACAAGTTTAACTAGAAGTGAGTGTTATTTTGGAAAGTGAATGTTAGTATATCTAATAGATATTGTGATTCTAATACTATGTGTAGGTGAACGTGAGTTATAAATTTATAGCTTACGCACGAGGCAAGTTCCTTACTCTAAACTTTTATTGAGCAAGTTCTTTGTTCCTAAATTTTATTTGAGCAAGCTATAACCCTAACTTTATTCGAACAGGTTTTGAATTCTAATCATTGTTGATTTATTCTAACTTGTTTATAGTTAAGCAAGTTTCTTTAGTTCCACTCTTGTATAATGAATGTGATTTATTGAATTCCAATTCCTAATATTGAACTATCTTATTTCAATTACTTTGCACAAGTTATTATCATGTTGAGCAAGTTTTGTTTTCAGCTTTCTATCAGTTAATACATGTTCAGTAATTCCATTTCTTATTTAATAAGATTATAGCCTTAGCTTAATATTGTTCCAACAAGGTTTATTGTTTTATTCAATGCTTATACTTTTGGTTATTTCCAAGCATGCTTACGATTCTTAAACATTTTACCTTAAATTGTTATTGATCACTCGTAGTGCTGTTGTGACGCCCCCAAAATAGGTATACATCACCCATTTTGAGTCGCCAAATACATGGTATAAAAATAACTACAACTTTATTAATACAATTGTCGTGCAAAATACGACAACACATGCTGTGAGTTTAAATACAATATTATCTTCTAGACAATATCCACACCCAAATAAGTCCTCATTACAATTATTGATTCACTATTTTACAAAAATAGTGAGGACTGCTAAAACAACTCCCTAGGACCATCACTCTATATCCCGACTGGTTCCTGCTATGTTCTCGCTTCTTGAGAAGAAAAATGGAACAAAAAGGAAAAGGGTGAGCTCAACTAGCCCAATAAAGAATATTATGACTAAGATAATATACAACAAATTATCCTTAGTCTTCAACAGGGAAAAATCTGATAGAATATAATAGACAACAAGTTTTAGATCAACAACTGCAGCGGAAATAACAATTCATTAGAAGAGTTAAGTAGAGAATGAAATCTACTATCATCTATGAATTTAAAAGTACATCATCAATATTTTATCCATGTAACATCAATCAATATACATCTTGAATCAAATATCCATCTTTGCACTATGGGCCAAAGATATTCATTTGTATCACCAGTTGGTCATGTTCATCTCAACACCTGTTCATCTTTGCACTACGGGCCAAAGATATTCATAAGGTAATCATTCAACTTTGCACTACAGGCCAAAGATATTCATCAAGTATCACCATTAAGGACTGAGGATGATGAAAAATATTTTAGAGAAAACGAATCCAATGAGACAAAAGGACAAATATTAGGGATTCGTATTTCGGTTTATCCAAATTCAATAATACTCCATAATAACCAATTGTGAAGTAGAATTCAAAAATAAAGATCAAAACACGGATACAATCAAAGATAGTAACCATAAAAGATATCTTGGACAAAAAGGAAAAATTTCATTTTTTTGGTGAATAGTGTCGTATTCGTGAATAGTGCCGTATACGTGAATAGTAACCCCGACACAAAAAGGTAGAAATTCCACAATAAAATTCATATCAATATTTTAGCATAATGATATGAAGAAAATAATATCATTTAAGAAGAAAATAACACCCCTTACCTCAAAAGAATAGTACTCCCGGCTGAAATTTCGGATATAGTGCTGAAAGAAACTTGTACTGAATAGCAACTCTCAAAGTATCTAAATACTCACAAAATATACTCGATATATATATATATATATATATATATATATATATATATATATATATATATATATAGAGAGAGAGAGAGAGAGAGAGAGAGAGAGAAAGCTTTATGCGGTGTGATTTTCAATTCTAATTAAGCACCCTATTTATAGGAAAATGTTAGAACAAGAAGGCAGACTTAACTTGCTACCTGATGGCTTTACCTGCTACTATTCCCACCCACCACTTTTGAAATAAAATTTCAGCACATTTCTCACCAACCAAAGTGGGGCCCACCAATTCTAGAAATTTCCAAAATGTTTTATTATTTAAATAATAATCAGAAACATCAATAATTCATAATAAATAGCTCTTTTATCAGAAAAATATAAATATTATGTCCATTCCATAAGAAATTAAATTCTCTACAACTTTGTAGCTTTAAGTTTTTCCAAATTCCAAATGAAAAATGCCTGAAATTCACATACGAACGATTTTTAATACCTCAATTCCGACAAAATACTGATAAAACGCCTCAGCATTAATTCCTTCATTTACAACCACATAAATATATCCATCATTTATATCCACATAAAATAAATATTTCCTTATCATATAAATCAATAAATAATTATTCACAAATAATATTATGTAATCATAATAATGACAACTACGGTAGTTCTAGGAAGAGGGGCTTTCAGATAAGGATTTCTCTTCTTTGGCCATGCAATTAGGTGACCAAACCTCTCCTTGACAGAACTTTCTAGACATTACCAATAATGCTATCTAATAATATTATTCAAATAATATGAATTATTGATTTGATAATGGGAAATACTGTGACGTAACAATTATTGAAACAACAATAATATAAAATATCAACGCAGCAATTATTAAATCAATAAAATAAAATATTGAACAGTAATTACTATAACAATTATTGAGTAATGCCTTCTTACGTAAGAATCAATAATTTAAAAATACTGTGCAATACCGCGTGCTACTATGCAACCACGCGTATTAATATATTTTAACCACCGGGTATTCCAATAGTGTTAACGGTAACAACTACGCCGTTATTTATAAAAACTCAAACTTTGTCATTTTCTTCATTCGACAGTTATTTCGTTATGGGGCCCACAAATGGCTGCGCCGTCGTACGAATATTCCCCGACAATAATGAATATTTTATAACCACTTGCTTATTTTGTAAAATTTGCACATTTCACCCATAACCAAAGTATTATATCAAATTAATTCCTTATTATTTCAAGATAATGAATATAGGAAATTTAATTTTATTTATAATAAATTGGGGTCTTACAACCTCCCCTCCTTATGAAATTTTATCCTGAAAATTGACGTACGTACCTGGTGTTTCGAAAAGGTGAGGATACCTCGCTTTCATTTCCGATTCCAACTCCCAGGTCATTTCTTCAATAGCATGGTTCCTCCACAAAACCTTGACTTGTGGTATAACCTTTGTTCGTAGGACATGCTCTTTCCTATCCAATATCTTGTGGTACCTCCTCGACGTTAAATCTTGACTATCTTGTGCGGTCTCGACTTGATAATGTGGTTTGGGTCTTTCATATATTTACGAAGCATAGATATATGAAAAATATTATGAACACGAGACATGCTTGGAGGTAATGCGAGTCTATAGGTCACATTTCCTATTCGGTCAAGAATCTCAAATGAACCAACAAATCGTGGATTGAGCTTCCCTCTCTTCCAAAATCTTATAACTCCCTTCCGTGGAGCAATACGTAACAGTACATAATCTCCAATATTAAACTCCATGTCCTTTTGATGAAGATCAGTATAACTCTTTTGTCGATCTTGTGAGGTCTTTATACGTTGCCGGATCATTTGAATCTTTTCTGTAGTCATGCGTACTAATTCTGGTCCCAACAATGTTTCTTCTCCCACC